>JBAMAW010001199.1:0-364692 GCA_037043295.1 Amiota minor
TTAACAGCTGATAGAAGGCACTATCGAATGCAAGTATTAGTATTTTAGTGTGCAAGTGTAAGCGGCGATACTAGCGAAACTATCGGAAAGGGCGGAATCATATGCATACACCCAATATAATAAATTGTTTAGGCTGCGATTTGTTTCATTCATTCCTTTTCTGTTCTGTTCTGTTCTGTTCTATTCTGCTTTGTTCTGTTCTCTAAGCTGAACAATAAACCAAGTTAAATTCAGCGCAAGGACATTAGAGCCACAAGGATAGTAGTAAAAGCAGCAGCAGCAGCAACAACAACAACAACAACTTACATCGACAGAAGCAGAAGAAGCAACGGCTTACAGTTAAAGCGATTAAATTGTTCATACGTCATGTAGTCTTCTTGGTCCCACGTACCACTACTATGACTTTGTTTAGTGTGCTTATTTTTTCTTGTTGCATAGAGGGACAACATACTTGGAACTTGGGCTTTCATCACATCACATTCGTTCTTTTTCGCATAACACACACACACACACACACACACACACATACACATAAACACACACACCCAAACCCAAACACATACCAAATAGACAACAATATACGTACATCGGCTTACATGACAGCAGAGTAGCTGTTTCCTCGGATTAATATGCAATTCCCACCCTTCATCACAGTTCCGTTCCCATCCTATTATATTCAACAATTTGCGTCATCTCACTTTTATCTCTTGTATTTGTCTATGTGTGTGTGTGTGTGTGTGCATTTCTGTATGATTTTAGTTATACTTCTATGTTTGTATAGAAGTTTATATTTGTTTTCAGCCCCATCATCTTCTGTTCCTCTCCGTGTCTCTCGATTGCATTTCACAGTTAAACATTTTTTCACTAATTGAAGCCGCTTTGCATCCTTATATCTGATCCTGTATAAGGACTTTAGTTCAAATTGGTGAGTCGGTTGAGAGGGTTGCGTTGTTGTTTTTGTTGGATTTTTTATAAGTATATAGTACAAGAAATGAAAACAAAAACAAGAAACAACTTAAACTGAGCTTAGTTACCATTGAAGGCTTGAACAAAATGTTCTGCAAACCAACCTAACAACAACATAACAACGTTGTTATGACTTTTAAGCTGCGTATGCATTTAATACACCAATTAGGATACATTTATTATGTTATTGGATGCACTTAGTTCTATTTGTCAATACTTATAAATATTTGTATCCAATTCTGAATAGAATTCCAAGAATTAGTACTTTAAGCACTTCACTATGTGAAGTATGTATATCAATTATCTGCTTCTTCTCATTCATAAAACTTGTGACATGGGTCTTTGATATCGACACAATTAGCACAAAAAAAAAAAAAAAAAAAACTCTACAAATACCAAAAAAATAACGAATTTAAAACAAGAAGAAACTACAAAAAAAAAAAACAAAAAAAAAATTAAGTTTAATGTTTAAACATTGAAAACTTATACTCAAAATTTAACAGAAACTCTTCTCTTTACTATTACTCAAATCGTATATTTCAGCAGCAAACACTATCCGATCACTGGAAGACATACATAAGTCCATTAAAAAAGTTAAGGCTGTTTTTTGCCAGTGTTTTAAAGCAAATTCGTGAATACGTATACGAAAACAAAATAGAATTAGGAAAATGGCTGAATGATGATTTATATGATTTTTCTTTATCTCATGGTTCTTCAAATTGAATTTCGTCTTGAAATGCTCAGTTCGAAGGTAGGAACATTTGTATTGCTCATTATTTTTTATTACAAAAAAATGCAAAATTGTGTTAAATAAACTTTGGCCGGGATGCGTCAAAAGTGGAAGTTTTGATGCACAAAAATCAGATGTTTGCTCTGAAATTATAACTACATATATCACAGACAATAGGTGGCGAAGGTTTTAACAAAGTTGAACGTTTGCATCGACGAATTGATGCAAGGAAGCCCTTTGGATGAGGACGATTTGATTGATGTCATGAGAATTGATGATAACATAGAAGCCGATAATGAAGAAGTCGAAGGTGAAGTTAAATTATTAACAGCTGATTTAATTATTGAAGGCTTGAAATTGCTACAAACATGGAACAACACATTCTTACTTATGATCATGACATAGAGCGTACACTAAAATTGCAACGCAATCTTCAGTTTTGTGTAGCTGGATATCAAGAATTATATAAGGAACTTAAAAAACCAAAAAAAAAAACAGCTGCTAATAACAAACTTTATAACAAACAAAAAAACCAACAACGGCTTTTAATAACAATAGAAATTCTTCATTTCAATCAATCAAAAACCCGACAGTTGTGGAAGAATTTGATCTATCTTCAGGTGACAATGGTCCAGCCCATTATAAACGTGCAGTCTTGTTATCAAGTAGCGATGAATAGTTGCGAAATCAACTTTTATTTCTTATATAAGTTTAAATTTTTATATGATACACCTATTTTTACTGCATAGTAAGTTTTTTTTTTTTTTTTGTTTTGTTTTGTTAATAAAAATGAATTATTTTTTGTTTTATAAATACATCTTACACGTTTACAAAAGGTCTGTTGCACTATCTTAATTGATCTTTCAGTGCTCGCTCATATAAGTAATTAGTTAATTCCACTGCATCGCTATAACGTAGACATGTCGTATACATGCATAGCGCAAACTGAAGTATATTACAGATTTTACTTGATATTTATTTCGCTTAGATGTTTTTGCCTTGGTTCTTATCGGATTCAATATGGTCTTAAAACAGATTATTATGTTGGCTCAGCTTTGTTTTCGGACCGAAGATGCGTTGGCTACGCATTCTTAGAAGCTTTAGATCTAATTGATTTTTTATGGTTTTGATGTGATGTGTGGTTATCAGGCTCACGATTGCACTTTTTGGAATGAATTTCCCCCACTGGAAGGCTACTCATGTGGTTTAACTTGAATATTTTATATGAATATAAATGTATGACGTTTATGTTCCACCTTTTCATTCTCATGTGGTTTCCTAAAGTCCATACCAAGTCTAGTTTTTCCCAATAAAATTGATCTTTAAGAAAAAAGTATGCTATGGGAACAAGAAATGAACAAACACAGTATTGATATGTTAAAATTGATCGTTTAACATTTTGAAAACAGTCGATCTACTGTTCAATATAAGTATTATAAAATGGATTAAAAGAGAAGCCAAAGAAAAGTAAAGTAAATAGTTTCTCATTTCACAAATTACGAAAAGAAGTGCTGCCCACAGACAATAAGAAACATGTTGCACGGTAGACGAGTAGGGCAGAACTATTAATAAATAATAAGAAGAATCAAAAGTGTAGGCTACGCCTCCTTACAAAATGGAATTATTTAAAGGCTTTTTCTTTTGGGGTAGAACCGAACGCCGACTATTTTTGTTGAGGCAGCTCAAGCCTGATAATGTGTGACATTATATTGTAATATAATTGTCTGCATACCATTGACACGTCAGCACAGAGTCCAAATCTTAATCCCAATAAAAATATATCTATTGTATATAGAGCTATCTCGATGGGAATTCAGACAGCACACCCAGCATAGACTAAAAACAGTTCGGCAGAGAGTGGGAAAAAATTAAATCCAGCTGTTGCAAAAAACCTCTACTTATGATCATATCATATATTATACTTATTTGTACATATGAAATGATAATAAAAAGTAAAGACATGCATACAGTATGATGTATTATGGATGACAAATATCAAGACAAAGTGTTATATATCACTTCTTCAAATAAATACATAGTATGAAAAGTATAAAAATATTGTTGAATTTATTTGTTTCAATAAGAAAACAAATCGAATTTTTCTTGATTCATTTGAAATGAAATTTTGTTTTCAAAGACAATGCGCATTGTTTTGTGCGTCTCCCCACTACGTCTCTGAAGAATCATCGCATTTTGATTTTCGTCACATTTCATTTTATAATTTTTGGATTTACCTCCCTTCGATAAAGAAATTTCACTTCTTTATTATGCTTAAGAGGGTGAGGCACACTACTTAATTTTTCTTATATTTTTATTTTTTCTTATAATCTTATCTGATTTTGTTACGTAGTTGTATTTAAAAAGCTTTGCAGAGAACATCGTCTTTTTTTTTTTTTTTTTTTTTTTTGAAACCATCTGAACTCTATACTCGTACATGACAATCAATAACGGTCTATGGTTTCTGTTTAACTACAAAATTATATTGGAAGTTATATTTTTAGGTCGCTTAGAGTAAAATTATTTTTGCTCATCACTGAAAGGGCATTTTTCATTTCATCAAAAAATTGTATAGTATTGCTATAAATTGACGGATTGGATATCATTGGTAGGCATTGGAGATGTTTTCATGCCAGTTTTTACATTCTGACTATCTATGCAGATATATGCAGTGTATATGTCATAACAGGCCTAGTGATAATTATATCTCAACCACAATATCATTTTTGAGTTCGGTTCCTAATTTTCGTCCATCATTATATTGTAGCCCTGGCTTGGTTAATGAAGGGTTTTTGTTTAATCCAGTTTCTAAGGCTGCAAAAGCAAAGAAGCTATTCAATAACATGGCTGAGAAGTGCAGCCACACTCGTCGTACTCTAACGATTTTCACCTCTTCCGTTTTCTTTCAAATGCTTTATGCACAGTTTCTTTCAATACTGATACAAACCGAGTGACTCTTACCAACTAGGGAATGCAAAAAAATTTATAAACACCTATATACCCTTTTTGGTCCATGCTCTACGCGCCTTCCTAATTTTCTCTTCTTTTTTTTTTTTTTTTTTGCTGTGCGTCATTATTAAAATTAAATTTTAAGTAAATTTTAAATTGTAAAAGTTTTGTTAAAATTTAAATAAAATTTTCATAAATTTAGAAATGAAACAAGAAGCTGCAAGAATTATTTGCATACTGTGGCAATTGTTTTAAATCATACAATATATTTTCCACAAATATTCCATTTGAACTAAACTCATCGTATGCGCAAAATTTCAATTGTTCAGGATGCAGAGAGGCCTATGTAAGTGACTCACTGCATATCGCCCAAGATTCCTGGTGCAGCGCGTATGTGAATAGCACACAATCACCCACTAATTAATTGGTTAGCATTTAAAATCTATTTAAAAAATTAATGTTATATAACCTCTAGGATCCGCTATCACTATTTGTTTATTGAGTAAAAACTATTATCGAATCATTTTTTAATGAATATTAGGTTTCGCTCACAGAGCCAATAAAAATAAAACGGATATTTTAATATGAAATACCAACATACTCGTACAGCTCTAAAATATTGTAAGTAGACTATAATTATAATTAAATTTAAAGCTTGAAAATGACTAACAATGAATGAAAATAAGCTGAAATCCCAGCAATAATAATGAAAAGGGGTGATGTAAAAATGTGGTAAGTGATCATCATCATCATCATCATCATGCTAGGAAGAAGTTTTATAACTAAGTAATTATCAAACGTTGCCAATAAAATCATACGAGTGCAAGGACTCATTTACTATGCTAACTCATGTCTCTCTTTCGCCCTTTCTCATTCTTTGCTACTTTGTACAATATACATCAACATATACACATACTTATATCCTTATGCAACACATAAAGCGAATAATATAATATATATATCCAGTACATCAGGATATCAAGTATAAAATCTTATTAATGAATGAATGACATCATGTGTGTGAATGCGTTTGTGCGATTTGATTTACTCATGCAAGAAATCAACATACAAAAATTAATTTCCCATGCATATCCAAAGACAAATTTTCTTTAGAAGGATGAAGATGAACATAAGTATTTTTAAGAGATAATTCATGAACGTTTTTAAAGACATTCTGAGAATTAAATTTTGTATTGTACATAAATTATGTGTTTTCAAATCTACATTTAAACCAAACCACAGACTGTCATGAAACTTGGGTGAATAAATATTGGTATGGTGCGGGTTGTTTCCAATCACAACACTGTACAAGTGAATGGCAATAATTCAAACGCCTGGCATCTGTGAATGCCAAAATTAAGTCAATGTGGCGTGAATCCCGATTTTTCGAATTCTATGTATTATAGCATTCCTGACACTGAATAACAAAAATGAAATGTGATTCATTACATTTTTTGATAATACAATAGAAAAAAGAAAAGTTTATGAAAAAAAATACAAAATATTATATGTGAAGACTAATAGGTAAATACGTTATAATTTTTGAATTTTTAGTTATTCAATGGTAATATGAGAAATTATAATAATATTTTATTATAAACTACGATTGCAGCAGGGAGACCTGTTTTGTCTATATCAAATGACAAAATTACACTAATGTCGGTACCTGTAAATCTGCTTGTGTTTGTCTATTTGTTTGTCGTCATTTGCTATTCACTTTGTTTCTGATATGGGGTTCCACTGCTAATTATAATATTCAAAGGATTCAAGCCTGTCAAAACAAAGCTCTTCTTCGCATATCTGGAGCTCCGTGGTACATGAGAAACTTGAAGACTTCAACGTGCTAGATGAAATAAATTTTCACAGCAGTAGATATAACGCAAAACTGCATCGCCATCCAAACCCACTGGTAGCTTCCCTTTGCATTAATTCATCACACAGACGCCTTAAAAGACTTCATCCGGACGATCTCCTCACAAGGAGAGCATGAAAACCAACCTTTATTAAATTCTATTCCTACCTCATCATTGTTCATTAAAACACACCAATGTTAGAAGGCGGATTCCGCTGTTAACGTTTATCTATAATATTTTGCATTTTTATTGTCAAAAAAAAAAAAAATTAATAAATAAACTTTGTTTTTACACTGTCATTTAGTGTAGTACCTACCTAAAAGTGTAACCATTCCCTGTTGTCTTTTGATTGACTAGAATTCGTTTCGTCATGGTTGATATTTTTGAATAATATTTTGTATGAGATTGTGTAAATAAATGCATAGCCTTTTTGTCCACCACTATGCTCACTTTGTCATTCAAATGACAAATGTCATATGTACCTAGTGCAAAAGTAGTTTATTTTAGTAGTTTAGGTCGGTTGTCATATTGTACCTAAACAGATTTACTTATCTTACAATACTCACCACACTCACCATTTGTAGAGAAAATAAATATTTTAAATAATGTAAAATAAATAAATAAATTACAAAGCATAAAATACAATTTACCAGTTTCATTTTGAAAAATTTTGAATTGGAATTTTATTTACTACAATAAAATTTTATTAATTTATTTTATTTATTATTACAGTTATTTAAATTGTAAAAAAAAATTAACATAACTAAAAGGGGAGGAACACTGGCTGCTATGGCCTCCGGCTCGGTGGTAGGTTATTTTCTTAAAAAGTAATGAGTGAGTTGTAATTAAAGATATCTTAGATTTATATTTTGTGGAAGATGTTTATTTCTTCTAAAGAATTTTCTTTTGTGGGGTCACTGAGTGCGGTTTTAGGATTAATGTTATTGAAGATTTTCTTTTTTGTGTTTGTTTATATTGGGATCATAGAAATGTACGTAGGTTAGCTTAGTGTGATCTAATCTTAGCCTAAGAATTTTGTATGTTCATTTCGATTAACATTTTTTTTTTTTTTTGTTGTTGTGTTAGTATCTTAAGATAATCGTCTGTAAGGAGGGAGTTTGTGTTGATATCTTGATACAATTTCTTACATTTGGTGATATTGTTCTGTAGTTTGTCTGATAAGAAATATCTTAATATGTATATTGTTTACGTCCGTTGGGTTCGTGTTCTGGGTTAGGATGATAGAGTGGCATGTTAATAGCGTCTTTGGCTGATTTGTCTGCAAGTTTGTTGTCCTTAATGTTGGAGTGGCCTGGGACCCATATAAATTTGATTCTTGGAGTAGCTTTAATGAGAAGGGATCTTATGGTATAGGGAAGGGTGTTGCATCTGTTGTCGAAAGCGAGTCAGTGCAGATAACGAAGTTTTTGTTATAAATTTTATTGCTTCAAGGAAGTGATTCATCGGTGTAGATGAATGTGTGGTTCTTTAGGTTTGATTTTGATTGGAGGAAATGTTGTTTGTTGATGGTGGACGGAGTATTCGTTTTGCGGTGTTACTAAAATTTTATACTGCCGCATTTAGCAAGTATTACGAGAAATACACAATAAACAATATTTTAGAAGTGAAACTCCTTCAACAGCATTGGGCGAAAATTTATACTAAAAATTTGAGTCGAAAAATACAAATCGTCACGTTTTAGTGTTTTCTGTACCTCATGAACTGCACTAGGTAGAGACTTCAAATTTTCACAGAATATGTATTTTTATTTCCATATCCACAAGAAATAATAATTAAATTTCTCGTAAGTCCACTAGAAAAGTCTCAAAAAAGAAACGTTTCACTTCTATCACATGAACAATCTTTCGTATACGAAGTCAGCGAATTTGATTATTTAACCTTAAGACGTTTATAATAATTTAATTTATATGGGAACTTCAAATAGGAACTCTGAAAAGCAAATCCAGTGGGTGTAGGCGATGCAACCTTCGAGTGTGCTGGCTGTGTTCGAGCAAATTGACTGCAAAGTGATTTCGTGACATCCAATTGACTTGGCTTGAATTGGAGGCGGTGCGGGTAAGTTGAATGCCATAGGTCCACACCGAGTTGAGTATGGATTTATATGGTATAAACTTAATAAACAAAATATAAATATTTTTTTATTTATTTATATAAAAATTTGTTTTGTGATTAGTGACCAATCTAATATATTTATCAACCACATACAATATTATCATTGTATGTTATTATTATTTTTATTATTAGTTTTATCTTACGAGTATGTGGCTATGCCATTGATTCTATTACTCCAACATCTGTCGAAAGGAAAATAAAAGCAATTGTCTAAAGGTGTTTCATTTGATATTTTTGCAGAACATTGACATGTTCGTCGTTTTCCTAAACCTTCGTTTCCCATTCCATTACATTGTATTTATTGTAGCTTCATGTTTGTTATTTTATTATTCTTTTTTTAACAAGTGTGAACAGGCATCATTCCTTTGGCTTGATATTTGACATGAACAGACATATCACCGTAGCCGTAAGTTGAATACCGCATTATGTGTACGATACTTATGAACGTAATCAGCGGGATTGAAAAAAGCATCGATTTATATCCATTCGCCCTCAGTTTTTATGCTTATGTCATTTGTAGAAAACAGAGATTTCCAAATTATTCATTATTCATTAATAAATCACCAAAATTAGAATTTTTCATTATTTTAATTATTTAATTCTTTTCATTATACAAAAATTGAGGAGTGAAGTGTGAATGGTATACAAGCTTCGATAAACTGAAGTTAATGTTCTGTCTTTTCTTTTTTTTTTTTTTTTTTAACTTTCAACAGGAGATACAAATAAGATCAAGTTTGTGCATATGTTTTTTATTTAGCTAAAATGATTGGTTCCTTATTTATTCGTTCGTTTGTTGCGTTTGCGTATATTTGTTTGTTTTGGTCCTAATAATGGTTTCCGGTCTCAGTCTCAGTCTCAGTCTCAGTCTCGGTCCTGGTGCTTTGCTTTTTTTCTTTGCATTTTGTTGGCTTTTTTACTCATTTCAATCATTAAAACCAAAAAACGAAGCAATTGAAGCGCAAACACCTTCTTTAGTTTGTCGCTTCTATGTCTGTATGCTATATGTCTGTCTGTCTGTCTGTCTGTCTATCTAATATTGGTTGTGATTATGTTCATATGTATGTATATGGATACATACATACATCATGCAAGTATATGTGAATGGTTTTGTATCCTTAAGACTTTGCTTCGCACGCTGACTAATAATGTGATTGCCTTGTTATGGTTAAACCATCTAATGTAATATGTTCTTTCACACTTTCACCGACTTTAAGTATACAACGCTTGAATACACATACGAGTATATATGCATGTATGTATTTTCATGACTTTCGTGTGTGCGTTTACTTTGAGTGTTTATGCTCTGCTCAAGTTTCACACAGGATTCACAAATTTATTTTTATGATCATGTGAAATTTATTAATATTTATTGTTAAATTTCTTTTTGTTTTTCTTTTTCGTTATCACCTCCCTTTATCCACATTTCGTTTTTATTTATATTACTTTATCTTCATGGTATTCCAATTATTATTTTTATATACCTATGTACTCATATGGTTGGTACAAGATGCTAACAACTTTTTTGGGGCGTCAAGTGTTAAATATGGGTGTGGTCCATCCTTCATTTCTTCCTCCCCTGTTCATTTATTTGATAAACAAATAAAGCTACTTTTTCACATTTACTTTCGTATTTTCTGTTATGTGCTCTCTCCTTGTTGTTGGAATTTATTAGATTGCTTTATGCAATCCTTATTATTACTTGTACTTACCTAACAAAAATGATAATCGTTTCATTTGTTCATTCACTCAATCATTCTACCAAGTAAGTATATCCCTCACTCATGGTATACAAGTATGCACGTTTTAAGTAAGGATTTATCGAATATTTTCATTTTTTAATGCTCTTGAAAAATTTCTCATATGCCAAATGTGTGATGATGGTGATAGAAATGATTCAAATGATGGAAATGATGCTGTGCTGCTGTTGGTTATATTTAGTAAAAAAGGGCATATAACAGATAAATAGAAAGATAAAGATAGATACATATATGGTATGTTATAGGATATGCAATCCTGTGCGCTATTCGTGTTCGGTTATTCTTTAACGGTTTTATATAAAAAATTCTCTGTTACAATGAACGAGGCTCTAATACAAAATAAAATAAAAGAAATGACACACATACTTGTATGCACATATATCATATTAATATCAAATCTTCTTCAATATAATAATACACTAAGTATGTACATAAGTATATACATAATATAGCTCAGACTAACTCATGGCTTAGTAAAATTATACCACAACTAAGTAATTAATCATCAGTTGATAATGCTCCTCCTTCGTCCATAATCTGTCACTATCATGGACAAAAATAATTCCAAAACAACTATTATCAAGTACTATGTATTAGTGTATAAATATTATATTTCATTATAATTAACTCAAGATCTTTTAACATTGTATGCAGATTACTTGAAGGTCTTAGTTACAAACTCTAATTAAGCTCTGAATAGATTTCTATTTATAGACTATTGTTTCCAATATAATCATCAAAGTCTTCTGTGATGCTGTGAGTGATACTCGTATGGAAGATTTTTCATTTGGAAGCCACTGAATGACGCTTTAAATTAAAAATGAATCGAAGTGGTTGCTTTGCATAAGGTTACTGATGTAAACGAATCGAAACGAGATTTAGTTCAAGATTAACAAAAAGAAAAGGAAACTTCGGCTATGTCCAAGTTGATATACTCTACATGAACCTTTAGCGTTAGTATTTAAACTGCAGTTCATCTTTGAGATCGAAGTACAATAATTGCTGCATATGTGTCTCATACATAAAATGCTCACATTTCATTTTGATACTACCAAAAACACGAAAATATAAATATTGTGCCTCACCTTTATAAGCACAATATGCAAGTGAAACTACTTTAGTGAAGGGAGGTAAATTGAAAAATTAGAAAATGAAATGTGACGAAAAGCAAAATGCGTTGATGCTTCAGAGACGTAGTGGGGAGACGCACAAAACAATGCGCATTGTCTTGTGCCGGATCGTCTGCAGTGTAAAGTATGAATGCTTATGCATGAGTAAGAGAGAAATAAAAAATGCGTTACTGATTGTGTTTACTTTGCGAAAGAACGTACGAAATAACTCTAATATATAATAACAATAACATCCTCAAATTTTGATTTTCGTCACATTGCATTTTCATATTTTCTTGAATTTACTCCACTTCGCTAAAGAAGTTTCACTTCAAACAAAAAAAAAAAAAAAATAAATATATTCCCCGTGCAGGACTCGAACCCCACGCCCTTGCTTTGCAAGTCCTACTCTCCAACCACTACACCACGGAGACATTTCAATTGTATTTGCCTAATAATAGCTCCAATATAATAATAGCATCGTCAAATTTTGATTTTCGGCACATTACATTTTCATATTATATTTTTTTGGATTTACTGCACTTCGCTAAAGAAGTTTCACTTCAAAAAGTTTTTTAAAAGAAAAATTAATTTTAATCTAGGTTTATATCGGCTGATAAAACTAAACCTCGTACAAAGTGCCAGCTATCTAACTCAAAAACTGAGGGACTAGTTTTAACAGCTCGTCTCATTGAGCTGTTTAGGAGTATATATAATTTCTGAGGTCTACGATGTCTCCTTCTGTCCGTTACAAACTTCATGATAAACTTATAATACTATTCACTGAATGATGAGTGTATTTAAATGATGGATTATAGGATACATTGCATCTGAATGTAGCTTTAGAACCTAAAGTGTGCAGAAGTTTTTACATTTGAAAGTTATTTAATTGAAGTTTTGGGAAATCGCTCCGAAATTCTGTTATGCCAAGACAAAGCCAAAATTGGGCGCTGATTTGTAACTTTTCTCTTTTATTGATTTCTTCTTGCCTAATTCAATCTTAATTCTCATTGCATTTTCACGATGACTGTGACAATTTAGTATCGCAAATGACTTAACCACACTTAAAAACCAGTTACATTTACAACCGCTACCTACTATAATATAAAGTTAACTCTTCTTTGTTTGTGGTATGAAAACCCACTGATAGTAACTACTCACTATCTAGCAACTATGACTTTGTCAGTCTTCAAAAATATTGAGCCCGTGCCCGCACCCATGTCAGTGCCGCTGTCTATGTTCTCTCTACTTTACATTGAGGTATGAACGCGTCACCATTTTCACTGAAGCTTTATTCCCATTCTGTTCTGTTATATTCTGTTCTCTACTGAGATGCTCTTTCTACGTCTCTCTATAAGCTTTCATAAGTCTTAACTGGATTTTGTTTTGCTTCTTTGTGTTTTTTTTTTTTTTGTGGTGTTTTTTGGTTTATTCTTTTCTTCTGAAGCGCACCCTGATTTCAGAAAATCAAAAGAATGAATGAATGAAAGTAGGAAGTCATGGATGGTAGCGGGAATGAATAAATGAATGTCTGAATAAGTGTATGAATGAATGAATGAAAGTATGAAATCAAATCTTATGCAAATTATACGCCTTTTTACGCATTTGCACGTTTGATAGTGTTAAAGCAAGCGGTCGGGTGGGATCAGATCAGATTGGGGCAGATGGCAGCTATGGAAGGGCGTTTGCGAATAAGGAGTGAACAACGATTTATGTCAAAAGAACTTTTGTAAATGAGAAGCAGAAGGTGAAGGAGGAGAAAAATGCTATAACGTATGCTTGTAATAGTCTGCTAGAAGATAAAAATGAAGAGCAGAAGAAGGACGTATGACGTTTAAATTTGCGCCCTCAGTTGTGAGAAGTGAATAAATGCGACGAGATGAACATTAAGTTGAGCTGACGAATTTTGAATCATTTGATTAAAGTAGAAGTAATATCAAAGAATAGTATCAGCAGTAGTAGTAGTAGAAACATGAGAACCAAGAAAAGATTCACTTCAAATTCAGCTTATGTATCAATGATTTTGAATGCCTAAACAAGAAGAAGTGGCAACAAGGAATCTTTGTAAACAGACTTAAAAAATTTATGTTTTGCCCACCAACCTACTCAGTGCCTAGTGGCTTTTATTGTCTTCACTCAACTCACCTTAAAGAAAGGGAGTGAGAATAAATTGCATGAATTTGTATATTTTTATATGTATTTGCATATATCTCTATGGATATGTATGCATGTATTTGATGTGTATATTGATGTTGATGTTGATGTTGATGTTGATGTCTACAAGTGTGTGTGATGCTGTCTGTGTATGTGAGTGCGTGTCAACTACATGGAAATTTAATTTGTATTTCATCATATCTGTGCCTTGAGTTTCTCATATCCTTACCTAAATACTTTCCTTTTAGTATTGTACTCTTCTTTTTTTTTTTTTTTTTTTTTTGAATGTGTTCTCTTATTTTTTCTTTCTTTTTTAAGATTTTTATTTCTCATACTGTTACATAACTGACACGTGCAGATAGATAGAAAGAGAAAGAGAGAGAAAGGCACACATTGTCATTATCACACACACACACACACACACACATACTTTGTCAACTTCTTCGCATTGCTTTGCTTCGCTTCACTTAGCTTTCCTTTTGTTTTCAGCTTTGTGCATTTTCCATTTTTCTTTCATTTTTAAAAGTGCGTACAAAATTACATAAATAAAAACAAGAAAAAAAGAGAATAACAACGATAACAAAGACAATGACAACAACTACAAGACGACTGATGGGTGAACTAAAAAGGAAGACAAAAAGCAAAGAGAAAAAAACAAAACAAAAAATGTGTGAAAAAGTTAAAAGTAAAATTCTTGACTAATTTGCGGAGCGTGAAGCGAAAAGGAAACAAAGTCAGGCACTCAACAAGAACCTCACTTCAAGCCAAAGTCAAAGTTCAGTTCAAAGATAAGTAATATTATGAAAAAGGAACAAAGTGACGAATAAGAAAAAATTGGAAATGGGAAGTGGAAAGTGGGAGAGGGTAGCTTATTACAAAACCGCTTGATCAAGAGAAGAACAACAGGGTAAACGAATGGAAAGGAAAGAAAAGTATGTCATTCAATTTGAAGATGATGATTTTGGGTTGGAAGGTTCATACAAGAAAAAATAAAAAAAAAAAATAAAAAAATATTGTGTTGTGTTGATGCTCTGTCTGTGCAGGAAGAGTTAAAATGAGTTATTACACTTTTCAATGTGTCTCAATGGAATGAGATTAAGAGATGTCATCATTGGTGGCAAGGTAAGTACTCGTGTTTACCTACATATGTATGAATATTGAGCAAGATTCCTTACTAATAGTAAGAAATAAAAGATAAAATAAAACAATACACAAGTGTAATGACACCAAATTTGAGTCAGTTTATCAAAAACAAACACACACAAAAAAAAAAAATAAATAAATAAAAAAAATATGATTGAAATGAATGGATTCAAAAGTGAGGAAAGTAAATATGTTACAATTATTATTATCAATTCTTATTGTTCTTATTAAATTGTTTATCTTTCACTCCTTTCTTTATTTCCCTTATTTAATCAACATATTTTCTTTTATTGTATAAAATTTAAATCAATTCAAACAGTATAAAGAATTGATTGCATCCATAAAATCATAGTTTGGTATCAATTTGTACATTTGTTTTATAGACTAAGTTATTTTAGCTTTACAACTACGAAATGGATTCATAAATTTATGTCAAAATCTTCAACGATATTAAACTTATGTTTGTAAGGAAAATGGGACAACGTTATTTTAATGCGTTTATAACCCCCCTTTTTTTAACTCAACAGAGACACTAAAACTAGAATATAAAACAAAAAAAAAAATTACTTACTAGAGGTAATAACTATGAAATTAGTTTGGAAATTTACAGATTGTGTGATATTAGATTTTTTATTTTACAATAAAAAAACAAATATCTACCCTTTCATGAAGTAGAGAAATCTAGCAGCAAAAATTTATTCAATCAAACAACAGCAAAGTGGTACAAGTTAGTTAACAATAACAAACTTATAATCAAAACTTTCCCTTCAACTCTATGTGATGATTTACAAGACTGAACAATATAAAAAATAAGTAAGTATATATATTAGACTATATCTAGGTTACACCAAACTATTCCATGCTCACTTAATTATATTTCCCAAAATGCAAATCCTCTTTCCAATCCGTTGACACATAATCAATTTGAACTCAATTTGAAATTTCTCAAAAAAATCATATTGTATATTTGTTGACCATTGTATCCTTTTTATAAACCCATAATATATTTTTACTCTTTACCTACCAAATATTAATATTATTTAATATATCATTTTCCCTATGTTATAATTTTTCTTGTTTTTACCAAACGCTCCCATAGATTAATTCCAGTTAATAGCAATTATATTATTGGGTGAAGTCCTTCACTTAGTCTTCCGGTGATTTAAAAGGCAAAACCAATTGACAAAAAATTGACGGCAGAATGGTTTTCGTGAGATTCAAGTATGATGATATGTTTGTTGTTCTATATCTCAATATTTCACTCATCTGCATGTCTCTATGATTGATTAAGTTGCGGACAACCTCGTCAAGAACTTAAAATGAAAGAATTGTATGATTTGAGCATTTGATTTTGAAGTTATGCCTCAGAATTTAATATCATAAGTTCATAATGGCTTAAAAATGGTTTTGTAGATGAAGAACTTATTTCTAAAGCTTGTCATATGAGCCAGCTTATCCTGGATAGTTTGTGGTTCAGTTGTTTTCCGCCTATCAAGTGTCAATCCGATGTACTTGGCTCAGGTGTAGATGGATATGTAGGTCTTTGAGAACACTAATAAATTGTTTTTTCTTAAATCAGTTAATTGTTTTTTACAAATCAGCTGCACTAAAAATGTTGTTTCGTGAAGTGTTGTTAACACAAATATTTTGATTTATTTTTTATTTATTTTAATGGTTATGTGAATTACATCCTAGGAAAACGTTATTAAAAATTAGCGAAGGGTGCTCCCCTTCCAAAAAATCTGAAAATGAAATGCGACGAAAATCAAAATTTAACGATGTTCTTAAGTATTATATTGGAGCTTTTTCGAAAGGAGATGGTCAAGCAATAATTCAGAATATTGTAGTGTTACAATATATTGTTTCAATACAAAAGAGTTATTTAATTTTTCGGTCATTGGGCCACTTGTTCGTACGTTCTTTCGCAAAGTAAACACAATCAGTAACGTATTTTTTATTTCTTTCTTACTCATGCATAAGCATTCATTCTCTACGCTGCAAACGAGTCCGCACAAGACAAAGCGTATTGTTTTGTGCATCTCCCCACTACATCTCTGAAGCATCAACGCATTTTGATTTTCGTCACATTTCATTTTCTAATTTTTAGATTTACCTCCCTTCGCTAAAGAAGTTTCACTTCCATATTGTGCTCATGAGGCACACTACTTAATTTTTTATTTTTTTTATTTCATGCAATGTGATTTATAAACTTAAAATTCAGTTTGTTGTTATATTTTATGCATTTGACAACTCTGGAATAACAACAAACACAAATGCGCTCTCTATAACGACACAACGATGTCGCAAGCAGAAACACCAAAAAAAAAAACGTTCACTTTGGGATACATGTCTTATAAAGAAAGTATACGAGTAAGTTATGTTTGTTGTCCATGTAATCCAATTGTAAGTTTAATTTGGTCTAAACTGTTTATTTCTCGTTGGTGACATGTCGCAAAAATTCCGAAACACTCATGTTGTTTTTTATTCATGAGTCAATACTATTTGCTATAGAGAATTAGTCATTCGTTGTTGTTCTGCATGAAGTGACTTTTTGAGGTATCTGTAGATGCCGCTTGTGTTTTGGGTTCGGGCTGAGGGTGAGTGACCTTTGTATACTAGAAAAAATTTAATAATTGAGGAATATAACTTGTTGTTCTTTAGATTACCAATTGCATCCTAGGATGAAGAAGTATAAGTAAAAATAATAAAGTTACTCTTTTTAATTTTTTATTAATTCTATTGCTGTCAAAATTGCCCTTATTTCAGTCGAAAATACTGATGAAAAATAAGTCTACTTGAAAACCATCGGTGTATGTAAATTGGTTGGATTCTGTATTTCTCTTTTATTTTTTCAATATAATGTCCGTAGTTGTGTGAAGTAGTGTTATTTTTATGGTGGCTTCTTAATAAAGTAAGGATAAGCTTTGCTTGAAAAATGCCAGGGAAGTTCGGTGTTCAAGTTTTTATAAGGAGTGAAAGTTATTTTCGTTGAGAAATAAGTACTTAGTTCTATTGCTTTTCCTATAATTGATGGAATTAGTGTGGGGTTATAGCTTTGTGATGATTATTTTGAGTTTAAACAGTGAGGTATCGCGTGAGCTTAAGAGATTTTTATAAAGTGCAGCTGTTAGATGTCTCTTTTGATATGCAAATTTAATGTTACTTTCTTGTCAATGCTTAAGCCGAGATATTTCAGACTGTTGGCCATTGTATGGAACTCAGAACTAAGCTGGAGGATAGAATTTGGTAGATGGCAGGCTTTTCGCCTTTGGATGAGGTATATAGGATGTTTATATGTGATTAATTTGATTTTCTTATTATAAAAGAAACTAGCGAAAGCTTCTTTTAGAATTCTTTGAATATCGCTATGACTATTTCCAGAGCAACATAAAACAAAGTCGTTAGAAATATCGTGTAGAGAACAGATTTCTGACTTGACACCATCCACGTCACTCGAAAAGTATCTGTCAGGAGGCAACAGTGTTCTCAAGTTTGTGTATGACGCCTTTATGCCATACAGTGTCAAAAGTTGCATGATCTAGACAACCATACCCACGGGATTTTTGGAGATCAATTCATTCTCCAAATAATCGTTAAGTTTCATGAAATGATGAATTCACCTCAAATTAGCCTGGAAGCTTTATTTTGATGATGGAAGAATGTTGCTTCGTTCGATATGCATATTAAGTCTAGAATACGTTTGAAGTTTTTCATAAATATCGTCACCCATGTTCACCTCGTGGTCGTTTGTGTCTCTGATCACTATTTTATGACCGTTCGACAGCATCATTTCTAGGTCTGTTTTAAACAATTGGTCCAATTGATTGTTAGAATGCAAAAGTGTTCTGCAAAAAACGATTTGACAGAGCTTCTCGTCTCGAAAGTCATGAATTCAGAGATTCAGGTGGCGTTGTCAGTTGTGGTAACTTAACTCAAAGCACTGCAATATTGACAACTTGTGCTTATTGTTCCAATCTACATGGAATTATTGCCGGCGTTGCCGACAGTTGCATCACATCTAAACGCCAACGCCAATTGCAATGTTTGCTCGTCTATTTTATCGCCTAATCTCAACGGAATGGATTGTTCCGGAGGCGTAAGTGATCTCACTCGAGAAATTCCCATTCTCTCCGCCGTCAAACTTTAGCTACGTTCTTCTTCCGACACATTGCTTAGAAGATTATAAGGTCGAAATGCATTCCGCGTTCTCCGACTGATATGTGCCATTGCTGATATTTTTCCTTATAATTTGATGTAGAGTTGTCACGACATATTGAAGAAATTGTGTGTCTATCGCTCTCCTACATAACATTATTTGTTTGTTAGTGCAATGGTTCGCAATATTTTTTGGAGCAGGGACTACTTTGATTTTATTATTACATTCACCCTCACTTAACAAAAACCAAACGAAAGCGACCCTCCCATTTCCCTTGTCGACAAACCAAAATTGAAACACAAACAAAGCAAGCGTACTCAGAGAGGAAAAAACATACAAAGCTTTTTATGCTTGATGTGGCAGTGGTTTTCAAAAAATTTAACACTAAAAAATATTATCTTAAATGTTAAGAACTAAAGAAAATAAGTATGCAACTCTTTTCATTAGCATTCATTTGTCATTTTCATTATTAAAATCGGCTTAGTATAGTGTGCATTAGATAAAAAATGTTAAGAATTTGGTAAAAAAGTGCGTGTATCTCGACAACAGCGCCACCTACTGGGTCCAACTGAAGCATAAACCATTTTGGTGACCCCATAAGTACAACAAGAGGAAAATGATCATAAATGGTTCAGCAGTTTTCAATTGATGAGCGTTCGTACAGGTTTCGACATTCATTTTTATATACCTATAAAATTCGAGTTATTTTGCTAATTTATATCCATTTTTTATCTCCACGATTGTTAATTTTTAAACCATAATAATTTTAATATAAAAGAATGGAGGATGGAGGATCGAGAATGGAGAATGGAGAATGGAGAATAGGAAATATCTTACTTAGTAAATGTGTTTCACAAAATTTCAAATTTCAAATTCACAGTGAATTAGGAATTTCTTTAGATTTGTCATTCTTTTCTTTCGATTTTTTACAAAAATTTAGGAAATGCTTTATATTTTCTGTTATCGTTAATCAAGTAAAGTGTAACCAACCGTAATTCAAACACGTGTAAAACTTTATCTCAGCTTGAAATATGAGAATTATACTACCATATACAATATTACGTGCGCAGGTAGACTTCTCGCGCCGTAGCTTCAAATGCAGCACTGCTTCTGTCAACTATTATTAGACTATTGTCACATTTTGAGAAATCTGCGTCATTTAGTTTGTGTTTGACAGCCATTGACATCAGAAAAATTCCTGCATTTCAACGAAAATAGAAAAAACATGTGCTTTTTGCGTATGAAAACTACCCCATGGTGATTGTGCGTCATCATTTTCAATGGTTAGTAATCGTTTATTGAATTCCATTGTAGTCATAGCATCACAAATGACGCGCAACTGTCAAGTCTTTCAAAAGAGATCGATACGCCGAAATCGTCATTAAAATCAATGGAATGTTATTAGACGATCGGAGAATGACATATTCAGACATAAAGTGCAACTGTATGGACATTTCATAAGATTGTTTGGCAATATTCAAACGCAATCTGAACATGTTTTAGACTCGCATCGTAACCCCTTAACATAAATCCCGCACAAGAGGCAAAAAAAACAGTCGAATCATTGGACTTCTTCAGGTGAACATGCACGAAAGAAGGACAAGTTGGCCCACCAGTCTGCTAACAGGGTCTCATGGCAACAGTTTTTTGTGATGCATTCACATCGATTACCTTGAAATGGGTAGAAAGGGATCACTGTTCAGAGGTGTTGGAAAGATTTGACATTGATGGAATGCTTTTCATTAATTAAATAAATAAGCTTTAAACCTAGTTTTAACCACTTATTACTATTATTTAAGTGCTGTAAAGATTTGCAAAGGATAATCCCAGCGAGATTAAAGCAAGAAAAAAAGTAAGTTAGCATTGGTTATCACGCACCCATAGAAAACGTTTTTGCGTGTTCTCCTATGTTTTAGCATTGAAATTTACATCGTTGAAGGAAGATGCATTTCGATCTGCGATTTTATAATCAATTCAATCTAATTGTTCTAAGGTCTTTCATTTCATTTGGTTGACAATCAGTTGGGTCCAATAAGCAAGTAGAAAGTGATCAATTAATTAAATTCGTTCATTTCGCAGTTTCTGAAAATGTATGTTCTCCTTAATATAAATTTCCTTTCTTTCTTTCCTAATGTTATGGAATTAATATTCTTGCCTAATATTGTTTGCTATTGTTGTTTCATAATTTTAATTGTCAAAAAATATCATCAATTCAAAACATAAAGTAACCTTTACAAAAAATTTCAAATAGTCTACAGATTTCGTAAAGCTTATTCCATTTTTTTCGAACTAAGTACAAATTTTTACATATTATAATATTTTAAAAATTTCGCGATTATTAAACTTAATACTTAATTATTACAAAGAAAATATTTCTGCAAAATACCTTGGGTTACAATATATTTTAACTACAAATACTGAGTGCGAATAATACTTAAAAATGACTTGGAATGAACATCGTCATCTTCTCGCAACAGTTGCAGTTGCTTCATTGATGCACCTCTTCAAATTGCGATTATTCGTTTGGGACCAGAACCCAGATTTATCATCCTTATTGTTCGTTATAGCGTTGGTCGTAAAACTGCATAGGTTCCAAAATATCAACGACTTCTTACCGATGCGTTCAATACCAAGAATGATATTGGAAACATCTATTATAGTATTCGTATCGGATGTCGTAACATACGTGCTGTGGGAACTAATAGGTGACATTTTATGGGAATTACTATTCAGTGTAATGCACATGAAAGTGGGCTCATGGTTACGGGAATTCTCATATGTATTATTTTTATTCACGATTCGTGATTTCATATACATATGTAAGATCACTGTGTCAGTTTATGCATTTTACGAGACGTTAAGTAATTCACCGTTGTCGTTCCGGAGGACTCAATTGAATGTGACAAACAACGCTCGGACTGCACCGCGACAACCAGTGAGAAGGCAACGATAATCAGAATCCAATTATTTTTTGATATCAAAAAACATTTTGAAAGCTCAAATTATCCAAGTGAAGACGTCAAGCACCTCACAATGGTCGCTAGAGAGATACCAATGGTGAACACATCAAACACAAACAAGAGGAGCAATCGTGGCGAAGTTGAATTCAAATCTTATCAATTGGTAGAAATTTAATCGTATGTGATGTTGTTGACGATTGAAGATCCCGAATCTACCATGGGAAATGTGTATCTTTGCATCTGTTTATTTTTGTGATGAGTAGAGCTTTCTGAATGCTTCTAGATACAATAATGTTTTGTTATGAATAAAATTTCAGCCACGAAAATAGCACAATTTTTTTATATTATTGTGTTATTGTAGTTTTGTATGCTTTTTTTTTTTCTTGCTTTAAAACACCATCAGCTTGGTTATTTTAAGGCTGCCCTTAGTATAAAACATTCATACATAAGTACATACATACATTCCATACTCTTTTCCGAGGGGACAATAGGGCATGGTGCGGTAGTTTTTAGTGGGTTAAAGTTCCACACTCGGTTGTAGACCGGCTAGGCTTGAAATGCTTTTCTACCGAACAAAAAAAAAAAAAAACATTCCATACTCATATGTTTATTGTTTTATTCATGCAATATTTTTCTCTTGAACTCAGAAGCCTTTTGATCTGAGAGCCTCATTATAACTCTTAACATAAGCCTCAAAGATAACCAACTGCAACTGTTGGCTTCTTTTCGGAGCATAACTGTGACGACTGCGTTTTTCCTAAAATGATATAATTTTTTGTTTTTCTAAAAACTTAAGAGACACACACATTTTCCTAATAAAGACGAGGAAAATATAACAACAAAAAAAAAAAAAAAAATGCAAATGTAAAAGAACAAAACCGGCCACATTTTCTTTGTAATCTTTCGCTCAGTTGCTTGCGGTTGCTGCCTGAGCTTCTTAGACAAACGAATAGTAAAATAAAAAAAAAAAAAAAAAAAAAAACAAAAACAAATTGAAGAGAAAAAGAAAAAATGAAAACGGGAACTTAAAAGGAATGAAACTGAACGGAAACGGAGTAACAGCTGCCGGAAGTCAAGGGCGCGCATATTAAGTATTGTATTTACAAGAAAAGCACATCACAATGCGACCATTATGCAACAAAAAGAAAAACTGGAAACCCCAGAATCATGAGCGTAGCGTACTACAATACAATCCAATTTCATATGCAGTTAAGAGAGTTAAGAAATGTGACTACAATTATATACCAATTAAATGAAATAAAAAATAATATTCGTTGTATGTTGACAGAGGATTTGAGGTTTCCTTTTTTTATATCTGATCTATATGGATTGGATTATTGATCAGCTAAGTATTTCAGATACAAATTTTTTACAAGTTATGAGTTGCTTACATTTGCAATTGGGTACTGCGAAAGAATCTAAAACTAAACTACCATGAAGCTGCTGGTTAAGTGTCCAAATTATCAAATTAATTTATATACAAATGGTTAATTATCGTTCATAGGGTTTAATAGGATCAAAATAATGTATTCCATTTAATGGCTATTCTAAATTGATGTGAAACGAACCCATATAAGGGAAATTTAAGGCATTTATCTCTCATTCATAATATTAAATTTTTTTGTTTTTGTTTATTTGATATTCTAATATTTACCTACGCCACTGAAAACCATACAAATGTTATTAAACCAAAAAAAAAAAATTTTAAAAAATAAGAGAAATGAAAAAAAAAACATAACTAAAAAATCAAGCATACGCAAAGTCTTTCGCGGTAGGCAAAATGTTGCTCGTTACCTTAAAAGGCAAAAGCAAAGACAACAAAAAGTGAACAGGACATGCTGGTTTGGGGATTTTATCATTTCCTAGTAACTATACTAGAATGACGGGGGCGGATGATATGGATGAAGGTAGTGATAGTGGTAGTGGTAGTGGTAGTCTTGGAGTTCTTGTTCTACAATAATAAAGTTGGACAGTTAGGGTAGGCGCGGTTGTTTCTTAAGTTTGTTGCTTAGTTGGTTTGAGGTCACATAAATTGTGTACACATAATGTGTGTGGGTTTAAAAACGTTCATTTCTCTCGACTGTCCTTCCTAGCTTTATACTTATTTATGAGAATACATTCCCTATGGCAGTTTGTAGTCAATCAAAATTTAATTAAACCTTATTAGATTTAATTCAAATGTAAATACACGAAATGAATTTTTCCTCTTGATTTTAATATCATGTCAACACCCCATTTTTTTTCTTTCTATTTATATTTTAATTATTTTTGTTTTTATTTTAGATTTTGTTCTGCTATTTATAACTTGTAGCTCACCAAAATATCAGAGGCCCTATATTGGCCCAGCTAAACCAGGAATCCTAGGCTAAAGTAAATTAGTATAAAACAAAATAAAGAACAAAATTCAGATATGCAAATGTAGTATTTGCTATTGATTTTTGTTTTATTCTTCTTTTTTATTTTTTTTATTTTTTATTTTTTGTTTTTATTTAGTTGGGGTTTGGTAAAATGTTAAAGTATTGCGCAGCACCTTCTTTCTTGTAAGCTCAGTTAGTCTCATTAATTGTTTTACTGAAGGACTTTGATAATCTACAATATTAAACAATTATCGGTTATCGTATCTTTTTATTTATTGTATTACTCTTAATTCCACCACATTGCTGAATTACATTGTCGTGATAAGGGAGTTTGATAAGAGAAATGATCATGAGTTCGATTATGATTCCGATAATGTTGAAGGCGAATACTAAAGTTAAAAATTGTCGAAGGCTTCTACGTGGATTAGATCTTTTGGAGAGGAGTAGTAGTAGTAAACTTTGACGAAATGATTGTATCAAATTCATTTACATTAATATGTTTTGTGTAATATTTTGAATCCTATTTTTAGTCACAATGAATCCACAGATGGGGTCGAATATTTATATGTCTAGCAATTTTATCCTTCTTACTTTTTTGTTATTGTAAATAAAAATCATAGTCACTGAAAATGAATGACTGAGTGAATGAGTGAGTCGTTGTTTTTGTGTTTGTAGGTAGATAGATGTTGCCATTACTCCCATTTTCATCATAATCAACCAGACCAACTGATGCCATATTTTGCTTTATTCATTCAATTCATTTTGGCTTCTCAAAATTGTTATCATTCTCCATTCTCATTCAGGTCCCATATTTTTGTAATCATTTCATTTCGTACTAGCAAAATATTTTTCATATATTTAAAAACACAATGTTCCTAACTTTGATTTATTTCCTATGCTACATACTACTTACCTAGTCCCTCAACACCTACCTTTCTTTCTGCCTACCATTTCTTTGCTCACTTTCCCTAGATGACATTCTTTTGGTTGGCATTTCTCACCTGGTAGTCAGTCAACATAATGTCGTTGTTGTCACTGATGGCATTGTTGCTTTATTTTATTCATATTTTTTTATTTTTTTTTTTTTTGGGAGCGGCGGCTCAAGTTATTGAATTGTCAAATGTTGGCATTTATCTGCGATAAATTGTCTAAACAGAAGCTATGAATACATAAGTAAATGATGGATTGTTGACTTAACTCGGGAGCACATCGAAAAAGGGCTTCTGACTCTGCACTTCACTTCTGTTCACTTCACTTTAGTTTCGTTCAGTTCAGTTGGATTTAGTCAAGTGTGCGCTCGGTTTGATTTACTTTGGTTTTTGGTTCTTTGGTTTTTCTTGTTTTGGGTAACCTGATTCTGGGGATCTAAGGGTGTTGATCTCTATTCTATTGCACTCCATTCTATCAATAGCACTTGGTTTAGCTTGATGTGTTTTTTGTATTTGTTTATTTAAGTTTTGCCTACATTTTTTTTTTTTTAAGGATTTATGTCTAAGTATCGCAATGGAATTGTATTGCTTTCGTGTTGATTTAAGTTTGGTTGTGTTTCATGTTTCTGTGTTGTCTAACTGACAATGACATTTGTCAAATTTGTTGCATATATTCATATATATATATATATATATTTGTTTTCTTTGCTTCTTCTCCGTTTTCCACATTCTTCTTATTTTTCTTGTTTTGTAATATATTGTAAGTTATTTGGCTGTCAAACACGAAAAATGAATGAAAGAAAAAGTGACGTGACTATTGAAATGTAATAATGTTAAGTGTGGGAAAATATTGTTGTATTTGGTAGTAGCAGTTTACCTATACCTTAAGGGATCCAAATGGATAGCATGTATTAGTAAAAATCTGAGCAAAGTAAAATGGATTAAAAGACAATTGGTTTGAATGAAAATAAATCTCAATGATATATGAGATAAAGAAGTAAAAGAATTGTTTCTGTAGAAAACATTTGTTTGAAACAAAAAACTCATCAATTGAACAATTGTAAAATTTATGTGGAAATTTACAAATCATTCAACTTAGTATGACATTAAAATTTTCCTCTCAAACCACATTAGTAGCGATTGTTAAACTGTACTTAGTACTACTACTGGCAGTGGGAAAACCCCAGGGTAGCAAGCTTTTCTAAATCAAGTAATAATATTGGAAATATAGAGAAATTGGTGTGGTATATAATAAAACTAGAAATAACGTTATCTTCGACTATGCCAAAGATGGAATACTCTGCCCGCAGTGAATGTTTCATTGTAGTATTCAAATGGGTGATTTGTATGAGTATTCAAATGGGTGATTTTTATGGCCCCTATAGTGGGCCAATTCGGCTGGTTCCGACAAATGTACTGCGCATATTAAAAAGGAAGCTTCGTGCGAAATTTCAGCTCTCTAGCTCAAAAACTTACAGACTAGTTTGCACACATACAGAAGGAGAGACGGACAGGCGAACAGACGGACAAATAGACATGGCTTAATCAATTCGTCTAAAGCTGATCAATAATATGTATACCTTATGTGGTCACTTTTGTCTCCTTTTGCCTGTTACAAACTTCATGACATAGAATATAAAAATGAACCGACGAACAAGTAAATAATGAAAAAAATTATGAGCGCCTAAAGATATGCTACAGAAAAAATTATTTTTACATTTTCATCGTTGTTAAATCAACTGCGCCATTGTGATTGTCATTTCATTTTCTTCTTCATTCACTGAAACTAGTTTAGTCTTATAAAATTATCTTTCTTGGATATATTTCAGGCTTTATTCTATTCTATTCCATTTCCTTCCCTTTCACCTTATAGTTTGTAATTTAAATTAATTATTAACAATTCCCTTTATTGTATGTAATATTTACTGAGTATGAACCATAATTTATTCATTCATTTATTTAGTGATTCGAGTTATTTTGCTTATTTAGAAAAATTCATTCTTCCTCCTTTATATTATAATTTCCATTTTTAATCTACATAATTGTTAATTTTTGAAAACATAAGCATTTTTATATAAAAAAAATGGAGATTGGACAATGGAGAATATCTTACTTAGTAAATGTGTTTCACAAAAATTTCACATTTCAATCTCACAGTGAATTAGGAATTTCTTTACATTTTTCAATCCACTTTCGTTTTTTAAAGTTTGACAAAAAATTAAGAAATGCTTTATATTTTCTGATATCGTTAATCAAGTAAAGTGTAAGCAACCGTAATTCAAACATGTGTAAAACTTTATCTCAGGTTGAAATATGAGATGACGCAAACTTATGTCGAGTTATGCTATCATTTATCTACGTGGGCAGGTAGACTTCTCGCGCAGTAACTTCAAATGTAGCACTTCTTCTGTCAACTATTATTAGACTATTGTCACATTTTGAGAAATCTGCGTCATTTAGTTTGTGTTTGACAGCCATTGACATCAGAAAAATTCCTGCATTTCAACGAAAATAGAAAAAAGATGTGAAAAGATGTGATTGCGTATGAAAATCACCCCATGGGAATTGTGCGTCATCATTTTCAATGGTTAATATTCGTTTATTAAATTCCATTGTGGTCATAGCAGCACAAATGACGCGCAAGTGCCAAGTCTTTCAAAAGAGATCGATACGCTGGAATCGTCACTAAAATTCATGGAATGTTATTAGACGATCGGGAAATGAAATATTCAGGCATAAAATGCAACAAAATGGTTATTTCGAAGGACTGTTTGGCAATCTTCAACCGCAATCCGAACAAAATTTTGTCTCGCTTCGTAACCAAGGGCGAAACATAGATCCACCACCAGAGGATGTATGTATGCAAGCCGAATCAGACCCCTAGAGGGTTACCTCCCATACAAACTACATATTTGAATACTGCAATGTAGCATTCACTGTGTGAAGAATATTTCATCTTCGGCATAGTCGAAGATAACTTTCTTTCTAGTTTTTAATTAAAGACTTTATTGGACAAAAGGGGGTCTCGATTGAAGGTGACACATCTAGTGGTTTAATTTGGCTGATTCCAACAAAAGTTAAGCGCCTATAACAAAACATATAGTGTCAAAAATTCAGTTCAGTAGTACAAAACAAACAATCAAGTTTTAATGAGAAAACCTTTTCAAAATGGGTGTACATGCCACAATATGCCGCTCTTTCAGAATTTTTCGAAAGTTGTCGCCTTTGTTTTTAATATATCTCGTGATTCAAAAGTTGTAGCGCCTAGTTATTTGCAGTTATTCTGAAAATGTGGTTTGTGGTGCAGCGTTTAATTTTGTTATGGTGCGGCTATGTCAACAAGAGGGAGGGGCGTTCAAAAAGATGACTAAAATGCAAAAATCACTTTTCTTTTGTAAGCGTATTGCTTGAGAAGGGATTGTCCTATTTGACGGATTTTGCTTTAATTGTGTTCGTTATAGATCAATTAGAAGAATGTGAAACATAATTTCTGGAAAATCATTTAATGAAGTGATTGATTCTGAGAAGTTCTACTAGATTATTGATAAAAAAAACTCTCATCTCATCTCATCTCATCTCATCTCATCTCATCTCAATATCGATTATCGAAATTTAATCTATGATTGAATTACAAACAATTCACACAGAAAATTTACATGAAATTGTCACTTTAACAACACAAACAACAAGAAAAAAAATATTGAATCCATGTGAATAGAAATGAAGGAGAAAGTTGAACTTTAAAAGTATGTGAACATAGAAAATTGGAGGTAAAAGGAAACGGCAAGATAAGCAATATGAAAAACGAAAAGAAAATAAAATACATAAGACATGTGACATGAATTTGTGAAAACTTAAAACTTTAGACATAATTGATGATGACGAAGGGCCAGGCACAATGACAAAATTCAAATGTGACGGATTTGACATTTAACTTGAATGTGGACACGCAGACATGAATGAGTATACTACTGCATATTGTATACTATTACTGTAAGTTATTAGATAGAAGAGAAGGTAGAAGTACTGAGCTGGGTATATTCAATAGGCAGGCAATAGATCAAGTCACATTGTTACGAAGGAAAAGATGTGAAATGAAACGAGATGAAGAAGGACGACTAGTAGAAGAAGGAAACGACGAATTATGCACATAAATTTGGCAATAAACCGCAGAGACAACATCAACAACAACAAAAACAACAAAATATTACAAAAAATTTTTTCAAAAAATACAAGGGCGAATAAAATTCAAAAAGCAACAACAACAAGAATAAGAATAACAAGAAACGTCTGAGTATCATTTGCAATCGAAGCTTTTCCGGTTAACTGGGCGTATGATGAATGCGTTTTTAGCTTTGCATGTCTACGACGTTGACAACGCTTTCCATCTATGCCTTTATCCTTATCTTTTTCCTTTTCAATAACCTTCACTCGTTCCGCATCCGCTCCGCATCCTCCTCCTTCTTCTTCTTCTTCTTCTTCAACTAATTCTCTACTACAGTGTTTCTTAAACTTATTTGGTCTGTGAACCCCTCGGTTTTGGCAAAATAATCTCCTAGAAAAGAGACTGAATGTTTCAATAGAATTTTTTTATTTGGGTTCTATATTTTTTCCATACAGAACTTTAAAGAATTTTGGGGCAACGAAGTGGTTCTCTGCATAGGTTGTGTGCACTTCCCCCTGTTATGGCATTATGAACCACAGTACTACAGAACTATTGCTCTAGTATTTTTATCTTTTTGTTTTTTTTTGTGCTATTGTATTATGTGTTGTGTATATGTATGTATTGCAATTTTATGGTTCGTCGAATAAGTTCAATTGGCTGCGGCTTGTTTTGTCTTCTCTTAAAATGAATGTGTTCTATGATGCTGTCATGGGCGGTCCCGATTTTCATCCTAGGGGAGAAAATAGGAAAGTTCGTTTCTGTAGAAGAACATTTCAAATATAGTATTTAGTTGTTGTTGCTAAGTGGCCCAAATGGTTGCCATTCAGGTTCAAAATTAAAGGGGGCACTCAGAACTGCTTTGGATGGTGCATTGCCGTCTGTTTTTAACTTTTGTTGGCGCATGCCGACGATGACGCCGCCACGTGTGTTTAATGGTTTAGTAAAGATTTTTCTGTTGATTTTTTAGTTTCAAAGCTGCAAAAACGACCTAAACAAAAACAAAAAAAAAAAAATAACAACAAACAACGAACTTTTGGGGAGATTTTCGTCCAATATATCAAACACGAAAAAAAAAAAAAAAAATTAGACAAGTGCGAGTTAGACTCGTATACGAAGAGTTCCGCACCAGATTGGGGATTGATTAGACAGATTCCCAAAAATATACCGCGCCTTTATCAGAAACTTATAGTGTCTAAATTTCAGTTCAATAGTCCAAAAAACAAAAAAAGTTTTTCGAATAAGAACCTGAATTTTAATGGTGGGTTTGTATGGGAGGTACTCCTCCTGGTGGAGCGATTTGAGTGATTCTAACAGATGTGCCGCGCCCATATCAAAAACTTATAGTGTCTAAATTTCAGTTAGATAGAACAAAAAACAAAAACTTTTTCTAATAAGAACCAGAATTTTAATGGTGAGTTTGTATGGGAGGTACCGTCCCTAGCAATCAGATCAAACTGAAATTTCGACAATATAAGTTTCTGATGTATAACCACCAACCATCCAAATTTCAAAATCGTGGGATAACTGGATCGTCTAGCTGTCATACAAACCAAAATGTGTCTTGTATGGGGACCCCCATAAGTTTTTGAAAATATTTCAGTTTTAGTATTTATTGCTAATGCGCTGATAGAACTACACATTTCAACTCTCTAGCTATTGTGGTTTATGAGATATGACCCGAGGACGGACGGACGGACAACGAAGTCTCTGCAATAGGGTTCCTTTTTGTTATTTTTGGGTCCGGAACCCTAAAAAAGAAGGTGTATGTAACCTTTTATGGATTGAATTCGTTACTATGCAAATGCATAGCAAATAGTAAACGAATAAGAAAGGGGGGGTTGGGTGGAATCAGAATTGAAACACGTGAAAAATGGTTGAAATGTGGAGCTTGTTTACGTCTTTGTAAACAGTGATTTTGTTGACAACAAGAAACACATGACAATCATCATCCTCCCTTCATTTCTTCCTTCCCTCTATGCCAACAAAGATTTACAATATAAAAAAATATTAAGAAAATGTTGCCGTTAAAATATCATATATCGTACAAAAAGGATACAACACATACAACACCTACGAGTATGTGTATACTCACTCAATCATATGCAGTGGATATGCGCACATGTTTAATTTAAAATGATGACGATGACGGCAATGGCGACGGAGTTGTCAGGTTTCATTTTATCATAGACGCACAGACGACATTAATGAAATCCGTTAAAGTAAGAAGCGCTACAAATAACTCAGACAAATCAAGTTTCAATCTCAATTCGCAATGCCAATCAGAATTGCAATTCAAAATGCCATTCAAACCAAAAATCAAATCAAAACCTTAGTAATATATGCAAATAACGAAAATGAAAGGATTCAATTAAATTTCTTTTATCAACCAAATCAGTAGCTAAGACTAGCTAAAATTGAACTAAACTGCATTGAATTGGATAAAAAATGTTACTTTTTCTCAATTAAATTTTATATTGTATAATTTTTTTTTTTTTTTTGTTTCTAATAACATATTGTGACATCTTAATTATTTAGATAGAAAGATAGATAACATTGAATAAGATTAAATTTTGATTATTTCATATTACGCTTATCTTTCCTTAGCGTTACCAGGTAAAGTAAATGTTTCATTCCTTATACAAAATAAGTAAGTTTCTTTAAATTTTTGAAAATATTTTAGTTTTTAGTATTTGTCTGTGAAAATTTCAACTTTCTACCTATTGTGATTGAGAGCCTATTGAGAGCCCGAGGACGGATCGACTGACGGACGGACAATGTAGCCTTAGTAATTGGGTTTCGTTTGGTACGCTTTGGGTCGAGAACCCTTAAAAGTAAAGTTCCACATAAAATATCTTCAATTCCTATATCCTTCATTATTAATTATTCGCAATAGCCAACTTAAAAACTTTCTATATTACAAAGTAAGTCCATATGATGATACTTTATGGTTTGTAAATGGTTATATTATTCCACCTTCAACTTTGCCAATCTGTTGGATATCTTCTTCTCAACATCGTTCTTTTCAACGCCCTTGTGACCGGTTTTTCCCTCAATAAATATTTTTCTGCTATGCTCTGAAATACAGTGTACATATCTCTGAATCTATCTAAATGGATGGTAAAGATTTGATGATGTTGAGGACATTATTATGCTGTCATTTCATTTTTAATTTGATCGTGAACTTTTTTCCATTTGAACAGTGACATGTCACATTGTCAGTAATAGCAAAATTCTATAATTGGCTGTCACTGTTCCTGTAGAACTTGTCGCTAGAGACTCTTTCAAAAAGACCGATTGACGTCAGTTCGAGGTTTTCAGTATGTTTAATTCAAAATATAAAAAAAATATGAAAATCAAATGTAACGAAAATCAAAATTTGATGATGTTATTTTATTAGATTGGAGCTATTTAGGCAAATACAATATGGAAGTGAAACTTCTAAAATAGATAGTCAAGCAATAATACAGAATATTATTTCAAAACAAAAGAGTTATTTTATTATTCGGTCATTCGGCTACTTGTTCGTACATTCTGAAGAATCATCGTATTTTGATATTCGTCACATTTCATTTTCTAATTTTTGGATTTACCTCCCTTCGATAAAGAAGTTTCACTTCCATATTGTGCTTATGAGGGTGAGGCACACTACTTACATTTTTTTTGTTTTTTTTTTAAGTTTTTTAAACTTACAATCTTTCAAATACTGTAGCAGATTCTTGTATAGATGATATTAATTTTAGTAGGGCATGACAAAAATAAATAAAGCAAAGTGCAGAAAAACTGCTGAGTGCTGACGTGGCAGAAAGACTCTTTCAAGGGAGGAAATAGCAGCAAGTGGGGCAGGCATCTTTCACTTATGTGAATAGGAGGGGGAATTATAGTAAGTTGCTCACGCCGACTCTAAAGCGACAGCGGCGACAAGTGGTAATTCTGCTTGTGGATATATGGATGTGTAAGTTTTGATGAATTCAAAGTTAGCATGTTTTCTTGACTTTGTTGTTTGTAGTATGGAGGAGTTGTACATGCGTACATATATCATATTTTTGAAATGCGTTTTACGTTTGCCATAAAACTTGCGTCATTCATTTATTCACTCGTTCTTTCGTTCGTTCGTTCGTTGGTTCGTTCGTTCTGCACACGTAGAACACGCGCTACTCACACTTACTATTGTAGCAAGTATATTGAAAAATATTCGTATGTGTGTAGACAAAGAGTTCCTCGATACATTTTGTATTGTAAACATGACGAAAGCAAATAAACAGCTTTCGGTCCGTTAGCATCTCATTTCATATTTACCTTTATCTGTTTGCTTTGCTTTAGCCAATTTACTAGTTACTTTTATAAGAAAACATATCTAAACATAGGACTTAGCCCAGCTGAGTTTAGTTTAGTGCAATTCAGTTCGGTTTACTTAAGTTTAGTTTGGTTTAGTTTAGTTTCGTACAGTTCAGTTTTTGCAGTTCCCAGTTCTCTAAATACCTTGACGCGTGTTTTCATTATCCTTGGGAAGTTAACACCTTTCTATTTGTGCGGGTAGTTTCTTTATACTTGTATTATATGTATTTTGTTGGATGTCATCTGTTAATATTTTATAACATTTTGCAAGGGAAAGATGTTTTTGGATCTGAATGAATGGATGAATATTGAAAGTGACGAAATATGTCACAGATACTCAAAAACTCGGGAAACAAGAGGTAGAAAGAATTGTGACGTGTTTTGTTGTTTGCTTACATGGCTACTTGATTTGCATATGTGAAAGCCAAAGCCAACAAAAAAGAAAGAACCTCTTTGGGTTCTGGTTGGGATTATGTTCATATGAGTATTTTCATTTGTCCATACATATACATATATTTACTTATGGTGACAAAGAAGAAAACCGAAGGTGTTCGTTTTAAGTATTGTTTGTGCATAAACGGATACTTCCTTCCTTATTCTCATGTGATACTTCTTCTTCTTCTGTTGCTTTATTTGCCTTTAGCCATTTCTTTGGCTTAGTTTAGTGTGGTTTGGTTGGGTTTACTTAAGGGTTTTGTATTCGTGTTGGACTTGATATCCTTGAACGTATGTTACATTATTTTAATGGCTTCTGTGCGTGTGCATATTCCAGTATAGTATGCATATACATATATAAATATATATATATATAATATTTTTAAATTATCCTTACGTGAAAGTTTTAAAAAGTTCCAACACACATTGACTTTGAACTCAATTCAAAAAATAATCGAATATAAGAAAGTTCTGCTCTATATTATGATAGTAAGAGATATGATGCCTGTTCGATTCGATTCGATTCGATATAATCGATTCTTTGAAATATTAAATTAACAATATTGGTCTAGCCACAAGTTCTATCTTATTTTCAAGTTCTTATTGTTGATGTTGATGGATAAGATGGCATTTTTGCATCTGATTAAATCACAAAATTGGGAAATTCATATTGATATAGTATACATAATTGAAATATTTTTAGTTTTAATTTGTTTGTTTGAAAATTTTCTAAGAGTGCGTTTTCTATGCAACTCAAAAGCATTCGTAATCAGTGGCTTAAGCCACTTTTTTCTAAGGACTTGCATTCTATAATTGTCCGTTATATTGTCTCCCATTCGTTGATTGTAGGCTCTCAATGTCATCAGCATGTCGAAAGTTCCGAAAATCTTGATTTTTTCGATGAGAGGGTATATGAATCTCATGACTTCCGGTCTAGCGGTACTTCTTCTTTTGTGTGGCAAACAGTAGTATGTCCACAAATTTTTTCCCATTTCATTGGCACAACGTATCTCTCCAAATGAATTGGAATAAAATTGAGCCTTAACATCCTACGTATTGACTTATAAGCTGTAAAAAAGTATCGAAAGTATCACAAGACATTTTTCTGTAGCTGCATCGGTAAAACAAATAAATTGGAATAGGAGCAGAGGTTGAGATGTACCTTATTGATTCATTTATATGTTATTCATTGTCGCATGCAACTGAGACGTTTCTTCCGTCAACAAATTCACACTGAACTTCTACTTCACCAGCAATTTTATTTGTAATTTCGAAATACTCGTATGGGTTTTTTCTGTTGCGTCTCTTCATTCCACCTTGTTTTGATGAATATTAGACTTTGAGGTATGTTTTTGGTAACTCATTCTTATCCAAATATTATGCTTAATACTTACGAATGTCATATCGAACCCATTTTACATCACAAGTAATAATTCGATGCAAAACTCAAAAATGATATGCAAACCTATAAACGATTTTGTTTCTCACCGATTTAAGCCATGTAAGTTAATACTGTTTCTTTGCAAATATCAAACTTAAGGTAAAAATTCTATGCACTTTGAAATGGGTCAGCCATTAACATTGACCTTCAGTTCGTCGTTATTGGCATTTCATTGTGGGCGTCAAAATACCTTTTCAAAAAGTGAAATGTGCAACTTTCCAACGAAAATGAACGGGACTTTCAAATCTTTAGCTGCTCAAAAGTAATTGGTTGTTAGAACTGCCAATCATGCCCACTGCAAATTTTATAATACACGACCAATATTAGAGCAATATTCATTGCATTCATTTTATGAAGTGTTTAAAAACACAGAAAAAAATAGAACATTGCTTGATTATTTTGGTGTTCAGCATGCAATGAAGTACCAGTGTTTTACGTGCTCGCCTGTCTGTGAAGACTTAAGAACACGGTGCCAAGCACATGGATTGATAAACGTCAATCAACGTCCCCTTGGATATATATCCGCAGGTCCCAAATTTAAGTCATATTTATTTTGGTAAATATGACTCTCTCCTTGGTGGGGAGCGAGGCCTATCTTAAACCTCTGCTGCTCTCTGGGTCACAGCACCCGGTTGTATAACGCAACTCCACGTCGAGTTATTACTCTACCCGCATTTGGGTATTAAACCACAGCCACCACGATACTCCCACAAGGGGGCCGTACCCGCTGGCTCCTGACAACCCGTGGTACCAGAAAAATCCTCTGGTCAGACTTCGTACCCGAGGTACTTCCAATTCGAACTTCAAAAAGTATACTCTGGATTAGAATACAGGTTTAGTAACCCACAGATAAAGCTATACTCATGGATATAGCTTCCTCACTGTTGGGAGCGAGGTCTATTCCTACATCTTCCGGCAACTGGCAACATTTTTATGATCAAGATCAGGAAATAATGGACACAGACAGCAGATCTCTTGCTACGCCACTCTGAGAACAGATCCCGGCCTTCCCACTAAACAAATCTATTTCATATATTATCCTCTGACATATTCTCCCACAAATTGAATAAAAAACAAATAGATTTTGTGCAATCGGATAATAATAATAATAATGTTTTACTAAGTGTTCAGTTACTTTACATATTGAAATTTAATGCATGAAACGTGAATAAATAAATTATGTAATAATAATTCTTTTTTGAGGGTTGCTGACCTTCGGACGAGTTGAATACAAATTTTTTGTTTTTTGTGTAAGAGAATTTTAAGTAAAATCAGTCGGTCACAATTAGAACAATTTGCCTTTCGTCTACTTATATCAGATGGACTTCATGGACTTCAAATCTGCAAATCACATTTTACAATTAAGTCATCTATTAGAAATGTTTACAGCTTACCACGCCACCACTGTTGCATTTCCAGAGTTTCGACAATTCTGATTTTTTTGTGTTGTTGTAGTGTGAATGTAGACTACTCGGCAAATATGACTCACTTATTCTCACTTACGTTTCTGGTACCGATTTGAACTGCGATTCTTGTTTATATTAGTATTCCGGTTTGATGTGTTCGGAGCTTCATTGGTCCTCACACTGCTTACCAATGGAGCCTGACCAGTCTTGGAAGCAAAATTTTTAATAGCCTTATATGCAGCAAAAGCCGAGAGGAAGAGTTTGCATAAATATACGAAGTGTCTTTTCATAAAAAAGAATAAATTCTCCGATAATGATTTTAGCCAATCTCCTACGAATGTGCGAAGCATTCGATGTATCGATCTCTCAAAGATATCTCCAAGTAAATCCCATATGGCATAACTGACAACATCAGAAACAAAAACCACGATAATTACTTCCAAAACCTTTTCTATTTTACCTCTCGCTGGTATTGAATCGTTAGTATTTCTTAACCCGTATATAAAAACGATTTGAGCTATTAAAAATAGACTCGATGCCAAGTCGGCATCTTTGTTCCAGTTAAACAGCCTGAAGCCAAAGAGATGGCACCAAAATTTAAAATTCAGAATTAAAGCTAATTCCTTTTGATCTGATAAAGGCATATTTAGCTGTCCTTTATCTTGTCACAAATAATCAGAATAAACGCGGTAGTGTATAATTATTATTCGGATACAAAATTGTACGACTGATAATTTCTTTTAATTTTTTTTTAAGTGAAAAACTGTGACTTGACTGTTGCTTTAATAAATATTATGATGATTTTAATCGTTACTTAATTTTGAATGATTACTTGGTTATTTTGTGTGTTGTTCAGTTCAGTCGCCTACTATAATTAATTAGATTTCAGATTCTCTAAATCATAAGTAAATAAAGGGCCTGTCACGGTCATATTATTTTCCGTTTGAGTTTTCAATACAGCGGACATAGGCAAAGCCGATGAGGTTTAGTTAAGAACTAAATTACAGGTCACTCATAAAAATTCAATTCTGCAGCATGCAGAATCTTAGACGCATATCGACTATATCTTGAGAACTTGCATTACAGACAATGATCTAATTAGACGAAGAGTTCGTGCCACAAGGTAAAACGATCTTATCTTGGTGTAATGAAGCATTTGTTATCGCGTATTCGCCGCGTAAGGCAGCAATACCGTGAAAATGACAGCTGCCTCCTTTTACATGAAAATGCGCCGACTTATCGTTCGACACTTATCACTGATTTTTTACCAGAAATCACATTTTAACCATCAAGAACTCACCATATTCTCCTTATTTGAAACCTTGCGATTTCTACATCATCGGACAACTGCATTTGACACTGCATTTGAATTCGAAAAACAACTCACAGATTTTATTGCATCCAAAATGTTTTGATGATTTCTGATGATTTAAAATATAGAATTTATATGAATGATGTGAGTAATGAACTCACTTAATTCAATTTGTCAGTAGTATTGTATTGTAGTATGTCCTCATTTTTGAAATACTTTAAATTATGTACTCTTCATCACGTTTACATGTGACTTTATATGGTTTTTTGAAGGCATCATTTGAGTTCGAATTTGTGCTACAATCATACATTCATATATCGCCATATACCACGAGGGTAGATTGAAAAGTAAAAGTAGTTGATCGGGCAAATTGTTTTTGAATAACAAATGATGGGAGTAAAACATCTAGGTATAGCCTACATAGAGGTTTAGGTTCAGCATGCAAGTGATCTATATATTAAGAATGCCTGATCCCATTGAATTTATTTTTTCAAGTGATTGGTCAAGTTAACTTGCGTCTCAGGCTGACGCCGGACGCCCTTAGCTAATCGAGAACAGAAAAGACAGTAGGATTATATTACCCTCTTTACATATTTCATTAGAATAAGTTTCTATCTATTGTAGAAATGAATCAGAACTAATTTGAAATAATGTTCTGTTTTTGCAACAAGAGCAAGAAATAGGTTAAGAAATTTCAAATCAATTGATATAGTGGGTCAACTTGTCCTTCTTTCGTGCATGGTTACCTGGAGAAGTCCAATGATTTGACTGTTTTTTTGGCCTTTGGTGATGGATCTATATTTCGCCCTTGGTTACGAAGCGTGCCAAAAACTTATTCGTATTGCGGTTGAATATTGCCAAACAGTCCTTTAAAATAGCCATATGGTTGCATTTTATGTCTGAATATTTCATTTTCCGATCGTCCAATAACATTCCATTGATTTTAATGACGATTTCAGCGTATCGATCTCTTTTGAAAGACTTGACAGTTGCGCGTCATTTGTGCTGCTATGACCACAATGGAATTTAATAAACGAATACTAACCATTGAAAATAATGACGCACAATTCCCATGGGGTGATTTTCCTACGCAAAAAGCACATGTTTTTTCCATTTTCGTTGAAATGCAAGAATTTTTCTGATGTCAATGGCTGTCAAACACAAACTAAATGACGCAGATTTCTCAATATGTGACAATAGTCTAATAATAGTTGACAGAACAAGTGCTGCATTTGAAGTTACTGCGCGAGAATTCTACCTGCCTACGTAGATAAATGATAGCATAACTCGACATAAGTTAGCGTCATCTCATATTTCAACCTGAGATAAAATTTTACTCGTGTTTCAATAACGGTTGCTTACAGTTTACTTTATTAACGATATCAGAATATATAAAGTATTTCTTTATTTTGTATCAAAACAAAACGAAAGTTGATTGAAAAGTGTAAAGAAATTCCTAATTCAATGTGAGATTGAAATGTGAAATTTTGTTATAAGTAAGATATTTCCTATTCTTAAAAAATAAGCAAAATAACTAAGTATATATTCAGTGAATATTACATACAATAAAGGGAATTGTTAAAAAATTTATTTTAAATTACAAGATATAAGGTGAAAGGGAATCAAATGGAATAGGATGAAGCCTGAAAAAATACTAATTTTTGTTGAAAAAAAAAAAAAAAAAAAAAAAACAAAAAAGCCGCAAATGAAATTATGAACTAAAGAAAGATAATTTCATAAGACTAAACTGTGGTGGCATTCATACAGCCAATTATAGAGGTTGTCCTGTATATACGGAGTTAAAGAACCGTTTGCAGTCACAAAAAAGTTCCGCCCGTTTTAGCCAGGCTATTCGTGCAAAGTCAACGACGGTTATGTGTCCACCACCTAATATTCCTTTAACTTCAAATGTGTCGTATGCAGATGCACTGCGCTTAGGCGCTCAACAACAAACTGCGATAATGATTGTGTAGCCTAAGGCTCTATCCAATCTCACAAACTACCCCAATTCTAAATGCGTGTAATGAGCCAGTGTTGCAACCACAAAGTTCTAGTGAAACTATATTGGTGAATTTATTGTATTACAGACCCTGAATCAAACAATCTTAATGATGCATAACTCTTTTCATGAGATGATGAAAATCCCATAGAAAATTTTGGATAAGTTAAATAACCCATAATGGCTCATATAAAAATAACTCACTGGAACGCGAATGGTGTTTCATAGCACAAACTAGAGTTGATGAAGTATCTAGAGGACAACAATTTAGATGTGATGTTAGTCTGTGATACTAATTTGACTAGCAAAAACAACTTCTTTATACCAGACTACTTAGTTTATACAACAAATCATCCGGATGCACAGGCTTATGGTGGTACATGCGTTATTATAAGAAAGCGTATTAAACACCAGACCCTAGAGCCATACTCATCTTGTTATCTCCTGTATATTATCCTCCACGATTTTCAATAACTGCAGATGTGCTTAAAGATTTCTTTGATAGCCTTGGAGAACGATTTTGGGCGACCGGTGACTACAGTGCTAAACACACTTATTGGGGTTCTCGTTTAGTAAATCCAAAACGTTGGCAACTTTACAGCACTCTTTTTAATTGTAAAAACAAGCTAGACTTCATTTCTCTGGGTAGGCCTATATACTGGCCGGCGGATCTAAGAAAAACTCCCGATATCATCGATTTTGGTATTACAAAAAATATACCTAGAAATCTCATATCAGTAGTTACTCATTATGAACTTCCATCGATCACTCACCCGTTGATATCGTTTTGCTCGATTTTTCAATAGTTGAAAATCGCCTGTATAGACTTATATCTAATAAAACTAATTGGTTGCAATATAAAAAATATATTAGTTCTCACATAGAAATCACACATGCGATTAACTCTGAAAGTGATATCGACAAATCTGTTAATGAGTTAAGTGTCATATTGGTAGCTGCAGCTGAAGTCTCAAAGCCTGCGACTGTTTCTCACAAGTTTAGCACCAAATCTTTCTCAATTAGGGAAATTGAAGAACTTGTTGCTTCTAAACGACGATTGAGAAGAGAATGGCAGCAGCACAGACCTCCTACTGCTAAAGACATGCAACAAAAAAATTTGTTAAAGCACTTTTAAGCGACCAGCTCGAGGCACAAAGGCGCTATATCTATAACCTATCACCCACAAACACTAGATTTTCACTTTGGAAAGCGCAAAGATCGCTAAAAACTCCTGTGGAGCCTATTAGAGACAGAAACGGAAGTTGGGCTCGGTATGATGAAGAGAAGGCTAATGTATTTGCCAACCATCTGGAGCACGTGTTCCTACCTAATCTATCTACAAACAAATTTGTGTTTCCTCACCAGACAAACACAAATTCAGCAAATATGTCTCCATTAAAAATAAGCTCAAGTGAAATTGAATCTATTATAAGGACTCAACGGAATCCCAAAAAATCTGCTGGTTATGATAGAATCGTACCAAAAATTATAACTGAACTTCCAAACGCAGCAATAGTATTTCTCTTGTGTCTTTTTAATGCTATCTTTCGAATTGGATACTTTCCAAAGTAATGGAAGAAATCGGTTATTATAATGGTTTCAAACAAATAGTACAATCCCAGATAATCAATTTGGTTTTCGAGCAAAACATGGAACGATTGAGCAAGTCAACAGAGTTACTTCGGAAATAAGAACTGCCTTTGAACAGCCAGAATATTGCTCAGCAGTATTCCTTGATGTAGCACAAGCGTTTGATCGAGTATGGCATGAGGGTTTGATTTGCAAAATATAATGTTTACTACCCCAAAATAAGCATAGAGCCCTGCAATCCTACATATCAAATCGAGTGATTTTAGTAAGGCAAAAAAATTTCATTACAAATGGCGTTTCCCAGGGTGTCTTGGGACAAACTCTGTTATTATTAGGTTATTTACTGCCGACATTCCAACAAGTAGTCAAATTTCCACTTCGACATTTGCTGATGACACTGCTGTAATCAGCCGCTCCCGTTGCCCAGTTAAAGATTCTGCAGGCTTGTATGCTCATCTTAAAAGCCTTCAGGAGTGGTTATCCAACTGGAGAATAAAAGTCAATGAGGGAAACTTGTTCTCCAGTTACGTTAAATGGTGTTACAATTCCTCAAACCCAAGTGGTAACTTATCTTGGCGTTCATCTGCACTGACGGCTCACCTGGCGGAACTATATAGAAGCTAAAAAAATTATATATGAAACTAAGGGCTCAAAGTCTTCACTGGCAAATCAATTCTAAATCTGGACTGACACTTAAGTACAAGGTGATGCTGTATAACTCTGTTATTAAACCAATTTGGACTTATGGTTCTGAATTGCGAGGTACCGCAAGCATGAGTAAAATTGAAGTTAGTTAGAAGTTGAGAGCAATCCAAGATACTTAGAACAATCACGGGAGCTCTATGGTATATCAGGAATGAAGACATTCACAAAAATCTGGAAGTACCTCCAGTAAAAGGTAGAAGTGAAACTTCTTAAAAACAGACAGAGAGAAAACAAATACAACTACATGCAATATTATAAGTTTGTCAAGAAGTTTGTTGTTGTATAATTGTAATCTCTTTATTAAGATTTTTCCGGTAGATTTTCCAAAAATTTTATTATTTTTTGGGGATAAGGAAATAGAAATACATATTCTATGGGAATTTCATGTCTCTACTTAGTGCGGTTCATGAGATACAGAATTAAAAAAAACGTGATGATTTGTGTTTTTTCCCTCAAATTTTTTAATACAAATTTTTACTCAACGCCGCTAAAGAATATCCACTTCAATAATTTAAAAAAAATTTTAATAGGAAACTGACAACCATTGGAAATGCCATTGATTCTTGGTTGACATCTACAATATTTTGGAAAAAGCACATGCATATTCTAAGCATTTGTACTCCAATATACTTTAATCACATAAGATTTTAATAGCATCTCTTTCAGGGTATCCAGGGCAAGAACTCTATGGCTGGAAAAATCACTATGGTGTCTTTAAATTGTAAAAGTATTAATATTTCTAAGAAACGATTGATTGATTGATTGATTGTGACAATTTCAAAAGTCATTCACTAAACAGTAAAGGCGGCTACATAAGGCTACTATTCAAGTTAGATAGAGAATCAAATGTTTGAAAGCCAACAACGAAATATATTCTTCTAGGCAAAAGGAAACAAGATTTTGTGTGTAATTGTAAATAGACTTCATTTTATGCCATGTAATTTAATCTAACAGAATTGGAATGGACTTCTCCTAATTATCAATGGCTCATTGCAAATTGCTGAGGAACGTTTCCAATCTTTGAGGATATTGAAAAATAAATGATGTCTGATTAGAAACACAGAGTCATCGAAATATATATTTATTGATCTTTCATTTTGAGTGTCAAAATAGATAGAATTACTATTATTAAATACAAAATAAAACCGGAAGATAGAATACTTGGTGTGGCAAGCAAAAATAGAAATAAAATAATTAAACAAAATCAAGAGCTTAAAGTTTTCCAAAATGTGGAAGTTAGTGTTAATTCTGTCTGTAGCCCAGTTGATATTCGCCCTTCAATGTAAGTAAAATAATAAATGAAGAGAATTTTCCATTCTTTTCTGTATTATATTTTATCTGTTTTCTTGGTGCTGTTGTCTTGGCAGATAGATCCATGCGTAGAACTGAACATGGCTTACAATTGGAAATGAAACTCAATATGTGTGTCACTGAGGACGAATGTATGTTATGGCAAGAACTCTTGGACAATTTCAAGAATAGCAGCGAATTTCATCCTATTGTCATATTGTTTCTCATAGCAGGGTTGCTACTCGAGAGATTCGTAACTCAGGGATTTATTCTCCAATTAATAAATTAGATATAATGTCAATATCATTAAAATTTATGTAGTTATGATGCAATAAAAATACTTCTGTGTAATTTGTCTTGTCTATTCCTTAATTTTAGTTATGGATGTTTTTATTGTCATAGGAGCAAAGACTCTGAGAACGATTACGGAACAGTTCAAACCAGGCATTACAATGTGCTGTTAGTCTTCTGTACGAATTCACTCATATCAATCCCGTCCAAGAAGAATCAAATCAAACTATTAAGCTTTTCATTTTGTAGTTTGTTGTTAACAACATTTTAGTATTGCGTGTGTGAACAACTTTCATTAGTTTTGGTTGAGTAATTTTGTATTGACAAGGAAATACAAATACATATTCTGTGTAAATTTCAAGTCTCTACCTAGTGTGGTTCATGAGATATAGAATCACCAATAACGTGACGATTTGTATTTTTTCACTCAAATTCGAATACATTTGTTCAAGTGACAGCTGATTAACATAATGCCATGAAAAAGGGGGCATCTTCGGCATATTTTGGTTTTTTACTTCTGAAAAGAAAATAACGTAACCCAATCTTGAAAGAAAATATTGAATTTGAGGTTAAAGATGCAGCAAGCTCTGTTCCCCCATTGGAGGAGGCTGATGACGATCAAATCAAGAAAATGATAAATGAAAACTGCGGTTGTTCAACGCGAGAGATTGCTGAAAGTCTTTACGTTATACGAATGATAGTGGAAAGGCACCTTAAAAAAAATTGGATATGTAAAAAAGCTCGGTATTTAGATTTCGCATGTATTGTTGACATAAAATCAGCATTAAGTTAGTGATATTTTGAATAAGAAGACAAAAAAAGAAGGCAATAAACTATTTTATGTCTTGTCATAATATTCTTTCAGCTCGATACATTTAGTCCAGCATTCTAACAATTTTGTATAATAGATGTTGTCATACTCCTCAAAGTGAAGTTAAGCAAAAATAAGTTAGATTACGAAATTGTTTTTGTTGCTAATTAAAATAAATAAGTGAATCAAAGTATGTCATATAAGTATATTTTTAAAATTTGTTGGACTATGCAATCCAATTCGGTATTTCCTTGCCAATGTCCATTAGAATGTGTCATGCCTATATGTACATTACAATAAGGCTAAATAAGTAATAGGTATTATTATGTGCAAACTTGGGTAGGTAGATGGATACGCAGGTAGAAAGGTGTATTAGAAATATAAGGAAAAGGTACAACCAAACTAATAGTATAACCCTGCAATATTTAACTCTATCCTCGGTTACAGCATTCCAAAAAAATGGCTGGCTATTTTACGAGATCTATTCATTAAGTTGTAGTACATCACACTTATTTTGATTAAGTTCTTCTCATGGAGTTCATGATTTCATTCATGTTCATACACACGTTCTTTGAGATTCTTAGATACCGCCTTATAGATATAAAATATATATATAATATATATATATATATATACCATTATTCGCTCAAGGTTAATATGTTAATGAAGCCATAATTATATTTACTTTTCATTTATTCTAAATGCATGTAATTTTTTCTCATTTTCTAAAAATCATATGGACGTTTTTATATTATGGCGACGGGACCGATGCCTGTAGGATATCAACAAAATATCATCCCTGCACCAACTGATAATAGTCAATATGCATTTTGTGAGATCGTAATTGTGAAAGTTAAGTGAGAAAATATTGGCAAAAAAATATAATAGGAACCAACTACCCATACAAACCCACCATTAAAATTCAGGTTCTGAATAGAAAACCTTTTTAATTTTTTTTCTACGAAACTGGAATTTAGACACTATAAGTATTTGATTCAGGTAATATACATCTTTGGGAATCAGACAAAACGGGCGAATAGGAGGGGTACGTCCCATACAAATCCTTATTAAAATTCAGGTTCTTATTCGAAAAACTTTTTTGTTCCTTGGACTATTAAAATTTAGACACTATAAGTTTCTGGTATACGTGCGGTACATTTGTTGGAATAAGCCAAATCAACATACAAGGGAGAGTACAAACCCCAATCTGGTACGGAACCCTCCGTAGTAGTAGTCTGACTCGAACTTGGCCCATTTTTCTCGTTTATCTTACTTCTCTTGTTGTTTCCTTCGATATAAACGATTTAGAGACACGCATCATAGTGATGTGCTCATTAGTAGCACTTGCTACAATCCGATTTATCATAACAAGATTTTATTGTTCAATTTATCTATATGCAATGGTATCTCTGGTGACTGAGCTTCCTGGGGCAAGCATTACCAACAATTGCAGATTCAACTGTCTTCGTGCAGAACAACTGTGTGCTTGGCTCAGCCGAATAGAAACTTTAATAGGTCAAATATGTTGTTTATGTGACAATGGCTTAGGGTTCCTTCAGTGGTTCTTGTTGTAACGAATCGATGCTTGATCGGTTGGAATGGTCCTTCTCGCAATTGATTTCTGCATAAGCTACGGTAAAGGATGAAGCGGAGGAAATAATCAGTTACCCTTTGTCCAGAAGAAGTCAAAAGTAATAGTCATTGTATTTTGGAGATAGGCTCAGCAACTATTGTGCACACAATGAAATTGAGAACGCTAATAATACAAAATAAAATGCTGCACTGTACTATTAAGCAAACTGAATGCTTTTGTACAATATTTGTTGTATAAAATATAATCATACTAACGATTTTTTCTAGTGTCAGCAGATCTGAGATTGAAACACTATTACTGCGATTCTATGCCCAGATTCTTTTTATCAGAATTTGCAATTTTCAAATTGATTTATTGAGAAAATATATTCGATGTTTTGCTTTTGCTCGAGGCCTTGGTCATTTATCCAAATTGTTCTTTTGATAGCTTACCTTTGAAACGATAAATGAATGAAACTTTTTTTTTTTTTACATCACAACTTAAACAAGTAAATTCAAAAGGAAATTAAGACTTAACTAAAAAGAAGTGAAGGAATTAACTTCAATTTGCGTCATTTAGTTGTTGATGAGAATAATAATGACGATAACTTCGACTTTGTGTAATTTTTTCTTTTTTTTTTTTTTTGTGCAACTGAATTTTTTTCATTTTCCTTGATCAAAAGAAGCCAAAAACCATAATCCTAAAAAAAGAAAAAATAAAGAAAAATGAAAGAAATGAAATGAAATGAAAAAAATTTTGCTTAACCAAGTAGAAGATAGAGCTAACGATAAAGAGATTGAAAGAAACAAAAAATACAAAAACTTAAATTAAAAATAAGAAAAATATAAAATGAAAAATAAAACAAAAGACAAAACAAAAGTAAAGAAAAAGTAAAGAAAGAGAAATATTCAAAAGAAATACATTCATACATTGAAGCGCAAAAAGGACATAAAAGGACTATGAAAATAAGAATAAGAAGAAAAAGGAATGAAAGACCGAAAGAAATAAGGCAGAAAATATTAAGAAAAGAATGAAATAAAAAAAAAAAAAAATTAGCTCGCGCGAAAAAATAAATTAAATGCAAGCGAATTAAGTCATTTAAACTTTTCAAGCGTATGATTTCCACTTTCCGGCATAATTTCCATCATGAACCACAAGGAGGTGAAGCGCATTGAATACCATAGAAAAGGTAAAGAATAATATATAATAAGTAGAACGACACAAAGTGGAAACTAGTAGCAGTAGTAGTAGTAGTAGTAGTAGTAATCGTGATGGTTGTAAATAGTAGTTGTGGAAGAAATAACACCATCAAATGAAGAAAGTTAAATTGAAGACATTTGTTTTTATATATAGTTTTTATTATGGCGAATTAATACACGCGCATTCATCATTTCTTTCGTTTAAGTTTCAGTTGCGTTTGATTTTAGTTTCATTTTCATTATTTGATTGGTTGTTTGGTTGGCGCTTGATTCCTAAGCCTTGGTCACACTTTCAATACTTTCAATGTTTCACTGTTTGTCCCTAAAATGTTGCATATTTTTGTGCTTAACATACCCAGCAAGCAGCCCATCTACAAAATGCCCACCAGTCTGTTACCTTCCTACTAACACACACACTTACCACCTTGACCAACACAACAAACAAACGAACGCACTTAACATTTTTATGTCCGAAATAAAATAAAATCAGACGATGTTGATGATTGTGATGGGAGATGGTGATGGTGATGGTGATGGCAAAAATGATGTTGGCAAAGAGAAAGGACAAACTTATGTATTGTACCTATGTACAATGTACAAGTATACAATGTACTTGTATATAAAGAGAACAAATATGTATGTGTACATGTTTGTGTATGCAATTCCTTAATTTATATTTAAGGAATTCTACTCACGCACGCAGCATGCCAAGTGACACCAAACGCAACGCAACGCAACGCAACACAAATTCACTTTAATTTAGTTTAGTTGAGTTTAGCTTAGTTTTCGTTTCGACTTCGTTTTTATATTAAATTCAGAAACTTTTTTGCATGTTATTTCTAAGAAATATTATATCTAGTGACATACAATAATTAAGATCATGGTTTTTCTATTCCTAATCACTTTGATCAATATGGTGGTTGGTAATTGGCATTGAATCAAATTATCATATTCATTTGCACTCAGTTTCAATATGAAACTGGTAATGGTCATAAGATTTTTCTGAACCTCCCTCATTATTCTGATTAAAAAGTCACTATGTGTGTGTGTGTTGAGATCTTTAGATTCCATTATATGTCATGCAGTTTATGCAATTACAATGCCGTAATAACTTAAGTCAGTTAAGTCTGAGTGTAAAGTTAACCCAACTAGAAGGTCTTTAGATTGCTTTCCTAGCTAAATACTGACATTGTGGCATTTGAAAGCCACATAGGAGTGATTAGTCCTCATTTCCTTCTATAGTTTTTACAGCATCCATGACATGACCTTTTATCTGCTATATTTTTTTAAGCTGAACTTTTTATTTATATTTAATATTTATTTGAACAAATTTTATTTCTATAAGTAAAGGAGTGCCACATTGTAGCACATATCCATTCTATCGTCATCACCATGACTTTTCTGTTCTTCATCATTATTATTCTGATCAACATGGTGACCATTTTCATTTTATACTCATTTGGACAATGTCTTTATCTTTATTGTTGTTTTGTTTTCTTCTTCTATTTTCGATTCGATTTTTCCCTTCATATTTTCTTTTTTGTTGTTGTGTTCTGTTTTCCATTTTCCTTTTTCTCAATTTCTCTTTTTTTTATTTTTTATTTCTTCATTTTATGATTTATTCGTTGCAATTAAGAAGCTCGCCATGAATACGTTTGCCTGTTACCCAGTCATCCAGTTTGCCTTCCTGCCTATCTTCCTTACTATTGACTGTTAGTTTGCCAGCTTCCTTCTGCTCGTATGTAAGAGTTTGTTCATTCGTCCGTCCGTCCGTCCGTCCGTCCGTCCATCCTTTCTTCCGTCCCAAATTGTATCTGCTACGTCCCTGAAACATGCTTTGCCATAAAATCCAATTTCTAACGATGGTATTCCTTCAACGAGTTTGTTCATTTATGCGAACGTTCGTTCCTGCCTTATTTTCCTCAGTTTTAACGGGCCAACTTTTTAATAGAGAAAGAGACAAAGTTATGGTAAATGAAACGAGTGTTTGAAAAAGGGAGATGCACATGCACATACACATACACATACACATATTTAGAGAATTTGAGAATTTGTATCTTAAGTGTGAGTTACCTGGTGTTGCACTTAGCTACACAGTACTAACCGTATGTCTCTCCCTCATTCTCTCGAACTTATTTACTTACTTATCAACAACCTCATATGCCTCTGTGGGACTTTGTGTTGTATACAATTGTAAAAAAAGTGCGTAAATTGCTACTAATAGCAGGATAAATTTTTGATATATGAGATGACGTGTTTATGTGTACATTTGTATCTGTAAATATGTATCTAAGCTCATGTATTGTATCTGCAAGAACAAGTAAAATACTCTGACATATAATTTTTACTTCTTGTATTTTACAAAAATGTATCTAACTGTGTGTGAGTGTGTTTGTTAGCAATTACTGTTTACAAATATTATGATATTTTTTTTTTTTTTCCTTTTTTTTTCGCATCTTTAAAGTATGTACATATTTTCATTATCTTGTAAGTACAATATTTTCCTTAATTGAGAATTATTTATAGACGCGCCCAAAATTATGCAATATTCAATTCAAAATAATGCCACAATGGTTGTTGGTTAATGCTTATCGTGATCTAGATACATACAGTAGATACTAATATTCATTATTCATACATACGTTCAGATTATCAGATATATGTATAATATAGAAATAAGTATCTTTTCAATACTCAAGAGTACCGCAATATAAATGGTATAAACATTGTTGATGGAATATGTAAACACATGTAATATGTAATATATTTCATTTGAAAAATTGATGTGTATCTTTGCATATTTATTTTTATTTTGTAGTACTTTACACCTTAATGCTTGCTCTATACGAGTATATTTCCATATAATTATTTTCTAATATAAATATAATGTAATTCATTGTATTTATAGATTTGAATAAAAATCTTAAATGTAACGTAACAATAACATAGTCCTAGATATGTAAGTAACTTAAAAATATCATCATTAGATCCTTAGAGAGTTTCTCAGAATAATCTTCTAACTAATCTTTTAAAGTAACTAAATTTGTTTGTTAACTACGATTACCTTGCACTATGGGGAATTTGACTAATTTTTCTTGGCACAAATTTATAGTTCAAGGATAAAGCAAGATTTTTTTTCGGTCCGCAATGTTTTGGTAAAGTGGGCGTAGCACTCAACCCCACCCTTGAAAATTTGTCTTTTTTTTTTTTTTAACAAATTAAATTATGTATATCATAATTTCATTATAAAAATCAAACCAAGAAATATTGTTTTGTTCATAAGCTTGTTGAAAAAATATGTGAATATGTGTGTAGGTTTAATAAGCTCTTCATTTTTAAGTTCGAAGTCGTTTTCTAACTCAACGAAGCTTCAATAAACCTCTGAATTGTCATTTGTATTAATTATTTCGCATACTACTATTTATGGGTGAAACAAGTGTTTTTCTTTTCATATGCACCTATCCAGTTTTTGCAATCAAATTAGTGGATCTGATGTATCCATCCCTTACTGGAACACTTTCAGAATAACTTCTTCTTGCGATACAACTAGTCGAGCTGCTATACGATTCTTTTACTTTTGTATCAGAATTTTGAACATACTTGGATCTGCAATAGTTTTCCCTTTCAGCCACTTCTTGACAGACCAGATAAATATTATACTTGTTCTTACACCACAATATTGCTCTTTTGCGAAACCATAATCCAATATCACGGCCAATGTTTCGTCCATAGAGAAGCACTCAGGACTTTCATTGCCTTGTATCATTATTTTCCTGATCATTTTCGCTTTTTCCAGGCATGTTATCAGTAACTTTAGTACCGCTAAAAATTTTCCTCGCTTACGAGCAGCTTTGCTTTCTACTTAAATCAATAACAACACATTATTTCTTTGAAGTGAAACTTCTTTAGTGGCGTTGGGCAAAAATTTATACTAAAATTTTGTGTGAATACATAGAAATCGTCACGAACTCGGTGGCTCTATATCTCATAAACCGCACGAGGTAAAGACTTCAAATTTTCACAGAATGTGTATTTCTATTGCCATATCCCGAACAAATAATAAAAAAAAGGGATTACATTTCCACATCTGTTTTTTTTTTTTCAGATATTGATAGATTTTAAATTTTTTTTATTCAACCTCCAGCAGTCTTGAATGTATATGAAAATGCAGGCTTAATATACTTTTTTTTTAATATCTACGATTTTTTTTTTTTTTTTTGCAGAGTTTTTTTTTTAATAGCTCAAGATTTGTCCGACATTTCTGTCATTTCCTCAACAAATTAGGATTAAACTGTCTGCATGTTAAATAAATATAATTTGTGATTCTGTTTAAGTTCGTTTTAAAGCATTCAAAAATGACAATGTGTTATTCAGTTAATGAAATAAACAATTTTTTACTAATCTAATAATTTTCTGATCTTCATATTTTGTAATTGCGATACTCTTTCTATTTGCAGTGACTAGCATTTCAGAATTGAGACTAGAAATTGAAGAGTTAGGCTACGAAACCTACAAGGATATTAAACATGCTGGACTGGACACTATGGTATGGGCTTACTTTTCGCATACTGACATTGGGCCCATCCATATAATCAATATGGTATTATATATAGACAAAGCAATCTTCGAAACTTAATCCGAACAAATATTTATGGGGCGACACTACACGAATTGTAGTGTATTGGTAGCAGTAAGTATATGCTTCAAGCTTCTGCAGCTTACATTACTGCGAAGCGTTGTAAGAACCTTATTAACCCCATGCTAAGCTACAATATTCAATAATTAGTAGATTTAGAACAAATTTTTAGACTCACGAATAAACTAACTCTTAGATATATTATATATATAATATATATATATTATTTTATTTAGCTGCAGCTTTTGTATTAAACCAATGAAAGTTTATATCAAGTGAAACTGTAAAAACCCTTAAAACTTAACTTAATATGCAAATATTGATAGTACTTACCCATTTGATTTAACAGTTTGAACTAATTGTGCAAAACAGGTTTATATTGTGTTCTATTTTGGGAGGTTTTTCATTTCTCCCAGCAAAGGAAGTTGAAACATTTAATAATCACTTAATGTTGAGTATCTTTGGGCAAACATTTTTTAATACATAGGTATATTGAGGTACTCAGCATTCATCAAGTGAAGATATGATTTATTCAATGACTACGCTCTCCTCGATCGTTTCCTGATTCATAATGCATTCATCTCAGTGTTGCTGTTATTGGGAGAACGAATTGTATCAGGTTTGGTTTATGAATTATAAGGAGAAAATCAATTGAGTTTTTCTTTTTTTTTTTTTATTAGTTTCTTCTGGGTTTGAATGACGAAGTTGTACCCTGAATATTTTAGCATTAATATGCGCATTCCAATGACCTGGAATCGTTTGTCTTCACTCATGTCATCGTTTAGGGAAAGAAACATTAAAATATTTTTTGCATTTTTGTTATTCCATTTAATCAATATAATGAAAATATTATACTACTGGTCATTGGTCGAAAAAGACCAACGCTGACGGTTAAATGTTAATTAACTAATAAATTTATATTTTTAATTAAATAAATTCTTTAGTGGTTTTATTTTTATGTTCCATAATCATATTAAATTTGTGCAATATATAATATAATTTTAATATAATTTAATTCCAGACACACACATGACCAACTAGGTATATTAAATAAAATAGCAGATAGTGTCCAGCAGTTCCTTCCTTCCTTCCTTCCTTTCTTCCATTCTTCCACTCTTCCATTTGTATCCTATCTCTCAACTTCCTATTCATTATTTGGATCAGTAAAACTAATACCACCCCTTTTTAAATTTAATTATGTAGTATAAAATGCTTTCCTTCCATTATTTGCCTTTGATGATAAAACAATAAAATCGCGTCATCGACTATCATGATTAATTACATAAATAATGTCAACAATAAGAGCGATGACTAACAAACAAATGAAATGGAATGGAATGGTTAGAAGACATAAAGAATGGACAAATATATGGATGGGTTGGATGGACATATAGATAGTTAGATAGATGAAGAAGAGTCATTTCAAAATGAATGCAACAGCAAAGAGAACTGTAATACGCGCATTTTTATGATTTATATCTTTTTGGTCGCTTACAGAAACCATCAACAACTTTACGTTGCGTACATTCTGTCTCTGATGGGAGATGGAGGAAACTATCGACCAAGACTACGACAATGATATTCTCAAACTCATACTCATACTCATACTCATACATCGTAACAATACCCTACACCTGTATATTTATTGTCTCAATATCCTCAATCGTCTGTCCGTTTAAACTTTTACTGTAATTTGAAGTCTCTATGGTCTCTATGGCTCTAGCTGACCATTTATTTTCTCATTTCCTCTATTCGGTCGTTCATTCATTCGTCCCTTCTTTCCTTCCTTCATTCTTTTCTACGCCGCACCACCAGCCCCTAACATTGACATCCGTTTCCGCGTCTTCAATGACTTCCGTTACAGCTTGAAGTCGCTTCCGTAATGCGCTGACTTTAATATTTTTTTTTGTTTTTTTTTTTTTGACCTGGGCACAATTGAAGCGCACTGAATCGCTTCAAATAATTTCTTTCATAACAAACAACCAACTATACTATCCTGTCCTGTCCTGTCTTATCCTGTGTACATATTTACATACACCTACCTACATTCATCCCTGTTCTCATTCTCTCTATATATAATAATATAGTATACCTTTCAATTTCTTTATTTTATGCTACTTAGTGATTTTGTGGTGATTCTGTTTTTCATTTTCAATTTCCCACTTTCCATTTCGCATTTTTTTGTTTTTTTTGTTTTCGCTTTGGTTTAGAATTTTTTATTTGTTCACTTTTCAAGTTTCGCTTCGATAATTGCTTTATAAAATATACTTATATTATTACAAAAATATGTAAATGAATGTCGAGAAACTGCCGGTAAATGGAAGGCTAGGAGAATGGACAGTAACTGTAAAATTGTTGTATGCTTATACTTAGTACTTAACCTTATGAATAAAGTTTACATACTTTTATTTTAAGTACGAGTATATTTCATAGAAGAAGAAGTAAAAGGCCATCAGTGAAAACAGGAAGAATAGAAATAGAAAAAATTGTAGAATTTTTTTTTTTTTTTTTTTTGATTTGAAGGCAAATAAAATCAAGGGTAAGATGAATTAAACTCCCGAATATAAATCTAACAATGTATGAACAAAATTTGCTTTGTCAATAAAATAAACAATTACCTAAGTATTTTATTAGTCTTTTAAAAAATAAGTTGTAGCATAGAAAAAAAAAAAAAATTTAAAAATTTAAAAAATCTAAAATAAAAAGTTAAAGTTAAGTTAAATTTAAGATAAAATAATTATATATTTTTGGTTTTATATTTTGGAAATTCAAAAGTAAAATTAAATGTATGAAATTAATATACACAGACACAAATAGAATATATAATTTTTTTCGAAATAAATTCTATTATGTGAGAGATATTATTTGATTCTATTGGTGCCACTTTCTATTGCCCTTTGGCTTGGCTTCATTTTCACTTTTTGACATACAACTACTACAACTGCTCTACCTTAAATGTTTGTTATAAACAAATTCACACATTTCGAATTTCGAAAACTTCTCGAACAGTTAGTAGGTAGTAACAACATGAACACATTCGGCACTCAAACGATTTGTGAGAGTCCTCCTATAAGCATTCTGACATACGAACAAACGAACGAATGAACAACGAACGAAAAAGCATTTGGTTTCTCTTAAATTGTAAATATCTCTCTCTTACAATCTCTCTTTGCTTTTATAACACTTTTTAAATGTTTTAAGAATATATTGTGTATAACAAATAATAAGGACAAGACTTGTTTTTATGTGGGTGTGGGTGTAAGTGCCTTTCGTTTCGGTTGTCTCATAATTAGTGTCGCTGCTGTTTTTAGATGATGCAAAGAATGAAAAAAATGTCATTAGAGCAACAATGATAGCATTACTTATTTGTTGTTGAAGAATCAAGCAAGATACATAGACACACGGAAATACATAAATATATATATACTCACACATATACACAGATTCATAAGGATAAATACAATGTAGAAAAACAAATAGTCATTATTTAGCTTTGAAAGTTTTAGTTCTTTAAATTAGATTTTTGTTTTATCAAAATTAATTAGACATTGTTACATATAATGAGTACGTAAGTACATACATATTTGTATCTAAATACTTATTTATATTTCATTGAGCTATTCAAATCAAGGTTGTGTGTTTAGTGAGATTACCTGTTGATTCATTTAAACTGAACTAAACTGAACATAAATGGAAAAGACTAGGAAATCTATGTAAAAAACATACAGTTGCTTACAATTTAAAAAATTGCTTTTAAGAATTACTTTTGGTTAAAAAATTAATATTTATTCTTTCATATTATTATTATTATTATTATTATTATTATTTCATTTATTTTATTGTTTAAAACACAACAACAAAAACAAACACACATGGAAATGTTTTTGGAAATGATGTGGCGCAGCAGTTGAAGCATTGAACTTATAGACGGGGCGACGCGCTATCTTCTTGTGTATAGAATAAAATTGAATTGGAATCATTTTCATTGACGAACGAACCAAAGCGCGCAACTCGGATTGTGCAACAGTTCCAGGTATTTTTCCTTGTTGCCATAAGTGGCACGCAATTGAATTTGCATAGATGTGAGAGAAACTGCTAACATATTCGCCATTACGCACTTGTGTGACCAGCGAAAACTGCGCTTCTTCATTTACGGTTTTAGGTAGCCTTTCTGGGAGCCATTCTACTCAAATAAACAGCAATTGCGTGAACCGATTTTTAAAAAAACAAATTCTTGAGTTTTATTTTTGACTCAGAAAAATAAAACTTTTTTTTGTCCAGCCGATAATATTGCATGGCTCATTTAACCAATGCCAATCATAAGCAGTTCCATCGTTCTCAAGAGCTAAGAAGTAAAAGTCTACAATCATCAATAGCTGCGCGACAAACTGGCAGTTCCACTCCATTTCATTTCAGAATCCTCAAAAGACTATTGTCTGACTTCCATGTGTTTTCGATCGTTAAGTTCATTGACGAAGTATGAACCAAGTATTCCGAACCTTTTTCTTGACAGCGATGGCCGTGAGTAGGGACTGACTGTCTTCTCTTCTCTTCATACTCACAGCTTTTGCAGAAACTGGTTGGGAGAATCTCTAGCCTAGTGGCATGACATCCAATCAGACAGTATGCTGTTATGACCGTCAGAATTGAGGAAACGTCTATTTGGTTTAATATTCCTCCTTAGTGGTGGCAATTTACAACTAAAACCGGATTTGATTTAGCTACAAACAAATACTTACCCGGAATGAACAATAACGGACCGTTATAACTACAATATTATCTCAAATTAAAGGAAGGTTAATTTCGTAAGTTCTTGTTTTTTTGTTTTTTTATGTATATATATATATTTTTGGTAGTCGCAATGACAAGTAACACTTATAATAGTATGGGAAAAATCCAATTTTTAAACATTGCATTGGCCCATTCTCTAAACTCCTGCTGATTCTGGAGGAATGATTTCTAGACGCTTTATCTCTCGTGTTTTTTTGCCTTATTTTTTGCCTTTTTTTTCCCTTCATTTTTCTTCTCTTTTTCTCTTCTTTTGACCCTTTTTGCCTCCCTCAAAAGGTTAGCAAGCAGCTCATCCATATTAACGAGATCATCACTTCCATTTTCCATTTTCTAAAACTTACGATAGAGTTATCACAAAATACTCATACACAACTTACAACAGAATTGTCTCGCAGAAAACTTATTTCTTACTTATTTATTTACTTATTTTTTAGTAAAAATTTAAACTTTACCAATTTCATTTGATGTAGATATGGAAAATTCTAGATTGCTCCAGAATTAAACTGAATGGAAAACCGTAACATTTCGTTTTTTACCTATAAATCAATAATATGAATTGCCCATTACACGATCATATTAGTCGTCAAATCAGTTGTTAGTTTCATTTCAGATCGGAAGAAAATTCGATATACAATAATGCGGCACATACATTATGAAAACTCATTGTACAACTTCATCGAATGGGTCCACGGTCCACTACTGCGTCATTCAAATATTGCATTTTTGTGCTTACTAACTGAACTTGTGCATGCATGGATTCAAAACGCGTTTTGAATTATTCACTTTAAAATGAATGCATTTTTTGCCGAACTCATTTAAACTGAATGTGAATGAATGTAGAATTTCGTTTCTGTTATGCACATGTTGTTCCCATTCACATGTTCTTATCTATTGTGAACGAAAATGAATGTTGCTAGCTGCGAATTGAATGCATATCATATTATGTATATTTTATTCCTGTACAAATGAATGATGGCGTTACTTAACGAAACGAAATAACAACGAAAAACTCGAATGTTGACAAAGAGAAACGTCGGCAGGGGCGCATTCGCTTCGCGTCTCCTATATACAAGCAAAAATGCATATACATACATATGTCGTGTATTATTTCTATTCTTTATTTTATGTGTATGTATTTATGTATGTATGTATGTATGTATGTATGGATATATGCTTCACTTTGTTTTGTTGTTTGCGTCAAACTCACTTTAACTCGTGCGTAGTTGTGTATAATTAAAAAAGCCATCGTTTTAGTTGTACTCACGGTTTCATTCTGAATGTTTTAAATGCGAAGACACAAACTCATTCAATTCGAATCAGACTGAATATTGCAAACATACATTTACTTCTTTTTTCGCAAAACAATGTACAAATTTCATTTCTACAGTAAATTTGAATAGACATACCTGAATTACAACACTTGTTGGCAATAAGCACGTCATAAGTGCCTAACCACTTCCATTATAAAAACTACTTATATTATTTCTTTTTCTTTTCTTCTAATATCTTATAAAAATTAATTAAAGATATTACATGAATTTTTATATTTGGGTTGTTCATATTTTCTTTTTTTTTTTTTTCTTATTGCGTATTGCGTTAAAGTGAAGTTTCAATGCAAATTTTCATTTTGCAAAGACTTTTGTGACAAGCTGTAGATACATTTAAATTAAGTTCTCTTTCTCTCTCTGTCTACTTCGCAGCTGTTATCGTCAACTTTGTTAGTTGCCAGATGAAAAGTGGAAAATGAACTCCACTAAGGAAAATGACAGTAACATAAAGAAACCTACAAATTCAATAAGGTGGCAACGCCACAACTAAGTTCATTTGCTGGCAACAAAGCGTCGGTTGTCGGTTGTCGGCGTCACTTCGTTAAAACAAACTGAAACGTAAGCATCAAGTGTTAGAGAAAAAGTGTGTTTTTCCTTTTAATTATTTGAATTAATATACCAAAAAAGAAAACAAAAAATGGACACATTAGACCGGGGTAACCGTAATCACGAAAAAGAAGAAGATGCCGGACAAGGGCACGACGTCAATTTAGAGCGACATTTCCATCGCAGGAATGATTATTATGCTGCCTCCCGTGGTGGCTATCGTCAGCCTACATCCAACCGTAATAGACGTGGATATGGAAAATACTATGCGTCCAGCTGCTTAATAAAAATCCATTCAGAGGATATTGGATGCATCATCGGCCAAAAAGGATGCAACGTTAAGAACTCAGAAGAAAATTTTCGCGTAAAAATACATGTTGACATATACAATTTTACTGTTGAAGTTAAAGGTAACTCGCAGTCCGATGTTAATGATGCGTGCCATCATATTTGTAACCAAATTGATAGACGTCGAAACCGTCTCTATCGGAGCGGTAAATCAACAACCCGCCCACCATTAATCAGTTGGTCTGAATTCGATAAGAAATCGGTAAGTTTTTAATAATTTTAATTTTAAATTTCATTTAACCTAAATCTATCTGAAATTATAACTTAAGGAGGAACCAAGAAACACACTTTGTGTAAATAATAATGAAATGACATCTTTAGTATTTGAGGACAATACCATGATCCAACAAATTATTAAGATCGTGGAGAACGATGATGAAAAATACGAAAGTGTAAGTGAAATTATATTCGAGATTAAAAAAGGAATATCTTATTATGTATTCTAATCCGTATAGATAAAAGAGCTCTTTTATAATATACCGCGCGAGGACGTTTCTGTAGTTTTCTGTGGCTGCAAGGCACGAGTGGTTGATCTCGCAACCAATTTGTCACTTGCAGGTTATAAAAATGTTTCCATCTTTGGTGATCGTGACCAAGATGAACGCGGGAAAGCTATCATTGATATCAAGGAGTGTAAGGCAAATATTCTGGTAGCAACAGATCTTGTATCCCTTGATCTTGATATTGATATATCGTAAGTGTCTTTACCTTTTTATTGGCTATATAAATATACAATATATACAATCATTTAATACACTTTTTGTTTAGATATATATTTAATTACGATATGCCGCCTAGCATTGAAGAATATGTGCATCGAGTCGAGCGTGCACGATGCCCTGGCCGCCATGTTATTGTAATGAGTTACCTGACTGAAGGCGACTCAAAGTTTGCTGCTGATCTAATTACAATTTTAGAGGATGCCAGGCAATACGTTCCACATGAGTTAAAAAATATGGCCGCTTGTTTCGCTGCCACGAAAGAGAAACGTGACAACAACATCTAAGTTGGCTGAAGTGTGATTACGATTTAAGCTTTTCAAATCACGAACAAGCAATGACGTAATTTTTTTTTTTTTTTTTTTTGTTTTATACCAAAATATTGCCAAGTATACCAAAACACGTTTAACCTTTGTATCTATAAAAACAAAACTAAAAATACAATATTGTTCATAATGGGAAGAAGTGTAGCAACCAAAAATAAAAACAAAATTATCCCTCCCACATACATGTATGTACGTACGTATATGCTTTGCTTTGAGACTCTTCTGGAGAAACCTTATTAGTATTGCAAGGTTAATTGATTAAACAAATACTTGAAGATGCTGTTTTACAGTTTCCTCAGATTCCTACCCTTGCCGAATCTAGAAATCAAAACAGTGTGTATGGATATGTCGGAAATTTCGTGTTCGCCAAGACATATAATTCTAAAGAAACAGAATCACAAAAATATTGATGAAATCATTAATCAATTAAAATTTTGTCATCAAAAGTTGCAGATGATCGAGGTAAATTTTTTCCTTTAAATTGATAAATAAGATAGTCCCATAGCAAAAGGCATTTAAAAAAAAAAAAAAAAAAAAAAGGAGATTTAGAAAAGTAGGAAGACTTTGATAAATTGGATCAAATGAGAATGATTTATTTAAAAGGATTAACAAAAAGAAAAAATTTGTTTTAAGAAATATCCAGTTTATTACCGATTGCTTATTCCGATAAAAGTTTCTTAAGAAACATTCTTAGTACTAAAGTAAAATTTAGATAAAAATTTGGATCTTAAACTGTGGTGGTAAACGTAAAATATTCGCAACAGTTTTGTTGAGACTCCAAGAATATCTACTTGGAAACTAGATTAGGATTACATATTTCAAGGGATTTGCATCTTCAAAACACTTTGGTGGCAATATATGAATCATCCGTCCAGAAATCATTCACCATAAAACATTTGTAAGAGTCTTTCTGTTTTGAAGTGTATATATCGACAACTTTTTGTAAAAAAAGTGCATCTTCAAACTCTCAAAAAGAAACTAATATGCTTCACCTATTTATATATGTAAGCACACTATTGAAGTGAAACTGCTGAACAAAATGTTAGGATTCAAGTTTTAAAACGACTACTAGAATTGGGTTGTATAATTATGGTAATTAATTTCACTATTTGATGATGTGAGGCTTATGATAACTAAAACGAGATACAAATATAAATGTATCTACCGTGTTTAAGTCCCGTGGAAAATAAGTACAGCAACTATTGCTGTTCCATGTTTTGTTGTTGATTTTAAAACAAATTATCAATTAGAAATCCATGTATCAACTTACGTTGATAGTATCAAAGTATTTATTTAATTAATTGGCATATAACAGCAAAGCGTCAGCGACATGCACACAAATTAATATGCGAGATCGGTGCCATGTAGGGCACTGACGCAAATGAAAAGCACGAATGAAATTCGCTCTCTCCATGAGCACAAAAATGTTTCAAGAGAAGAGCCAAAATGCAACAGTTGTAATTGCGGGCAGGTGTGTTATTGTTGTTGATATGTTGTGCACAAAAGCAAACAGCAAAAACAACTACAACACAGCGGCAACGACACAAGTAAAGTCATAGTCTTTGGTTGTTGTTGTTATATTGTGCACAAAACCAAACAACATTATTGTTGTTGTTATCTTCTACACAAAACCAAACAGCAGCAACAACAAAATCAACAAAGCATCAACAACACAAGGAAAGTCATAGCCTTTGGTTTTAAGTACGACGATCAGTGAGCGACCCGCTCACTTACCTTCACAACAGACACTCGGTCGGTCATTCGACCACTTGCTTGTACGATCTTTGTAAAACAAGACATCATTTTTTATCTCTCTCTTACTCATGCATAAACATTTATTCTCTACGCTGCAGACCAACAAGCCAATGTGAATGCATATCCCCCATCAACATCTCTCTATCGTATCATCACATTTGATTAACATAACGTTTTGGAACTGACTTACACCTCACTAAAGAAGTTTCATTTCAAAGATCAGTTGTTTCAAAAATGTAAACCTAGTGACCATGGAGACCGAAAAAGAGTTCATCAAGAGGATTATTGATTTATCTTTAGCAATGAAACTTATTTCATATTCATCATCATGTTGTAAGTTTTGAAAACTGTCGCATGTCGGAAAAATAACATTTAAGAACCACAACGAACAAATCCACACAGTGTCATTGTTTAATGTGGAGTTTGGGCTGGATGCATTTTCGGACTATACATCTTTTCAATTATAGTAGTGATTATAGAGGTTAGCAAGACATGATATGAAGTTAAGTGAGGGACATGAGTACCACCATAACGCCTTACAAAAATGAAAATCGAATATTCCGTAGCCCACGTAAATTCAAAATCCCGATATTTTTTGAACAGACCTCTATGTAATTCCTTGCTTTTTTTAATAGATTTTTAATATTTATTCCTCAAATGCAAGAATTAATTTTGATAAAAACACGATTACTTTTAATCAATTTTTTTGGAGTAGGCAAAAATCGAAGATGAGCCAAAACACGTGCAAGCAAAACAGCTGTAAAAAATAAACTAAACATTCAAATTGGGCGACCTTGACAGCGTAAGTGAGGGACATGAGTACCAATATAACGCCACATTCAATTAAAAAATCGACCGCGTAAATTCAAAATTCGCGATGTGATTTGAACAGACCGCGTACGTAGTGGTTTTGATAAATAATTTTAAAAAAATATGTGTACTGGAACAAGTGCCTAATGACCACCTAAAGACTAAGTCCTTCATTACTTAGCTTTGATAACTGAGTTTCTTTCTGTATCATATTCATACTTTGTTAAAATTTTCTAATAGGTTAAATTCCACTTCTGTCTTTCAAATAATTGTTAATGGATTCAGACTTAAAGTTAAATAGAGTTTCACTTCAATATAAAACAAGTAGAAAAATATTTTGTAGAAATATCTAAAGGAAAACTATAGGAACCAAACTACTGGAATAAAAAATACTAACTTTGGTTTCAAGTAGATGAATTTACTATGCAAAAAATATCATCTCAAAAACTGTGGAATTATTTCTCCGAGACAGATCAATCAATATTGACAGAAGAAACTATTTTTGTGACCATTTTAACTATCATAAGAACAAGAATCGTGGTTGTTATTTTTAGCTAGTTTTTTTTTATCCATTCATTCATTTGAAGACGATTTATGTAGTTTACGTGAAGACGCATTGCACATATTTTTGTTCAATTGTAGATCAAAAAATCTTCATTTAATTAATAGTCATTAAACATGCATTATGACACTTATACGAGTATTTCATAACATCATTATAAAAATTATTTGATTTTTTTTCCATTTTGCTCAAAATTTTGCTACTTTTAAGCAAACATTATGCTGAATTTCAAGCATAGAAACAAAGTAAACTTTAGGAAATTCATACTTGTACTTCCCAATAAAATCTCTCATTTTCTGTGTCTCTTACAGTCTTCCCTATCTCACAACGGTCTCTTTCTGTCGCTATTTACAATAAATATATCTTCATCATCATTGTCATCATTGTATGCTAGTGGTTCCTAAAGTGTGGTTCGCGAAGCTCAATTTTCATATTCACTCAATACCTCAATCCCCATTCCCTTTTCAACTTTAAAATTATAAAGAATTTTCAAAATTAAATAGTTTGCTATTAAGCGTAAAATTCTTAAAATCCTTTAATTAATTTTATACTGCAATACAAATTTAAAAAACAAAATTCGATTGAATTGATAAATGCGGCCCAACCGAAACTGTGGCCTATGAAACTTTTAAGCCCGAAATGAATTTTAAGAAAGTGTGTCAAATGCCTTTGTCTGGAATGGGATTTGTAGACTTCACACAAGACAATCAAGAAAGCGCTCATATGTTATATCTATGACATATTATTACCACATATTTTAATTGAATTTCATAACAATTTCTTTAACCAAAAACGCGCTACGTATACGCCATGTTGACTTAATGAAAATATGTATTTATGTTAAAATATGTTCACACAAAAAAATATGCAAGAGTATCATGATGATGGAAAATATGTATTAAACATGTGCAAATGATGCACATAACTAACAAAGTAACTGTTACCCTATTACACTCGACTACCACCCGAACTCCCACACCCTTGAATCCACTGCTCTAACCATTATTAATTTACGAGAATAATGAAAAAGCAAGTGAGCAAATGTGTGAAGTGAATGAATAAATTAAGAAATGAATAATAAAATATGCAAGCATCATTAGCGTATAACAACATAAAAAAAAAAAAAAAAACAAAAACAAAACCGCAACAGAAACTTCGTAATCAAATACAAGTTTATAAAAATAAATTTTAAAGACAATATAAGAAAACTACAATAACAGAAGAAATAAAATAGGTGCCCAACCAGCACAACCAACACAACTTTGCAACATGATACTCAGAACATGACTGAGGGAGATATACTGGTAGATGGTGGATGGTGGCTGGTGGATAGTTCCGCCGGGTGTATGTATGTTGCAATCAAACTGGAAGGAAATCTCTACAAAATTATTACTATTCTTGGCGCTACTGCTTCAGCTGCTATGTCTTATAGTTGAAATCACCACAGCATAGAAGCAAAGCAAAGAAAAATAATTGGGAAATTTGTCTAGCGTTTGGTCGCACTGGGGTCTAGCGGGGCATTGCTTTGCTCAGCAATGGGCGCAATGAAGCTTTGCACTTAAAGAGCATTAAGTATTTAGAGCATTACGCAGCATTGATGATGCCATTTTGTCTTATCTCTTCTCGTCTCGTCTCGTCTCATCTCGTCTCATCTCGTCTCATCTCGTCTTTTCTCTTCTTAATGTTGTTTTCTTTTGTAATTTTTATTTTTAATTTTCTCTAGAATATTTCTATTGAGATTACATAAATTACGTATGTGTGTGAGTGTGAGTGTGTGGAAAAGAGTAAAGAAAGTAAGTGGGTCTTACTTACTGTAATCTACTCTAATTATTTTCTACTCCAGTTTCCTAAATAAATGTTACTTTGATTACATAATTTGTCTATTTTACCTATTGCAATCATTATAAATATACGAGTTCATAACTAGAAAAGGATAGTGTAAATTTAAAGACACTTTGTTGACATGTTCAAAAATTAAATTGTAAAATCAAAGTCTGCTTGTACTCCATGTAAATCAAATATAAATTTACGTTAGAACTTCTTGTCAATATCAAACTAAGGACCTATTACTTCTCCGTTCGTCTGAACTCGTCGTAATCGTTCAATACGCCACAGCTCTGTTATGATTTGAGCTGCGGCCTGACTTACTGCGTCCCAATTCAGTTGCGATTCATACACGTGGCGGATGTAGTTCGTCACAGTCGGCACTTCACCAAACGCAGATGAGATCATTGATCTGGCAACATCAAATCTTAGGCAATGTAGGAAGACATGTTCTGCATTTTCGTTATCGCCTGTGCAACTCAGTCAGAAGGGATTATCATCATATCCCCGCTTATGCAGATATTCTTTAAAACTCCCGTGACCGCTCAGGAACTGCGCAAGGTGATGGTTGACCCCGCCAAACTTTCCGCTGACCCATTCTTCAACGTTATTAATGAGCCGTTGGGTCCACCTGCCTTTGTCACAACTTTGCCATCTCCTCTGACACTCCACCATACTGAGGACCCTTTCATCATCTAGCCTTCTCACCTCGCCAGTGCTCCTCTTAGCGTCAAACAGTCGACTTACCCATTTTTGCATCGCTGGATACCGTTCGAAAAGCAGCACAGACGCGGATGGCAATTGATCTGTAGACTACGTTCACTTCTCTCATATATGACTGTATTTTACTAGCTTCCATCCAAATCGGCGCAGCATAGACTAGCACCGACGTTACGACACTTGCCAATGGTGTTCCCTCAGTCTGCGTTTGCTGACAAGCAGTACTTCTGTTTTACGCTCGGCAAGGCGCAGAACATTTTGGCTCAGCCAGACACCAACTCTTCTAACAGTATCGTTACAGACAAACCGGAGCTCATCAATAAAGTTAGCCAAAACCACAATTACCAAATCATCGGCAAAGGCCATCACCCTTAAGTTGTTGGGCATGTCAATATTTAGGACGCCGTCATACAAAGCATTCCATAGCAGGGGTCCCAAAACTGACCCCTGTGGTACACCTCCTGAGACTTCATACTCGAACTCCCTGCCCTCTGCATAGTAAGTTAACCGTCTTCTGTCAAAACAGTCGGCTACGACCCGGATCAGGTACTGTGGAACGTTGAACCCTCTAAGAGCTTCCATAATGTACTGCCACTTTGCAGTATTAAACGTGTTTTGAACTTCGATCGTCACTATATCACTATATTCTTAGCGCCACCTTTCCAGCGTGTATCTTTAATGGCGTTTTCGGCGATGTCTTCGACCATTTTCATTGCGTCGATCGTTGAGCTCCCCTTTCGAAAACCATATTGATGTTGTGAGAAGCCGTCAGCAGCACTTCTTGCAGTTTCCAAGCGATCTCGCACAATCCGTGCAGATATTGTATTTTTCACACAGAATCCGACATACATAAGAGCCTCTTTGAAGTAGGTTCCTCAGGTTGCTTATTTCCTTTCGGTATTAGCTTTTGAATTTTCCATCTATCCGGAAAAATTCTCTCCTGCAGGCAACAACTTTAAAGTTTGTCCGCTCATTCGAGCATAGCCAGTTTCAGGACTTTATTGGGAACATTGACGATAAAGCATGGTGGACGCAGCTTAATGGTGTGGGGGTGTGCTTTACATGATTCCTTATTGGTCCATTAATAAAGATCCCAGGAAGAATGAGAAAAGAAATTTATTCAGATATTTTCCAGATCAACTTATCTGATTTTGTTGACCACAGTGCTTATCCAAAATAGAAGTCGTTTTTTAATACGATAACGACCTTAAGCACGCAGGCAAAATAGTAAGCGATTGGTTGCAAAGTCACCGCTAAGCCCAGACCCCAATCTGATTGAGAATTTATGGGAAATGGTAAAAAGGAAATAAGGAATCAACCGCTAAGCCCCAATAATCATAGATGAGGTGTGGAAGAGGGAAGGAAGGAAGAACTTTAACTAGTTACTAGTTAAGTTATCCATTTTCAATTTTGTACAAGATAAATAAAGTTTATGTACTTCATTTCATTAACAAGAATGAACATTAATTTGTTATAGATTTGATAAGATTTGAGAAATATTACTTACCTATATGTACACTAATAAAATTGTTTGTCATACTCGTATTATATCAAATTGTCTTTAGAGAAATTTCTATTTAAATATGCATACGTTTATATCTCTCACTTTACACCTATCTCCCACTTTTTCTTTCTTTAACCTGAAGTTCTTGTAGTTTTCGCAATTAGTTTAGGTTTCCACCTCATCGTTCTCATTTTTGTCATCAACATTCTACTTATGTATGTAGGTATATCCTTGCCACTATAAAGTTGCGTGCTTTTCAATTTTTCCTCATTAATTTTAATTATTTCGTAATAAATTGAAGATTTATAGCTTGCAATAAAAAGCGCAAAAGAACTTGAGAGTTTTTGTGACTAGTAGAGAGAGAAAAAGGAAATGTAAGTGATTCAGAAAGATGGAGCGGGAGTGAGGAAAACAGTAAAAATCAACCAAAAACAAAATAAACAAAAAACAAAAAAATCAGAGATTTAAGTAATGAAAAGTTCCAACTGTAAATTGTTTTTACCGAAAGCCCACTCCATTGAGATTATAGACTTATATAGCCAAAATTACTAAATTTATAAAAGTTTTTAAATAAAAAATTGTGGTAAGATTTGGATGGAATCGAATGAGATGACATAATATGAAATGAAATAAGGAAAGAGTAAAAAATGAACAAGGATTCAATACAGTTATGACTTTACTAAAATACACTGCAAATTTTATCTCAAAAAAAAACAAAAAATATTGTAGAACAGTGGTTCTTAGACTTATATAGTCTAGGGATCTCATTTCATTCGAAAACTTAATTTCTAGCCCAATAATCTCAAATGACTACGATAATGACATTGCAGACCACCAAATATCCATGGACCAGAGAATCAATTAATATTCTCTTAAGGGTATAACTAGAATATATGCCACCGAATCAATATTTCCTATACGAAAGACATACCTACTTACAGGCAATAATTGCGATGAAAAAGGAAAAAGCTAAAGGCAACACCAACACAATCAACTTTGCAGGCATTTCCACCAACCAATACCATTCACACCAATTGAGGAATTGAGGGGTTTAATACCGACTGCGACTTCATCTTCATTTGACTGGCTTAAAGCACAGGCAGGACATAGCAGGACTGGACTGGACAGGGCAGGACAGCACAGGACAGCACAGGACAGGAGTTTCTTTTGTACAATAATTTTGTTTCGTAATGGAAAGGGCTTACACGAAAGTTCAGCTATACTGATATAATCAACCAAATTACGCACGTTCAAGGTCCCATAAAACGGTAAAAGAAAAGCAAAGGCAAAGGCAACGGCAAAGGCAAAGACAACCGCAAAGAAGTTTTAATTGTTTGTAGACATTAAATGGACACCATTTGGAAATGATTGCTTTTACTCAAAGATTCCTTATACTCACACTTATGCTTACTTTCTCCTTACTACTACTTATTATTGTTTCTGTTGTTGTTGTTGTTGTTGTTTTTGTTCTTTTTCTTCTTCTTCTTGTATTTCCACTTATTTCTTTTCTTGTTGTTATTTAGTATGCTCATAATTGGTCTTTTTGCCTCAAGCCACAAGATTTTCTTTTACAACATTTCATTCCTTCATTTCCTCTTCAATCAGACAAAACAGTGGCCAAAAGTAAAAGCCAAACGTAGTTAGAATTATTGTCTATAGAAAAGGGAGTAGAGAGTGATAAACTTTGAACGTACAGTGTGAATGACGAATGTTTCTTTTCTTCACCCATACCCTTTTCTTTCATTTTGCCTTTACAAAATGAATGGCATATAGCATTTGTATTAAGTCTTGTAACAATCTACTATGTATACTCTACTACAAAATATAGAACTAATGAAAATAACCATGCGATTCCTTTCGATTTCCCAGAAACACCAGACACATTAAAGTCACCCCAGTGTCACACAATCCAATCACTAAACTATAAAAAACATATACCGGCATTAACAACACAACAAATAAACACTCATTTTGATGTTTTACATACGTAGATTCATAAATTATTTATATGTATAAATATTCTAATGCAAAATAAAAACAAACAAGATAAGAACTGATTTTTTTTTTTTTTTTTTCTCTGTTAAAACTTTAATTATACTGTTATTAAACTTAAACAACTTAAATTAAACTAAGTATATACAAAACAATAACAAAACAACTTATATTAACAAGTGGGAAGGAACAAAACATTTAATATGATCTAGTAGGGAGGTCGACAGGATGCGATCTTCTCAGCCTCCTCGCCACTCTGACCCCTCCCTTTCTGCGTCGCCTTAAAAGCCGCCTGGCTAGATCGTTTGGATGATTTGCCAACCGATTAATGTAGTCCTTGGCCTGACGATTAATCACGTCGCCAATTTTTAGTATATTCAAGTCGTGCTCAAGGTCCGCTGTGCGCATGAACCATGGGGATAAGAACAGAAAATCAAATTTACTTGAAATTTTTAATGAGAAATTTGGCATTGTTTATTCTATACAATCTGATCAATATCAGCCGGAATTGATGAGGTTCGTACGCACGTACGCAGCTTTCTAATCGTACATCACTAAGTCTTGATCATTTTTGGTGGTCATTTTTGCTTAATTTCATAGTTGAAAATAATTTTTCGCAAACATACGTACTTCCAAACGGAGACATCATTTGAGCCGGACTAGCCTGTCAACTACAATACTTTGTCAACATTGGCTTGCTTAAACCAAAATATATTGACGGGAGAAAGTCGATTCAATTTTAGAAATGCTTGGCGTGCCGCATAAATATGTTTAACGGGCCAGGTGATGCTCATCCCTGATTTATATATTTATTATAGACTAGAACTTAATTTTAATTAGAATAAGAAGCTGGAGCAACGAGGTCCTTAAACCCAAATGATTCCATATAATTGTGCTTAGAAAAGAAAATTGAGTTGTTAAATGAAAAATTCAGCATTTCTAAAAATAATAAATAAATTAAATATAAAAATTTAATATGTAACATATATTAAAATTGGAACAATCAAATCTATATACATACAATATTTGAAACAGGTGGCGTTACTGACAAAAGTTGCACTACCGTCGTATACTGCAATCTATCACACGACACCATACTTTAGTCAGATCGATTCCAGTTGTATCACACGTATTTCTTAATAAAATACAAAATAAAAGAGAGCGATAACTTTCCTTAATACACCTTTTATTTTTCAATGAAAAACATCCATATTTTTATGATAAGTTAAGCATGGCAAGCAATTCCTTCAAGTAGACATCAAGTGGAAACAGTTGTCAATATCGAAGCAGTCTTTGAATCTTTTTAAACGAAATTTGCAGTAGTTTTTGCGTCGAGTCGTCACCATTGATAAGACGTGAATCCATTATTGTACAATAAGTCAGACACAAAGCCAGTCAAAACAATGGATTTTAAATTTTCTCCAAAGAAGGCATCAAGCACAAAAGTCACGGCCAGCAATATATATTTTTTTTTTTTTTTTTTGTGTGTTGTTGACATATGAACTGCACTAAGATTTGCTGCCGCAACTTTGAATATTATTTTATTTTTTTTTTTTCTGTTCATATTTAAACCAAACATAAGTAGACTTTTGTATGAAATTTTATAGAAAGTTATTCGAGACCTAAACTCACAACTACAAATTGATAAATATAGCACACACAAAGGGCCACACCGAAAGCGCAACCTATAAACAGAAGATTCAGATTAAAGGTAAATAGAATTTACTTTTGATAACAAAAGATATTCTAGATAAAACTAATCAAAGGCTTATAGAATCTTACTTTATATGTTGGAAGAAACTTTTTGCGAACTTCGGCTGCTGCTTCACTCACAGATTTCATTTCCAAGATGCTCATAATGAAATAGAAACACGTCATGGCGGCTGGAGTATAGGAAACTTGCTCAACAGCTGCTGTAATCATGCCAGTACGCAGCGAAGTTTGTGGCCACATGGCGCTGGATATCTAGTAACACCATCGTTTATTCACTTGATAATATCCTTTCTTGATTTTGGTCAAGTGAAAGTTGTGTTACTGATTTACCAATCCTGATTTTTCTTTCAGTTTCCAAACTGTTTTGACAACACTTCGGGATTTCTATGCCAATACTAGCAAGTTTTCCAAAAAGTTATAAGAACAACGACAGAAAAATGAGAGAAAAAATATTAAGTGATGTAAAGATTTGCAAGGGATAATCCAAGCAAGATGAAAACAAGACAAATAGAAAGTTAACATCGGATATCACACACCCACAGAAAACGTTATTGCCTACGTTTTAGCCTTTACATGGTTGGTTACTATCCAAATTTGAGTTCGATAACACAAAAAAACAAGTTCCTCTAGTAGTAGTAGAACATGAATTTCTATCTGGGAATATATACAATCCAGTAATCCTGGGGTACTGAAATTTACTTGGTTGGTGAATGTGAGTCAAACACTTATAATATCCAAAAGTCAGTTCGAAGAAAACAAAATTCAATAGTCAACTCTCAAATGGCAATCAGGCAAGTTGAGTTTAATAAATTCAAAATTAAATAATTAAATAATTACATTCGTTCAAAATTTAGGTCCTTCTAAATATAAATTCCCTTTCCTGTCAATAAAATAAGAACAATAACTAATGCTACGGAAATAACATTCTTGCCTAATATTGTTTACTATTGTTGTGCCAAAGTATAAGAATCTACCATAATTTTACTTGGCAATAAATTCAACAATTCAAAACATAAAATATATAATAAATAGTCTACACAGCTTCACAGTCAACTCGAATGAGAAAAGAAGAAGAAATCGTCAAATTATAGAAATTTCATTTTTCATTTTCCTCTTCTGTAAAATAAATGCTAATTGTGATTTTATGTTTAGTGTTCAGTGTTCAGTGTTCATTGGAGAAGAAAGAAACAGAAAAATAACAAAGAAATACGGGTGTTTAATTAATGAATTACTCGTTCAACAGAACTCATCCCAACTCAACTTAATCTAACTCATACTTCTATAGAATTTCCTATTACATTTTACTTACATACTAGAAATGAATTCCGTGTTTAACCTCAAATTCATGACTATGTTACTGTACACCTCCCTTTGGTCTATCATATCCATCATATCATTATTGATTGCTCATATACTCAAAGGTGCATTCCTGGGCGTGCATGTCAAGCATCATGCGGTGTTTCTGTGGTATTTTATAACATTTCAATTGAATATTAGATATAGTAATTTGCACAATTATGAAGAAAGCCACAACCACAGGATATTGACATTTGTGTGGCCAAGTTTTTAATAATCACAGCAAATTAAAGGGATAAGGAGTTTGAGTGACGAAAATCAATTCTAAATAAAATTACCAATTGATCATAGCCACAAATACGAAACAAACTGTTTCTTTCTTGTCCTACTGTATACTGAATAAAAAATACAGTAACGAAGAGCATAAAAAGTGCGTATTCAGAGAGGAAAAATACAACAATAACAACAAGCAAAGCATTAAAAACGAAAAAATTTACAAAACTTTTTATGCTTTGTGTTGCAGTGGTTTTTAAAAAACTTAATACTTAAAAATATTTTTAATAAAAGTTTAAAATGTAATAAATAAGTATGCAACTCTTTTCTTTGACATTCATTTGTCATTAAAAAAAAAAAAAAAATTATTAGGAGATTAAGAGTCACAAAATTTCGTACACTCGAATTTTATATATAAAGATTATCAGTATTGTGTGTTTATTTCGGAGCATTTTACATATTGTAAAGAGACGCACAAGCCATTTTCAAAAAATGTATCTGTAGGCAGTTTTCTAGCTGAAATATCTGAGCTAATTGTTTCGAATCAGCATATTTCTTGAACATTTTAATAATTAACGGCTTTTCTTTTTTAAGATAGTGTTCAATTGATAGTTTTTAGTGTTGTCTCAATCCACTAATCAAGTGGGAAAATAAAGTTTCCTTTTTATTTTGAAACGTGACTATTGATCAAAGCTTTAAGGCGAATACATTCGTGTTTTCTTATTAAATCTTTCAATTTATTTTAAGAAAATTTTTTGTCGGATTGAATACGTCTTATTAAAATATCTAGCAGATCAATATCTTCTGTTACAAAGACTGCTGGTCTTTTTGTGGTCAGCTATTTCGCATCATCTCTGGCTTGTTTTGTATAGATAATCAAATTTACAATGTTTTCAATAATCGTTTGATATTGAAAGAGCATCAGTTCTTATCAGTACTATATTTTTATAGTACTCTGAGTAACCGACGGATATAATTTGAACCATAATGTGTTTGCAAAAGAAATCTATCATCGATAATATATTGTACATTATCGTTATCCAGATTTGTAGTGAAGTGTAAGTATCAAGTCGTAGACAAACATTAACATTGCGAATCTTTTTAACAGCAAAATTTTAATGGCCTCGGATTTCCTAACAATCGAAATAGAGAAGCATTTTAGGTGAGATTTGGTATTTTTTTGATTTAAATATTAAATATGCAGAATTTTTACATTTAATGTAGGAGTTATTAAGCTGAAGCTCACCGCTTGGCTTAAGGACTGGCTTTCTTTTAATTGTGAAATAAACTGCGTTAGTTTCCATTGGTAGAAATATAAGAAAAGAGGGAGTCCGTAGACCTTTGTAGTTAATTTTGTATATCTGAGTATGTGTTTCCAGAACTATAAAGAGCTAGCTGTGTCATCTGCAAAAATAAGAGTATCCCAACTTTCGATAAAAGGACATCATATTGTATATATTATAAAGGATAGGTCCGAACACAGAGCTCTGTGGGACACCAGCACTCATAAATTTCCTATTTTCACCAGTCCCGTTTAGACTAGTGTTAAATTACCTCTCGGTTAAAAAGCTTTATATTAATTTATTTATGTAATTAGGGGTAATACAAGTTATTAATTTTAAAATCATGCCATTATGGAAAACTGTATCAAAAGTGGATTCTATGTAAAGTGTTACCATGTGAACCAAATGTTCCTTAATATATTTAGAGATTTGATCGAGAGTTTGAATACAGTTAAGTGAGGATCGAAATCGAAATTGGAAACAACAATTGTTTTTGATTTATTCGCAAAACCTGAGATTTCAAAAAACCCCAAATAAAAAAATCGTACGCTGCTATAGTCAGCTGATATCATAATTTCGGGATATGATTTGGTTTGGAAATCGTCACTACAAAAAATCGATTGTTACATGGCACCATCCTTCTGGACCCATATATCTTCTAGATATATGCCGTCCAATTGAGGTCACAAGAACTCCGTTACCATTTTCATTCAATCATTTCATTTTTCAAACAGTAAGCCCCAATCACGCCACCTGACCAAATTCCGCTCCAGACAATTGCTCACTGTGGATGCATTCATAAAGCTTTTCAAGTGGAAATGCTCCTTATCGGTGAAAATGACTTTTCTTTAAAAGTCGGCATTCATTTGACATTGCTCCATTACCCACTGAAAGAATCACCGGCGCATTGCTTGGTCTGCTGATTTGAAAACATGATAAAGCTGAATCTAGCTGAATCGGATGAAAGTGGAGGTGTTTCGTCAGAATTTGTATTAATATTTTTGGCGACACTCTCGTTTACAGCAGCAATGTTTTCAAGAAACCGACCAGTACGCCATGTTTTTATATTAATTGCTGTATATTGGAAAAAATTTAAAAAAGTGAGTTTTGCGCGTTTATTAAACACTTGTATTTCAAAGGCTTAACACCGAAAGAAATCAAAGGTAAGTTGAATGGAGTTCATGGCACATCTGCTTCTGCGTTTCCAACTATTTGCAATTGGGTCACCAACATCAAGGTGACCATCGTTCGGAATGTCCAGTGCAGATGACCACCCTAGAAACGATTTATAAATCAATCATATTGTTTTGAGTGATCGTCGAATTAAAGTGCGCGAATTAGTTTAGTCCACATGTACATCATATGGCACAGTGAATTAAATTTTCGGGAAAAATTGGGTATGAAAATGAAGTGTCGGCAAGTTGAGTGCCGCGTTTGTTCTCAGTAGAGAAAAGCGCTGTTTTTGCACTATTGGTGATACATAACCATAACTTTGGACGCGACATGGATATATTACTAAACTCCAGAAATGAAAGAACAAAAAACAAAAAAAGTCAAAACATTGGAGTTGTGGAGGCGAACAGGCTCCGAAGAAGCCGAAGACGATGAAATCCGTCGGCAAGGTGATGGCCACGGTTTTTTTGGGATGCACAAGGAATCATGTGAAATAATTGCACCGGTTGGGCGTAGAAATCTATATAAAAAAAACGTCTCCATTTGAAAAAGAAATAAATTCTTTTCATCAGGACAATGCGTGCACACTTACGCATTTTGGATGGCAAAATCATGGAATTGAAACTTCGAATTGCTACTTCATCCACCGTATTGACCAGATTTGCTCCCAAAAGAATTCTTATTATTTCAAAATTTAAAAAAATTGCTCGGTGAATGACGTTTCACGTTGTACGTTGAACAAACGCATGCTTCCGAAATCCTATTTTTTGGACGGTTTAAAAAATTTGGAAAAAAAAAGAAACATTGCAACAGTGTATGGAGATATAAAGAGATTATATTGTAAAATAAAATTTAAAAAAAAAAATTATGAAAAAGAAATATTTTCTATCTTTTTCTTAGTACTCATTGATCTACCCACGTAACTTGTATTGTACATTCAGAATCATCAAAACAAATGGAATCCTATCATTTATTAATTATTATTTTTATTATAATTAAGCAACAAATATATTTATTTATTTCTTTTTGTAATATATATAATTGAAAATTTGCCAAGCGAAACAAAAATGGAATGAAATGCCTAAAAGTATGCAGCACATATTTTGCTTACCATAAGGAATTTTCTTAAAATGAAGAATTTTTTTTGCACAAAATTATAATAAAATTCACAAAAGAAGAGAATTGTGTTAGGCATATTTACGAAAGATGATAAAATAAAATGAAAATGAATATATGAAAATAAAATAAAATCAAATTTTAAATTGTAAAAATATTGTAATTTGTAGTCAACGTTGCGTATGATTGTTATTACCACCTTATACCATATTATATTGCACCTTAATGTATGCAATGAAAAATGGAAAATAAAGTGCTGCTCTTTACATAAATCACAAAGCTTAACAATTGCCCTGACCTCACACACACACACACACACACACACACACACACAGGTACATTTTACACGGTATCGTGGAGGGATCGAGGTTGGTAGAGTAGAGTAGAGTAGAGTAGAGTACAAGATGCAAACTCTTATTTTTAACAAAACACATTACATACTTGCAGACAACACTTTGCTTAGAATTTTGTTAATTTTTTGTGCATCTATTTTGAATTTAAATTCTGTTGATTGCAGTTTTGCGTTTGCTTTTGCTTTTGCTTTTGCCTTTGCTGTTGTGTTTTGTGTATGTTTTTTTTCTTTTTTTTTTTATGTTGAGTTCAGTTAAGTTGAGTTGAATAAAAGTCTATTGCCACTTGGGTAAAGTTAATAAAGTTACGAAAATAGTTTAAATATTTATTTACAGAATTTGCCGACTTTTTTCTTTCATTTAAGTGACATTATTGGCATAGGAGCAAAAGATCATGAGGATTGAGTACAACAAACTTCAGAACCGAACTGTGTGGAAAAACTTAAAAAGCGTAAACAATTTCTTTTGATAACTCATTCATTCATTCTCCTGTTTTATCCAATACTCTCTCTCTCTCTCTCTCTCTATGTCTTTCTGTCTTTCTTTCTCTCTGTGCTGTTGTTGTAGGCACATAGTAGAATAAAAAAAAAACGTTTTTTCTTTCCATTTTTCTATGTTAGATGATGCGAATAACAGGGACGGTAATGGCATCGGCATCGGGATCGGGATCGGAGGGGATTGGTCCTATTTGTTGTAGTTGTCGACTATTTTTGTGTGCTACATGCACTTGCTATATATTTATTTTATTTTTGTTTATTGTATTTAGTATTGTTTTTATTTTTATTTTTATTTACTTTTCTTTTTTGTGTTTTGTTTTTTTTTGATTTTTCTTGTTTTTTATTTTTACAATATTTCCAGTATACGAGGTGTATCCCATCTAAATGCATCCGACCTGCATAACTAAAATTAAAAATTCCATACAAATTCCATCCATAAAGATGATTGAAATAAATAGAAGAGGTGCACTAAAGGAAATTCCTTAAATTGATTTCTTGATCAGCTTCGGAATGTGTTTGGAATCTATGTGAGCTAAGATTACTTGGTAGGATTAAGTAAAAGTATGTGACCTTGGAGGTTTGAAAGCAAGTTGAAGACTTTTGGGATTCACCTTGTAGTTTGCTTGTTCACTCATTGTGTGTGTGTGTGTGTGTGTTTGTGTGTGTGTGTGTGTGAAAGAAAGAATGTTAGTGTGTTGTTTTTTTTTTCTTTTTTTTTTTTTTATTTTGTACTTTTACTTATGGTTCGACGAACATTGTTGCAACAAACTTTTCTAAATGTTGCAACAAAATCATGAGCAACACTTGCAAAAGCAAAGTTTGTTGTTAGACTGCATATGTGCGTATGGGTATGTGTATGTGTATGTGTATGTGTATGTGTGTATCTACGTGTTTCTGTGTGAAAGAGTTTAAGAGTTGTCGTCACTCTTGACGAGAGTTTGCAATGCCAGCAAAAAAAAAGAAACAAACAAACACTCTGAACTACATCATTTTCAACATCATCATCATCATCATCATCATCATCATTGTTCCATCAATTTCATCATTTTATTGCAATTTTTCTGCATTGTATTTATTTTTGAAACTCGTTTTTGTTGTTTTTTTTTTTTTGTTTCATTCTTCCTTTTTTCATTTTGTTTTCTGTTGTGTTTTTTTTTTTTTTGGTTTAAATGCAAAATATTTTTCGTTACTTTTATACATATTTTTTTGCCTTCATAAAAACAAAGGATACATTGAAAATGCTAAGAGGAATCAATCTATGCAACAATGAAGACATTAAACCAGGATGAATGTTAACTTAATTTTTCATAAAATACCGAAAATGCAAACAGATGCTCAAGTCAAAAGTTAAGAGTTGTACATAAAGTGAATCTTAATTCGTTTAATTGATTTTTGTTATTAGAAATGCCCCTAAGGCTAATGAATAAATGGTTATATGGTTAAATGGTCCAAAGTTCTATGCCATAAGTCCATACTGGTTTGAGGATGGTTTTGTAGAAAAGGAGCTTGTTATTTGTGCTTAACAAAAGCCAGCTCATCCTGATTAGTTTGAGGTTCAATTGTTTCCTTTTGTTTTTGGGGTCTCCAGGTCAAACGCCTATCAAGTGTCAATCCAAGGTACTACGCTGAAGTGAAAGTTGGTATGTTATTTCCGTTTAGCTGAACCGGGGCATGGGTTGTGTGTCTCAGAGTGAAGGTGACATGTGAAGATTTTCTGCGTTGACACCAATATTCCACCTTTTAAGCCATGGTTCAATAATTTTTAACTGATTCTGCAAAATTGATGAGGCAGTGGTTGGGTTAGGCTGTGTCATCAACGTATGTAGCTAACATCAAGTTATCATCACTTAAATCGTTTGTTATCTTCATTTAAGATTTTTGAGCAAATTACTTTTTTAATCGATCGTCTGATAATGAAACAAATTATTGGTATATCCTCCACATTTTGAAGAAAACCTTTTTATCAAGATCTATAAATACCTCCGGAGGGGTGTGCCCGTTTGCTATGCACTGCTGAAAATAGCTATCACTTTCGTAAAATGAAGCGAAAATAAAACTATTAGATGAAACCAAGGTTGATCTAACTAAATACTTCCTAATGAGATTTATTATTGTATATGGATATCTATCCTATTTATTTTAGCCCCATTATAAAATTTTTTGTTCGAATAATAGTAATTAAAATTACTTTCAGAAGTTCGAAACAAAGAGATGCACGATCTAAGTATACTTCTTTCCATTTTTCTTAGTCGTTTCAGCTTTTTTGTAGACAATTAGGTTTCCTGCAGTTATACAGTGGAGGACTTGATTCTCTCGACGGAGCTGATTAAGGTGGCTGCTCCACCAGTGAATCATAGACTTAGACTTTGAGGAATTGAACTATTAACAGAATAGCTTGTGAGCTATATCATGACAAATATTACTTGGTGATCTTTCCATATTACAACGGACTTCAATTTGAAATTTATCCCAAGCTAAGCCAGTTTTTATTACAACTAATTTAACACGAACTCAACCAACTACTCCTTTGCACTCTACGTTATAAATCTTCTACAAAATAAGATTTATTGTATTTATATTCCAGGAAACATTGGAAGCACTAGGCTGGGAAGTCTTGCACACACCACGCGACTTCACCAAACCTAGCCACTTTATAACAATATTTGTTTCATTTGGTGCGGCACGGACTGTCGTTCATCTGCGTCCATTTTTGTAAAGAAACCGAATATTGGGTGGTCCAAAACAGACCAGCATTTCTTCTAGCAAGAGTCCGTGTTTTGCCTGATAGATGACTGAAATTTAAACCAGAGACAACAATTATTTTGTTTGACACATTCCTTTGTTTTGATTACACAAAAAAAAAAAAAAAAAAACAAAAAAAGGTTGATTTTACAAAAAAAAAAACATTTCAAGTATCTAGACTGCAATGTATAGAATTACTCGCCTTGGTTGCCGTTCCTTTTTATTTGACTTATTTTTATTCCACAAAAAAGAAAAGAATATCATTTTTATTTAGCGGGTGTCATTTAATTGGGTGTTAAGTGTTTCTAAAGTGAATATTAATCATCGTTGGATGAAAAGTTAATGATTATTCTTATGGGGGTTTTGTTTTTTTCCTATGAAAGTTCTTGAGTTCTTGTTTTTTATAATATTATTTCTTGTTCTTCTTAATTGATGTTCATTTGTTTGAGCAACCGCAATTCTTAAAGTATGGTGATATGAAAAATGTTTTCGTACGGATGGATTTGGCGTTAAAGATTAAGGATGAAGAAGCAAATGAATGTACAATCAACTTAAGTATAAAACCACACATTTAACATAAGTGTACGATTACCTTGTTTTTACTTGAGGGTTGCTTTATTCAGATAAGGGCAACCCTACTTAAATATTATATATGATACACATTAGATATAAATATTATATTGGGTTGGTGGAAAAGTAACTTCCGAAAATTTGAATTGCTACATTTAAAACGCGATATCTCTGTAAGTATTAATCCGATCTGGAAATGCTATACAACAATGAAAAGGTGGCAGTCTTGCTAAAAGCGACGCGCACTAAAGTATGCAACATTTTAAGGCGTTTACCACAAAACAGCTTTGTCAGTTCACGCATACTAAAACAATTGTGGATTGATTATTATAAATACAAAACATAAAAAACAAAAAAAAGGAAAGAAAGAGAATAACAGAAACAATAAACAAACATTAAAACTATCAGGAAAAGTTTCTAACAAATTAAATAACAATTTTGTTCTACAAAAAACAATTAAAAAATTCCCAGTAGATTTGCCAAAATACGCGCAAAACCTATAAAATGAATTGAAGAAATTATTTATATGAAAGTTTATTCTATATGTGTTCAACATATTTGTACTCCCTCTCTCTCTCTCTCTCTCTCTCTCTCTCTCTCTCTCTCTCTCCTTTGTTCTGTCTGTTTTCAGTAGTTTAACTATTCGTTTTACTTTTACTTGATTCCTTTATGACCAACACCAACGCTAAAGTTATGATTTTATATTGCATGGAAAAGTTTTCTATTAGTATTATTATTTTTCTTCTACTTGTTTAACTATATTGTTATAGTTTTTGCTATTTTACAACATATAAGTTATTCTTTCTTAAATATCTTAAATAGTTTTACACCAACACCACAACCATAATCATTATCATCATCATCATCATCATCATCACTATAGTCAACTAACAGCATAAGCAAATTTAAGTATTTTCCTTTTTTTTTTCTTTTTTTTTTAAATATCCTATTTTTTTCTGTTGCTCATCAAATCTTTATATTCTGACTAAGAATATCTTTACTAAATGAGTTAAATTTTCATTTCTGAACATTATTTTTTTATTTATTTTTTGAACAAATAAAAAAACCAATGAAAATCTCTTTGACTTTGAAGATGATTAGTTTCGGTTTGAATTTGCATTCATTGTGCTCTGTTGTGAATATCCTAGATGTCTATTGTCTAAAAGATGATACGTGGAATTAATTGATAACATTTGAGGTTTTAACTTTTTCAATAATCCGGAAATCTTGAGTAGAAACTTATAAATATAGTTTAGAATTTTAAATTAAATTTATTTTCCTATGGTTTACCATACAAAATATACACAAAATCCTCCCAAAAGTTTTAGTGATAAATTGAAAAATGGAAAAATAAAATAAAATTTTATGTAAAAGAAATTGAACAATGCTGAGTTTTATGTAGAACTAGCCTTACCCGGCGTGCGTTGCTACGTCCCCTGTGCGTGCCCAGTTATTAAAAAAAAGAAATGGGCCAAGTGCAAGTGAGACTCGTACACGGAGGGGCTTGTATGGGAGGTACTCTTCCTAGTGGTCCGATTTGACTGATTCCAACAAATTTACCGCATCTATGTTAAAAACTTATAGTGTCTAAATTTCAGTTCGATAGAACAAAAAACAGAAAAGTTTTTCCAATAAGAACCTGAATATTAATGGGGCTTTGTATGGTCCGATCAAACTGAAATTTCGACAATATAAGTTTCTGAGTATACCCCCAACCATCCAAATTTCAAGATAGTGGGATTACTGGATCGTATAGCTGCCATACAAACCAAAATGTTTCTTGTATTGGGACCCCTTTAAGTTTTCAAAATATTTTAGTTTTAGTATTTGTTGCTGATGCCCTCTTTGGATAGAACTACACACTCTCTGCTTAGGACTATGACCCGAGGACGGACAGATGACGGCAAAAAAAAACCTATCCTATCCTATGTCCGTCTCGGTTCTAACTACCTCCCCACCAATTTTCAGCCAAATCGGTTCAGCCATTCTTGAGTTATAAATAGTGTAACTACACTACTTTCTTTTATATATATAGATGAGATGTACCTGAGGAGTGACTAGACTCGATGGGAAGAAAAATGGTTCTGAAACTAGTCATTTCGCTTTGAAATCGCTCAGAATAAATATAATTTTACTTATATACGAGAGCCTACGATACTTCGATAGAGATATTATAGGTAACTTACCGACCCTTTTATATTTTTTTACATGTGGGTGGCTACCTCCCACACAAACAACAAATTAAAATTCGCGTTCTGAAAATTAAACTGAAATTTAGACACAAAGAATCCATTCAGACGTTAATAATCAACTTAAAAAAAGGAAGTTTAACTTCGCCTATGCCGAAGTTGATATACTTTTAATGCATCCTCTAGAAATCGGTTTTTCCTACACTCTGTGATAGAGCATTCCGAAATATTTTTTTTTATTGATTTGAATTTCGTTTAGGGTATAGTCAGTACACAAACACTATTTCAACAATGAGATCGAAATATTTGTATAGAAGCTTTAAGATCCAGTAATCCTAGGGTCTTGAAATCAATACGGTTGTTAAATATGTTCAAATTTCAGTTTGATAACACAAAAAACAAAAAAAAGTTTTTCTAATAAGAACATAATTTTGAATTTTGATTTGTATGAGAGCTTTATGATGCAGTATTTCTAGTGTCTTGAAAATTGCGAATTTATTCTTTACAGTTACAGATCATTGTACACCACTAACAACCAACATATGGCAGATTGTGTTCGTTTATAACAGTAAGGCTGGTACCAGCAAACTGAGCCGGTCCTGTAAATTTGGAAACAGTATTCCTCCTGGACGGGGTTTTAAGCATAATAAATTAGGTGATGAAGTGGAAGGTTGTCACGCCAGAAATCGTCGATTAAATCGATTAAATTCTGAAGTTGATTTTTTTTTTTTTGGCAATGGTTAACTCCAATTGAGAATGACTGTTTTAAAAGAGAAATTACCGTTTATGGTTAAATACCCATGACACTATATGCACTTGAATAATTTTTGAAATAGTAACCTTCGCCATTATTCTGTATAAACTGACAATCTTAAAAATATCATACAACCACCATATTAAAAGATTATCATTTTAAAATTCTATGTGGCAACGTTGAAATTTCTTAAATGAGTAATGACCAAACGATCTTGCCAGGCGGCTTTTAAGGCGACGCAGAAAGGGAGGGGTCAGAGTGGCGAGGAGGCTGAGAAGATCACATCCTGTCGATCTCCCTACTAGATCATATTAAATGTATTAGTATTATTCCCACATGTTAATATAAGTTGTTTTGTTATAGTTTTGTATATAGTTTAATTTAAGTTGTTTCATAATAACAGTATAATTAAAGATTTTAACAAAAAAAAAAAAAAAATGTCCTATCGAACCGAAACTTGGATACTACTATTTTCAAAACAGGCACAGTCAAAAATAACCTTCTTTCTAGTTTCGTTATATTTTTCTCGTCTTTATGAGTAAAATATGTGCATCACTTAAATTTTTAGAAAAACAGAAAATGATATCATTTTAGGAAAACGCAATCGCCACAGTCATGATCCGAAAAGAAGCCAACATGCAGTTGGTTATCTTTGAGGCTAATGTTAAGAGTTATAATGAGGCTCTGAAATCAAAAGTCTTGTGAGTTCAAGAGAAAAATATTGCATGAATAAAACAATAAACACAAGAGTATGGAATGTTTTTTTTTTCTTTTTTTTTTTGTCGGTAGCCTGTCTACAACCGAGTGTGGGACTTTAACCCACTAAAAACTACCGTACCATGTCCTATTGTCCCCCCGGAAACAGTATGGAATGTTTTTTTTTTTTTACCGATGGGGAAGCATTAAAAGCCGAACGAATCTACTATTCGAAGTGTGGGACTTGCACCCACTAAACCCCACCGTCCCAAGTCCTACAGTCCCCCTGGCACTACCGCAAAGCATTACGTCAAGGAGGAAATTGCAGCTCAAAGTCTGCTTTTACCCCATGTAAATCAAAACAAATTTACGTTAAAACTTCTTGTCAATATCAAACTAATGACCTATCACGTCTTCGTTGGTCTGAACTCGTCGTAATCGTTCAATATACCGCAGCTCTGTCATGATTTGAGCTGCAGCCTGACTTACCACATCCCAATTCAGCTGTGATTCACACATATGCCGGATGCAGTTTGACACAGTCGGCACTTCACCAAACGCAGATGAGATCATTGATCTGGCAACATCAAATCTTGGACAATGCAGGAAGACGTGTTCTGCATTTTCGTTTTCGCCTGTGCAAGTCGGACAGAAGGGATCATCATCATATCCCCGCATATACAGGTACTCCTTAAAGCACCCGTGACCGCTCAGGAACTGGGATAGGTGATGGTTGACCTCTCCAAATTTTCTGCTCACCCACTCTCCGACAGTATGGAATGTATGTATGTACTTATGTATGAATGTTGTATGATGGTGTTTTAAGGCAAGAAAAAAAAAAAAAGCATAGAAAACTCAGCATACAAAACTACAATAACACAATAATATAAAAAAAATTGTGTTATTTTCGTGGCTGAAGTTAGTTTTCATTTTTATTTGGTATTCATAATAAAAGATTGTTGTATCTAGAAGCATTCAAAAAGCTCTACTCATCACATAATAAGCAGTTACCAACGGGAGACTCGGGATCTTTGTTTTTATCAGCCGGTTTTAATGGATCACTTCAACCCTTAACAAGATCACATACGATTAAATTTCTACCAAATGGTAAGATTTGAGTGCAACTTCGCCACGATTGCCCCTCTTGTTTGTGTTTGATGTCATCCTTCTCATTTAACCATTGGTATCTCTCTAGTGACCATTGTGAGGTGCTTGATGTCTTCACTTGGATAATTTGAGCTTTCGAAATGCTTTTAGACATAAAAAAATAAGTGAATTCTAATTATCGTCTCCTTCTCGATTGAGTACTCCGTATGGACAATGGTGAATTACTTAACGTCTTGTAAACTGCATAAACTGACACAGCAATCTTTCATATGTATATTAACTTGATTTTTTTATGAGAAGACTTTATCCAGACTTACGAAATGAACTTTGATTTTACGAAATGAACTTTGAATTTATTGGAACCAACTGATTGTCAACCATATGAAATTCAAGACCTTAGAATAATTACATTGAATTGATTATATAAGCGCAGATCAAAATTCATCTTCCTTTTAGAGGAACTTTTCTGTTTTTTTGTATTATCGAACTGTACAACACACAAGCTGTTTGCTTGCATGTTGTTGTTATAAACATTTTTATACACACATATTGCATGTTACTGTTGTTGTGGAAATTTTATCTCTTTATTGAGACTTTTCCTTGGATTTTCCAAAAATGTTATTATCTGTTGGGGATATGGCAATAGAAATACACATTCTGTGAAAATTTCAAGCCTCTACCTAGTGCGGTTCATGAGATACAGAATTACCAAAACGTGACCATTTTTAATTTTTCACTCAAATTTTTAGTATGAAGTTTTGCCCAACGCCGCTAAAGAAGTTTCACTTCAAAAATGTTTGCTTCTCTCTTTATAAATAGAGTATCAGATGACCGACATTTGCTCGGGGTTTGCATGGGAGCTATAGAATCCAGTACTAGGGTTTATACTTAATTTGAAGAAATGTTTTTAAGATCTGAATATCAAACATGGCTCCCAAAAAATAAGAGAAGGATTATTGTGACTTTATTTGATTTCGTGTTCATGTCAGCTGTATAAGCTGATATTTGCTTTCCTTAAGTCGGCTTCAGTATGACAGAGATACCTATGATTCTACACACTACTTATTTGTAGAGATTTGTAGATCTTTTGCGAAAATTTTATCAAAATATGAAATTCATTTACTGAAACTATATTTCTTTTTAAGACAAGAAGTAATACTCTCTCTCTCTCCCTCTCTTTTTCTGTCTCTAACAAATAAAAAGTTATGGAACTTAAAGTTGTTTTCCCCTTTTTTTTTTGTGTATGTGTTTCTGTTTCTGTCTTCCTGAAGAAGTCAAAAAATATACTTTATTGTTGATCAAACAATTTGCTAAGCGACTTCAATGCATATGAATATACATACGATGATATCAAATACATTTGTATCTTGAAAGATAAAGAAACTTTACAGAAAAATAAATATATAAAAATATTCGAATTGGATATGAGAATTTGTTTTTCTCTCTTTTCGTCGTTGTTGTTGTTTTTTTTTTTTTTTTGGTGAATGTGTACTTATGAATATTACACGGTAGCGTCGTCATATGTGGCAGCTGTTTAACCCTAACCCCAATCAACCATTACATTTAACCCCTTAGTGTAAACGGTGTAAATAGTGCAAACACACATAGTTAAACATACATACACACACACACACACACATACATACATGCATACGAGTATGTATGTTGAGCCATTTTGTTGAATCTAACGATGACGACGCTGGTTCAGCATATTTGCTTAAGTTGAATATGTAAAATACCAAAAACAAAAAACGAAAGTGAAAAGAAATGAAAGTAATAAGTAAGCACAACAAGGATAACATTGTGCAGGACGACGAAGGATGGCAATAAAGATGAACATGTGTATGTAGATATTGTATATATGAACATGGATGAGCTTGAGACGTGAATATGACACCGCCGAGGCTTAGAGTACGAGAAAACACGCGACACAAAAGTTCACTTAAAATAGAGTTGCAAGCTCAGCGCGAAAAAAGGCGTAGCAAAGCAATTGAAACAAAGATGAGAAAGATGAGATGAGATGTGATGTGATGAGAGAAGAGTATGAGAACGATAAAAAAGAAAGGGTGAAAAGTTGAAAGAAACACAAAGATAGATTGGGTGATAGCTAGCTCCCAGTAATACTTCTGTCTTGTAACAAAAAACGAAGGGAATCCCTAAAGAATCTGACCTGCGGTGACATTATTTTTCTAATCCTTCGAAATAACCGCCAATAACCGCAAATAACCCATTGGTTCAATCCACATTTTGAATTTCAATACCAGAAATTTGTTTGCAGAATGTCCTTTAGTTCAATCGTCAAATAAAAGCGCATATTTTCTCGATTGGCACTGTAAAGAAATACAAGTTACTGTTTACACAACACATAGTTGTAAACTTATGTTGGGACACACTTTTGGGACACACTTCTTTACTAACATCAACAACATCAACAACAACAAAAACAACAATAGCACAAATGTGAGTGTACAAAGACAAATATTCAAAATGAAGTATGAAGAGCAAAATGTGGATGATAAGTGAATGAAATATTGGCTTAATAAAAATTTTATGAAATAAAAGTGATGACTTTCATTTTAAAATACTATATTATTGGCGGAAGAATAGAACAAAAAAAGAACAGTGAACAACGACAACACCAAATATTAAATGGTTAAAAATTATTTTCTAGAGAAAAAAAATAAAAACAAAAAAAAAAAAAAAGGAATCATCAAACTAAGCTATGTTTATAATGTTTAAAAGTACAGAGTGATGAAGAAGGAATAACTAAAGATTGAATGCAGGAAATTCGCATAAATAAAAATATTGCAGATCGTAAATCTAAATAAAGTAAAATCTATTCGAAACTTGTTGCATCTTGGGTGTGAAATGGTAATTAAATGAAATTTATTATATAAAGAGAGCCACACTACTTTAAAGTTGAAGTCATCACCTGCTGTTTCTTGTTATTCAATGTCTATTTATTTGAATAAACTTAAACTTTTCTACATAAACCTTTAAAGAAAATTGTAACTATTGAATTTAACATTTAATAGAATGGAATTTAATATTTAATTGATTAGAATTTAACATTTAATAGAATGGAATTTAATATTTAATTGAATGGAATTTAGCATTTAATAGAATGGAATTTAATATTTAATTGAGCAGAAATGTAAAAGTAACAATTCCTTGCAAAATCTCAGCGGGTATTAAAGTTTTTATAAGCGAATTCAAGTCTTGCTTTCTTGTGCAACTAAAGTAATTGTTTCTTCTTCATTATTTACCGTACATTGTGTTCTGTTACATTTAAAGCTTGCCAAATTTTCACATGAGACACTGGACTGAACAGAAAACTGATGACAATATACTTATTTTAGAATCATTCACTTTTCTTTGTCTGAAATTTAATTGAGTCGCATAGTTTCTTAACATCTCATTTAAGCGAAAATCCATCATAAATAGACGGAAACTGCTCCCTATTGCACACAACTTTTTACACTCTCTTTTATTTTTTTTTTTTTTTTTGTGTGTTCTTAGATTTTCCATAGAAACGCCTTAAAGCTAGATTATGAAGAATAAGTGCTTTGTTAGTTTGCTGATTCAATTTGATTCATTTTATTTAATACAAGAACTAAGGTCATAGTTCATTAAGTACTTCGTTCCATAAGAAAGAAATTTGTATTGATTTAAGATTAATGTAGTGCACATACTTAGAATTAATTGATGCGATTTCATTATCATCAAATCAAATCGTTTCAATTACTTCTAAGGGCAATCCCAAATTACAAAATTCAATAAAATCGAAACTATCATCAGTTTTAATGCTGCTAACATCGCTAAATTCTCCTTCATGTTCAGAATCATAATTATTTTTGTTTCTTCTGAATTGGTCAAAGGATTGAATCATATCAATAATTGATATCTGTCTTACTTGTAAATGTCATATTCTCTTTGACTATCTTTTTGATAAGAGATAATGCTTTATAACAAATATCACGATCCATTTTGGCTTTGTATAACAGTTTAGAACAATCGGCAATTTTCAAGGAGAGTATTATATATCTATATAATTCTATAGATTTAAGTTCTTCATTATCTACATTATTGCTAGATTCCTTTTCATTTTCTGCAATTTTAGACTTCTGTTCATCCAATTTGCTATTGACTCCGTTGTTAGTTGAATAGAGTTTAGCTTTAGAGTTTTTAGAGACACATGATGGACTTGGGAAGCTAAAATTGATCAATAGCTTCTCATTGCAACCATTTGCTTCAGCAAATTTTCTAAACCATCGTAAAAACTTCAAATTATCTTCAAATTTGAATTGAGTTAATCGTGTGATTGGTATAATTTTGTTCACTTTTTTCTTTCGAAAAGCTTCCTGCAAAATTTGAAAATTCCGTATAAATTCATGTTCCATATTGCTATTAAATTTAATACGTTTATATGCAATAGAATCTGCGTAATACAAATATGTACAAGCTATTCATGTTGAGCAGGTCAAGCATTTGTTGACCCAGTCGAGCAGGTCCTTACGTGAATTATATACTTCCTTTGGAAATGATGAACGGACATTTACAGCGAACATGATTCAAGGCTGTATAGATTTATATACTATAGGTATTACTTTTATTAATAATTTCCAAATAAGAGCATACAATTTAAAACGATTTATCTATGGCAAAGAATCTCTGATCGAGGATAATCGCAATTCAAATAACTTACTGGGTTTTAATGAAATATTGTATTATGTCTCACTTAATATATTTCTCCTATACTCCTGCCAGCACTTAACACTTAACACTTTAACATTTAAAACATTTCATTGGTGAAGTTCGTTGGGCTGATAACATTGTATCGGATGTGCATTTAGATGTCTACGCAGTCGCTGATTTTCTGTGATGACCAAGATATGTAGTGCTTAGAGCCTTGCCTTTGTGGCGCTTGTCTATGATTAACTCGAGGTTCCGCGCTTGGTGTACCTTGGAGGCCTTTGTGATGAATCTGCCACCATCAATCCCTTGAAGCTGCCGTTATTGCAGTGATATCTGCACACTTTCCGTGATCCACCGTGAAGTTACAATTGGCACGTGTCCCAAAATTCCATAATATCTGTAAAGATTCAAGTATCAAAAATATTCCTTCAAAATCTTTTCTGTTTGAAACCTTCTTAAATTCAAATTGATATGTAAAATTTAATTCAATTTAATTTATAATATATAATATATAATTTTGTGTAGGTAAGTTGTGTTGATGAAATATTTTACTTGCAATTCCCTTCGAGTCTAATTCCATAATTGAAAATTCCATCAGTGAAATGATAATTTTATTGAGAATTGATTTTCGTCACTCAAACTCCTTATCCCTTTAATTTGTTGTGATTATTAAAAACTTGGCCACACAAATGTCAATATCCTGTGGTTGTGGCTTTCTTCATAATTGTGCAAATTACTATATCTAATATTCAATTGAAATGTGATGCTTCCCACAGAAACACCCATGAATGCTTGACATATGCCAATGCAATTATGAGTATATGAGCAATCAAAGATGAGGTGATACATGAAACATAGTCATGAATTTAAGGTTAAACACAGAATTCATGTACAAATTACATTTCTAGTATGTAAGTAAAATTTAATAGGAAATTCTATAGAAGTATGAGTTAGATTAAGTTGAGTTGGGATGATCTGTTGAACGAGTAATTCTTTCTTCTCCAATGAACACTGAACACTGATAAAATCACAATTAGCATTTATTTTACAGAAGAGGTAAAATAAAAATGGAAAGAATATAAGAAACATCTTATGGATAAAACTCTATAATGAACGCGATAATTCGTACCTCGATAAATCGACTAATTCGTAACAAACTGATGGTCCCTTCATCGATAATTCGTAATTATAGTTCCCTCGTTAATTCGTATTTTTATTTGGAATGACATAAAACCTCTTATAATTCGTAATTCGTCATCTATAATTCGTAATGAAAAAATAACAGGGATTCAGTTTACCGTTTTGTCGCCATGTAACGACTTTGTTTGTTTTTGTAGTGCTTCTTTCATTAAACAATAACTAATAAAGATGCCAAACAAACGCACGCTAAAACCTTAACAATTTCTCAAAAACAAAAAATTATTGCAGCAATTGACAATGGAGCAAAAAAAGGAGGTGGCGAAACAATCAATCACTCACATCAATAATTCTACAGGAATTTATTATGGGAGCATCTTCGTAAAGCGTAAAGCGTCAGAAGCAATCTGAATATCCAGAAAAATTTCTACTTTTGTGGCTACAGCAAAGCAACGTTCCTATTGGCGGCCAGTTATTACGAACGGCTTTGTGTTTTGCTAATGCAATGAAGATAACTTTAAAGCGAGCAGTGGTTGGCTTGAACGGTTCGCACAACATCACATTTAAAAAATTGTGCGGTGAACTATTGATGAAGGAGTTTGTGTAGGGTGGGCATCATTAAAGATTACGATGCTAAAGAGATCTTTAATGCAGATGAAACTGGCTTGTTTTATAAATACTTGCCAGATCGAACCTATTGCTTCAGAAATGAAAAATGTCATGGTGGTAAACATAGTAAAGAACGAGTTACCTTATTATTTGTTGTAAACATGGATGGCACCGAAAAACTTGAACCACTATTAATTGGAAAGCCTGCAAAACCAAGGTGCTTCAAAAACATTCGCAGCTTTCCAATGCTTTACCGACATAATAAAAAGGCGTGGATGACAATGGATCTTTTTAACGAATGGCTTCAGATGTTGAATGACACCATGAAAAGTGCAATTCGAAAGATATTAATATTCATTGACAATTGTACGGCGCATAATGGGTCCCCTGATCTAAGCCACATAGAAATAAAGTTTTTACCAGCAAACACCACTTCCAAACTGCAGCCGCTTGACCAGGGTATTATAAAAACTTTTAAATCATTATACCGCAAGGAAATGGTTATTAATATGGTTGATAGCATTGATGACAAAAAAGAGTTTAAATGTACGCTATTTACGGCAATGCAAATTGCTTATAAAGCATGGAATAGTGTCAACGCAGCTTGTATTCAAAACTGCTTCCGTGCTTGCGGTTTTCATAAAGATAGCAACGAAAAGTTAATTCAAGACGAGCAATTGAATATAGATCATCTATGGAATCGTTTATCTGAGAACTCTGAAAATGTTGGTCTTTTCGATGATTACGTGACTGTTGATAATGACGTGGCTGTATCCGGTATGTTGACAGACAACGATATTTTGGAAGAAGTTACTGTTATTAATAATGAAAGTGATGACGATGATAGCGCCGATGAAGAAATTCTTATAACGAATAAACAAGCTAAATCGGCCATTCAACAAATTCGATATTATGTTTCAAATCATGATGTCCAAAAAATGTTTTTGATTGCTTAATAAAGTAGGAAAATTCAATTGAAGAGATAGGTGAAAAGAACCTCAAGCAATCAATAATTACAAACTTTTTTAAACCTTAGTCTTTCTCTTTGTAATTATTTTATGTTTCTGTTTTTATTTTTCTATTAAATTAATAGTATGTAAGATGTAAATACATATGTAAATGGAGTTATTATGTTCTAATAAAGTTAAAAAATAGATGAAAATCAACTGAAATGTAAAAGCCCCGTTAATTCGTATTTTTTCTCTTTTTAATCTCGATAAATCGAAACCTCGATAATTCGAAAACCTCGATAATTCGTAGAAAATGCTGGTCCCTTGCTATTACGAATTATCGCGATTCGACTGTATATAATAAATAGTGCAGTTGATAAAACAATAGTATTGAGTTAGGCTCACCGATTTTCAATAACCTATACATGTTATTTTCGTTTATGGTATTAAAATATTGTAGTAGATAAAACTTTGCATAATCATAATTTCAAATAAAATATTAATACTTTAATGTGTAAACTCTTTCAATAACTCTTCCGATACTGAGATGTGTTTGTTCTACCTTGTTTAAATAAAATAGATCAAAAATTGAGAGACAACGAGAAGGAATTGTTTGCATGTACTGAGCACAATTGATTCAATTTTTAATGCGAAATATCTTAAAAATGTTCTTTGTAAAAAGTTTTAAGTTTAGATTAGTGTAATGCGAGATCTTTTTTAAACAATTTGTGCAACATATCCAAAAAATGGAATACTGGAAAATAAAATAGTAACTACAAATCTAAAAATTAAATAAAAATCAATGTTCTCGAAGAAAAAAGAAAGAAACCTCAAGTGTATTTAATAAATGTAAGAAGTTTTTTGAAAAGTAATACAACTGGATTTCACAGATTTCTCCAACTCTTATGCAACAAACATAATACATGTTTAAATTTCTATAATTTAACGATTTCTTCTTCTTAGTAACATCTGAGTGCAAGTTCGACATTCATTTGAGTTGACTCTGACTTCTTCTTTGAAGTCATTACACCAAAATACCAACCAAAAATTGTAGACTATGTAACGAGTATGTTCTTTACAAATGTAAAACGTATTACATCTTCGGTGGAACCGTGATGTGATGTTTTTCTCGTATTAAGATGTTGTACTATTCTTATTTGTATTGGTGTTCGTGATGTTAATGTTGATAGATTTTATACAAATGAAATTTTGTAATTATTCAAATCGGATTTAAGTACAGGAACCGAAGACAGATAACAGGGCACCAGGGCATTGTACAGAACGAAACAGAACAGAGCAAAGAAGAACATAACAGAATAGAATAGAATAGAATAGAATAGAATAGAACTGAACAGTTGAGCAAGAATTAGACAGTGAACACACGTTATACATGTAACTAAGTACAATATGTAAAAGCGGAAACCGACAAGCGGAAATAAATACACACTCACGTACAAAAGATTCACGCACTTATACGGTTGTATATTCAGTTAGATATACACATCTCGTTTATCTACATCCACCTACACATCAAATATATTCTTGTCTCCGTTGTAGTCGTATAACTAAAAGGTAAAGGAAAGCTTTTGAGCAAAAGGTACTGTAAAAGTGCGAAAGATCCACAAAAGAAATAGTAGAGCCTACACATAGAATGCAATGACATAGAAAAAAGGCAGCAGATCATAAGATAGGTAAAGATGGTCAACTTGCATGACAAATTTGGTTGATTGCAATTTGTCGCATTGGCGACAAACATATAAATCAATAATGCAAGCTATTACACACACATTATTAAGTATCGGCTAATGAAAACCAATACCAAAAATTATGATTAATGAATTTGTTGATTTAGTAAAGAAAATTCATAAAATCTACATAGAATCAATAATTTGGTATAGTCCGGGATGAATGAATGATTTTGGCAAATTTGTGTGATAAACAACTGAAATAGAAAGTCAAGCATATTGATTGTCTATGCCAGACTCTACTGTTGGTGTTATAATAGTCGTTCCTGTTGAACGTAAAGAATAAATATGATGAGCGTGACAGGTATGCATCGCATCGCGGATCGTAAGACGTTTGTTCACTTTGTTCCTTTAGTTAAGACATGACGACATTAAAAATCGCAGAAATGGAACAGGTGCATGTCTCTTGTATGCGATTTCATAATTTGATATAAGGCTTAAGACAATGTCTATTCTTACGTATCCCTCCGTCACCTCTACATATCATTATCTCTATTTTTCAGTGAACAGAATTTGTCATTGCCGTTGCCGTCAATTTCAACTTCAACATTATATCCTTGACAAGGAAAGCCAAAGCAAATCCAAGCATTCATTTTAAAGCGTTAACTTGCTTTATGCCGTAATGAGTTGTGCCCCGAACCCAAATTGATTCAACCACCTGATTCTAAGTCCTATTACTGTAATCGTACATTGAACGAATATGCAACTTTAAGACTTTACTTTTTACTTCGTAATGCTTATTAAAACATTGAAATAGAGAGACATCAGAGAAGTATTGTAAATAAACTATGAATAAGTACAAAAAAATTATGTCAATAAAATATCTTCAAATTATGTTAATGAAAGAAATTTATAAAGGATTTGAAAGACTGATCTGTTGGCAAACTATAATACATTTTATTCAAAAATACAACCTTTGATCTTGTCTGGATAACCAACAATGTTATGTTATATTAAGTTATACTTCATAGATATTGAGTGCGAGTTGGACTTTGCAGGCATTTGATTTAAGCAATCAATACTCGTGCCTTCTAATAGTTAAAACATAAGGCTTGAGCAATACCTAAAAAATATTCTATATTAATAACCCTTCCTATGGAATAAAACTGCATTTTATTATTGTGTTTAATAGTACTTTCAATCCTACGTTAGGGGTAGATCACTATCCAGAGAAATAAGAGCAGTTCACAAAGTCATACCGGTAACTTTCTTGAAAGTAATTGAAAATAAAGTTTTCAGAAGAATGAATGACCTTAACATATGTTGTACGATAGCTGATCATCAGTTATTATTTTGAAAGAGGTCAGGAACGAATATTGTGCAATGCCACTAAATAATGTATGCAAATAAGTCCCTCAGTTTTTGAGCTGGAGAGCTGATATTTCGCATGAACCTTTTTTACTAGACGCAGTACATTTTTCAGAAGCAGACGAATCGGCCCACTAGGAGGCTTCCTCCCATACAAACTGAACTGAAACTTGGACACTATCAATTTCCGAAATAGGCGCAAGATATTTGTCGGAATCAGCCGAATCGGACCACTAGGGGGCTAACTCCCATAAAAACTCCCATTAAAGTTCTGGTTGTAATTCTAAAAAACTTGTTTGTATTTACACTCTTGAACTGAAGTTTTGACACTATATGTTTTTGTTATAAGCGCTTACTTTTTGTTGGAATCAGCTAAATTGAACCACCTTCAATGGAAACCCCCTTTTTTTCCTTTAAATTCTTTAATTAAAAATTAGTATCTTTTTATTTTCGGTGAAAAGACGTTAAATGTTGCTCAGAATAAAGATTCTTATCTTTCAGAATTTCGATACAATAAGTGTCTAGCACCCATACAAATATTTCGGTCCCAATATTGAAAATGCAAAATGAATATTGACTCTACCCTAAATATAAGTCAAATCAATAATGAAATATTTCTATATACTCAATCACAGAAGCATGCACCACCCATGTCTGCAACCATAACAATTTAGAATGGTCAGTCTGGCCTAGAGATGGTAAATTTTTGTCAGTTGTAGGTGATTTGCAATTGTCATTTCCGCTTTTGACCGTTAATACTTTTGGTCATGTTCGACTGTCTTCCGGTTTTTGTTTTTTGTTGCTATTAAAGCTGAGGATGATTTTAGTAAAATTCAAATTGGAATTTTTTGTGTTAAAATTTTCATAAAAGACTTAGCAGGAATAAAAAAGGGAGTTGGGAAAATTATTATTTACATTTTTTGTATATTGCAAATTGATTTAAATCATGTATTTTCCTCAAATGTTACGTTTGAACTTGTAAAAAAGGTTCCCCGTGATTCTTTCTAACATTTGAAAAATTCAGCCCTGCAATATCTATACGAAGCAGTGTTCAACACTGAATTCTATTCTTCTTCTTTCAATCGCCGTAAATTCATTCTGTCACTTCGGATTTACAAAATCTTTTCCGATATTAATTATTTCATTCGTATTCGCCTTTTTTTTTAATTTTCGTCTAACGTAAGTAGATTTACAAAATCTTTTTCGATATTAAACGCCATTAGCTCTTCGTCTCTTTTTCTCAATTAAAGGAAAAGGCTATTGATATTGGGTTCAGAAGGAGAAAAATAAAAAAAATGTTTGAAATATTTGCGAATGTCATGTCCACAATTTTCTCTTATTTCCGCTCGGGAACCGCTTCGGGTTCCAAGCAAGGAACACCAATGGAGAACGAAAGCGTTGATAATGCTTTTGTTGGTAGACTAACTAAATTACAGAGGGAAAGAATCAATCGCAGATTGGAAGAAGATGCTGTGAATAAGATGTTAAATTTATCACCGAAGCACACCCGATCAAATCGGCGATATTAAAATGGATTTTTAAAAATGGTTTTTAAATAAAATAAATAAAAAAAATTAATAAAATAAACAAAATATTTAGGAATATTGCACTTAATCATAATTCTTTATATTATCTCGGCGTATTGCTCAACATTTCTATCCACATTTATATGGTCGCATGATTCGTGGTCATGAAAAATGTTTACGCCCGATTTCAATCTATTTTGCCTTGGGTACAATACTTAACAAATGTTCAATATAAATTGTATATTATATACATTTAGCATGTTAGCTAGGTATTTGTACCCATATTTAATCCTGTTAAAAAGTTGTTAGCATTTTTCTTCAACGACATTATAAAACATGACCAAATTTTAAGGAGTATCATTTTGATGCTGGATAACATTGTAAAGATATATGATATGCAGGCCGCCCGGTATAAAGGGTGATTTCACCTAGTACTAGTGTCTTCCAAGAATAGCTGGGCAGGCATGTAGGAAGTGTACATAGCTGAATAACGCAATGCCCTATTAGGACTCCTTTCACCATTTTTTATATTTTTATTATTTGTGTGGTTTGTTTTGATACAATAACAAAATATCTTAGCCAAAGTGAAGTTAAGCAAGAAATGTCAAATAAGTGTATTTTTAAAATTTATTCTATTGTCCAATCCAATTGGGTATTTCCTTGCGAATGTATATTAGTATGTGTCAACCTATAAGTACATTACAATAAGGTTGTTTAGGAACGCTGGTTTTTTTGGTTTATGTTTTGTTTCTTTTCTTTGTCATTTATTCCTATGTTAGATCTCGCTCACTTAAAGCTTTCAATAGCTTTAAGCTTTAAGTGAGCTTTCATGTTTCTGTATTCATTTTTGTAAGCTCACTATACATACTTAAGATCACGTGATGTTTTTTCAGTTCCTTTATGTTAACGAACACATGAAGGTGCTAAATTTGTGTAGTTCATAACTAATAAATAATTCATACAGTCCACCGTCGACATTTGAGTTGTCTTGTTTTTTTTCGGGATTATTATTTCAATTCATTTCGTAACAAAGGTTAAATAGGTAAATGGTTGATAGTTACTTTCTTTCCTATTATATGCATACTTGGGTCCGTCCCTCCTCGGGTCATGTCTCATAAACCGTAATAGCTAAAGTGTTGAAGGTGTAGTTCTGTCCGGGAATCGGCAACAAATACTAAAATTAAAATATTTTCAAAAACTTAAAGGCGTCCCTATACAAGAAACATTTTGATTTGTATGGTGGTGGTTGCCTATATATCAGAAACTTATATTGTCGGTTTGATCAGACCACCAGGGAGGGTACCTCCCAAACAAACCCCCATTATAGTTCAGGTTCTTTTTAGGAAAACTTTTTTGTTTTGTGTCCTATTGAACTGAAGTTTAGACATTATAAGTTTACGATATAGGCGCGATACATTCGTTGGAATCAGTCAAATCGGACCGGTAGGACGACTACCTCCCATATAAACCCCAGTCTGGTACGGAACCCTCCGTGTACGAGTCTGACTCGCCCTTGGCTCATTTCTTTAGTTTTTTTCTTTCAACTTGTTATTATTTTATTTTAATTGATGTTTTATTATTAATAAATTTGTTAAATTGAGTTAACATTAATAGTCATTTCATATCAACGCATTCAAGTTGTAACATGAAGATGCGCTTATTATTTTGTGATGATTGTGTACCAGGCAATCAATCTTTAAAGCTAACTAGATTAATGCATCTCAAATGCCAATTATAAAAATAATTCGTCAAACATAATAATGCAAATTGGAATATGAAACTTTCCCTACTAAATGAACACTCCAAACTAATTGGGAATTCACAAGATATTTAGAAATAAAAAACAATTCATTCCAAGTTTCTGCCTTCATAACTACATTGGCACATGGTACTAGGGAATAAAAAGAAACAACCTTATGAGCAGAATCTGATGCAAACACAATTGAATTGGTGGACAGTTCAGGAAACATATTGGAGAACACTGTATTTTTAAATGAACAATTCAACACAATTGCAAACGTAACAAATGTAGTTCGATTAGTTCAAATTGTGGCTATTTCAAGGCCAGGAAAACCCGCCGACTCTCCAGAAATCTATTGGCCTTTTACGAAGATTTTCAGAACTCTTCAAACGTATTCTTAAATTAAACTAACTACGCACATCAAGCCAAATAACAGTCTTCTATCATCGAAATAAGGCTTAAGGGCCAATTTTAGTTGTATTCGATCACTGAACCAACTTAAGAACAATGAACTGAACTCCAAGAAATCCGTAGGTATCTTGGACTTGCAAACTGCTTTTAACACCGTGGGGCTGAATGGCCATATAACATACACAAACCTAAAAACATTGGTGCCTCCTCGTGCTTTAAAAAAATTATTAGCAATTTTTTATCTGAAAATAATTTTAGGTTTGAGTCATAAACGCTGTCTAGTTAATAATGGTAATAAGCGGTTAAAATTAGGTTTAAAGCAAATTTAAAAAAAACATTCCGTCAATGTCAAATTATTCCAACATCTCTGAACCTACCCAATTCAAGGTAATCGATGTGAATGCATCACAAAAAACTGTTGCCATGAGACCCTGTTAACAGACTGGTGGGTCAACTTGTCCTTCTTTCGTGCATGTTCACCTGAAGAAGTCCAATGATTTGACTGTTTGTTTGCCTCTTGTGCGGGATTTATTTTTCGCCCTTGGTTACGAAGCGAGTCTAAAACATGTTCAGATTGCGGTTGAATATTGCCAAACACTCTTATGAAATGGCCATACAGTTGCACTTTATGTCTGAACATGTCATTCCCCGATCGTCTAATAACACTCCATTGATTTTAATGACGATTTCGGCGTATCGATCTCTTTCGAAAGACTTGACAGTTGCGCGTCATTTGTGCTGCTATGACTACAATGGAATTCAATAAACGATTACTAACCATTGAAAATGATGACGCACAATCACCATGGGGTAGTTTTCATACGCAAAAAGCACATCTTTTTTCTATTTTCGTTGAAATGCAGGAATTTTTCTGATGTCAATGGCTGTCAAACACAAACTAAATGACGCAGATTTCTCAATATGTGACAATAGTCTAATAATAGTTGACAGAAGCAGTGCTGCATTTGAAGTTACTGCGCGAGAAGTCTACCTGCGCACGTAATATTGTATATGGTAGTATAATTCTACATAAGTTTACGTCATCTAATATTTGAGGCGGAGATAAAGTTTTACACGTGTTTGAATTACGGTTGGTTACACTTTACTTGATTAACAATATCAGAAAATATAAAGTATTTCTTAATTTTTTGTCAAATCTTAAAAAATCGAAAGTTGAGATGGTTTATGACCCAGTAGGTGTTGCTGTTCTCGAGGTACAGGCACTTTTTTACCAAATTTTTAGGATTTTTTATCTAGTGCACACTACACTGAGCTGATTTTTATAATGAAAATGACAAATAACTGCTAATGAAAAAAGTTGCATACTTATTTTTTTAAGTTTTTAACTTTTAATATACTTTTTTTAAGTGTAAAGTTTTTTGAAAACCACTGCCAGACCAAGCATAAAAAGTTTTGAACGTTTTTTCGTTTTTAATGCTTTGGTTGTTGTTATTGTTGTATTTTTCTTCTCTGAGTACGCTCTTTTTGTGCTCTTCGTTTCAGTATTTTATGCGCATTTTAAGTGTGATAAGAAAGAGGCAGTGTATTACGTTGTTTGTGCTTTGTTTTGTTTGTGTTTCGTGTTAGAGGCTGTTGATCAACATGGACACAACCCAATGAAGAATGATGTTTAAACGTAAATTTCATTTCCAAAATTCCCTTTTTATTTAATGCAAAACCTACTTCAACTTAACATTATTATAAATAGTCGTAATGTATTGTATATGTAATAAAAGGCAGAAAAAAGTTATTGTAGACTTCTCGGTTATTCCATATTTGGCTTCATATACACGATGCCAGACAAAGCACCAGAATTCTTTTCTTTATTAGGATTGTTGCCCGCCTTGAACAGGTAATGTAAAAATGGATTTGGATGATGATGATGATGATGATATGCTTCTTTCCAAATAAATTCCCAATAGGAATTTTTTTTTTTTTATTTTGTATTAAGTTTAGTTTTTTAGACTCTGTCATTATGATGAGAGCTTATAAGCTGATTATATAACAAAGTAATACAATACCATTCAATTAGTCGTTCATTTGTTCATTTTGGTGTTTGCAAATTGTTCATTAAATTATTTATTCACATTACACTTACTACTACAATACAGTACAGTCCTCATTGTAGCAATTTTTCAATTTTACTGCTTTATGCAACTAATCATAAATCAATGGCATTACAAATTATATAAAACAAATATTTGGTCAGTCAATTTTGTTTTTTTTGTTTTTTTTTTTTTTTTTTGTGTACAAATAATAATAGTCGTCTATATAATTTATAACAACACTCATATTGAGCCATTAATTACAATTTTTGTTTTTTCTGTTTTTCATTTTAATAATAATAAATAGTTTTACTTCAGCTTCATCGAACATTTATTTCACTTTTATGCAAAGATACACAAGTAACTATTTCTATATTATGTACTTGCTCAGAAATGATGATTATTCTATAATTTTTTTAGTTTATTACAGTAGAAAATATTAGTGCTTTTCAATAAATCAATTTTCAATAAATTTTGATCTTAAATCTTAATGTTTTCTTTATAAAAAACTTGTAATCCAATCTAAACTAATTTTTTTATGTGATTAATATGGGCTCTATAATATATATAATAATACTAAGTATATTGATCGTATTAGTCATATAATATCATCTCGTTCATAAGTGCTTCTTCTTTATGACTTTAAGAAATTAAGTGATTTGGGCACTTTGACTTAAATATAAAGAGAATAAATACATATGTTGGTACTTCATATATTTTAATCATATATATTTGGGTAAATCTTTTGTGGTGTTCCAGTGGTTGTCGGTCTTCAGTAAACCTCATTGGTTTTTATTGTGTCCGTTTCCTTATAAGTAAGTACTAGTTCATATAATCCATAATTGCCCAAATATAAATTATAAAAGCAGCTGCTTTTGTTTCTTCTTATGTTTCAATTACTTCTTATTTTATGTTTTTTAATTTTATAACTAAAACAACTCACTTTTTCAGAGCTTAAAACTAAAGAGAATTTAATTGAGATAACCGTAGATAACTTAAAGAGAGTTAAAAAAGCATTTATACTTGTTAACTTAAGATAACCGCAAATTCCCTTAAGTATAATAACAAAAAATATAAATTGAATATAAATTGAAACAAAAAAGAATAAGAATCATAAAAACAATTCGGCGCAAACAGCCTCTGTAAAATAATATATTTCAAACAAAAAGATAGAAGCATAGAATGAACGATGGCTCGGTAGCGCCCTAAGTTTATCGGGGATCTGGGGCAGAAAAGCTTAATGAATCAGTAGTCTGCATATATTATGGTCTTGTTTATGATTTGATTCAAATGGGCTTTTCAAAATTTGTAGGTCTCCCGCAGCGTATCGTCTATTCCGAATCACCCCATTGGTCTGCCACTGCAACAAATGGATAGGGACTGACTGTCTGACTGTCTGACTGTTGAGTGAACATGGCTTAATGAATTCTCGTAACAATAAAATAACCCACTAAATTTGTTGTGATTAAATGTGAAAGCTGCAACCACAATAACAACAACAATAACATGAACATGAACAGGAAAAATAACTACCACAACAACAATGAGCCAGAGCCCTCCAAATAATTCATGGTTCCTGTTGCTTTCACTTCGTTTCACATAGCATAAAAAACAAAAAACAAAAAACCAAAACAAAACATGACAGTACATTAATTTTGATTCAACGAAGACTACTACATATCGTTTACCTTAAATTTTTGCTTTGTTTATTTATAAAAAATGCTTCTTCAAATTTATTTGTGGCACAGATATCGTTCATATTAAAACTCATAAATATTGTGCAATTATATTATCTAACTATCTATTAATATTGAGTCGTTCGGTGTAATTCTGTGGAAATTTTATTTAAAGAAAAATAACTTAATTTTGGTACCAACAAATCTTTAATAAACGTAAGCCAATGATTTGAAATCTATCATAGTAGAATAGTATATGCAAACAAAAATAATAGATGTTAAGATGAGAAAGAATCGGAGAGTATTCAATACAATCTAGGTGACCGTCTCCTAGAGAAACCATTCTTTGCTGATCTGTGTAGTTTTGATAAAAATATCACTAGGGGACCTTGCACTATTTGTGGATTCTTCTGGTTGTTTTTAGAGGCTGAATGGAGACCACTCAGACTTACTTTGGATACCTATAAACAAGCATCACAATAGGCTCTAAGGCACGAACATGGCTAAGTCTATGTGGATATACACATACGATATGTAACTATGTATGCCTTGTATACAAGAATTTCTATTAAAAAACATTACGCCTAAGTGATAATAATATCTATCTATTCAAAATAGAGTGGAATTATAAAATACCATATTCATTTATGTATAATATGTAATTTTAGTATTTCGGCTTTCAATTCGAACTAAACCAGAGGGAGACAAAGAGAAGAAAGAAAAAACCAAAAAAAAAAAAAAAAAACAGAATGAATACAATAGAATAGAAGATGAGATTAATACACCTATGGTTACATAGAGAGACAAGGAGAAACGGAATGTTTGAAAAGGAATGGGTGAAAGAGGGCGTAGGTAGTCGTATTTATAAAATAAGGAAAACAACAAAACAACCCTAACATAAAGTGAATGCTGTTTTATCATGTTTTCATTGTATCCATTCAAATATGTACACATATTAGATACATTCATACATATACATATGTATTGTATGTATAAAGAAGTGTGAGTATATGTGTGTGTAACTGTAATATAATGCTACTAATTAAAGTATCATTGGAACGTGAAATTTACGTTAATAAGGCGTGAGAGCGACATTTACGATACATTGAAGGCGACACAAAGCGACAAAGCGAACATTTTCCAAAAGTTTATGAAATAAACAAAAAACAACAACAAATACGAAAACTTGCTTAAATTTTCATGAAAATTGTCTTCTTCATTACATTGTACAATATTAGTAAGTATATGACTGCTCACTTTGCTGACTTGACTTTACTTGGCTGCAGATACATTCATATGTGGAATAAATATGAGAAGATATGATCATGATGTTATAAGCTATGTATGTATGTTACTTAATATACAATAATGCTCAAGTGTAATTTGGTTAACTGAAATTATTTAAACATAGATAGAGAGATGGGTCCTTCCTGAGTTACTACCAACAGGAGACAGCTCAAATCTTGGAAATACTTAATATGTACTACAATATATTTGATGAATAACTTCTTTAATGTCAATTGTTGGATCAAAGATTTCTTGCTTTAGTTCTATATATATATACAAAACAAGTTGGTACTTGGTTGGTATAATCAATAATGCATAAATATACTCTACTAATTTGATAAATACCTTGTCCTAAATGTCTATACAATAAACATAAAGTTCATAACAGGATTATTAATTTCAACAAGAAGCCTTCACGCCCATTGTTCTATGGAATAAAAGTTCGTTTTTGTGGCATAAAGTCTTAAAATGAATATATATACAAATAAGTCCCAAATTTTGTGTAAACATGATCTTGAAAAATTTCATTTAAATCGATTCACTATATCATATAATTATAGATAACCGATTTAAGCTAACTTTGTTGCTTTAAAACATTTTAACCTGAGCCAAATTTTACCTACTTAATTTCGATGTTTCTGATGTTTTGAATAAAGAATAAGTAAAAATATTAAAACTTAAACTATACATCGAAGTTCATTTAAACGAAACTGGTTTCTGAAAAATAAATTAATAATTAAAATCTTGCTAAAATTAAAATTAAATTAAAATTACCGCATATAATTTTCAGATTTATTTTTCTATTAACTCTGTAAACTCTTCTTCTAAATCAATTCGAACAATTCCAAAACTATCCTGTTCATCATCTTCTTCGTCTTTATTTCATCTTCATCTGGATCATCCATTATATTATCTTCATTCGATGAACTTTGGGAAGGATATATGATGTCTTGGCCTAATTGAATATTGCAAGTTCAGCTAATAAACTTTTTTATTTTTGCTGCGTTTTGCCTTTAATGCAGTTTCTCATAAGGAACTAACAGCTTTCCAATATTTTATAACCTTGTACTAATTCCTTGTGTACTGTAAGAGTCATCTTGTATCAATGATAGTTTTCCATATACGATAACATCGTAGAATAAATATTTCAAGGCAAAAGTTTGTAAATTAGTCTGATTTCAATGTGTAATGACAAGAAATGGCAATTAAAATTATATAAAAACGATGAATAATTTCGAAATCAATTTTTAATATACAATAGTTGATAGATAGTAGCCTTGCCATTACTTTTGCCACTGCCACTAGACTTTGGCTTATCTATATGCAGTCCCATTTCCTTCCAAAACTTTGTTTGTATTAGTTGTTTTCGTGATGCCACTTTAACTTTTTCATTCGCTTTGTATATGCCACTTCTTTATCCTAATTACATATGAGACTGTTAACTTGAACTCAAAAAAGCGGATCTACGCATGAAGAGGACTTGCTCCATACCAAAGCGTATCCGGTTTAATATTAAAAATACAAAAATAAAGTCCACAAATTGCGAACGACTGGCAAGATTATGTTCCTCTTGAAATACTTAACACTTTGTCGTCTATAAGCGTCATGTGACCATCACTTTGGAGAAATATTTTTGAAATGAAACTTCTTAAGCGAAGCGGAGTAAATCCAAAAAATATTAAACTTAAATGTTACGGAAATCAAAATATGATGACGCTTCAGAGACGTAGTGGGGAGACGCAAAGGTCAATGCATCGTAGAGAATGAATGTTTATGCATGAGTAAGAGAGAGAGATACTGATGTGTGTTTTGACGAAGAGCGTACGAAGAATTGGCGTACGACCGAGCGAGTGTCTGTTGGGTCGGGAAGTGCGTGGGCTGCTTATGTTGTTGATGCTCAGTTGGTGTTGTTGTTGCTGGTGTTTGGTTTTGTGTACAAGATAACAAAAACAACAGGCCCGCAATGCTGAACTGTTGTTGCTTTGCTTTATATTAAAATTGCATTTATGAAAACCAAACAAAAGGTAATTAATTTTTTTCATTTTTTACAAAATATAAGCTTATTTAGTTACCCTGTCTTCTTGTTTGGTTTTTGGTGTTCATAAATTTGGATCTACTATAAGTGTTAAAAAGTTAAAAGGCTAGAAAAAAGAAATCAGAATGTCAACAGAACAATCTATGATGGATGTATTCGAAAATAGACCGGCTCAACAACTAGGCTACGTGGTGGCTTTCACTCAAAATGCAGGATGACCACGAACAACCGGAAAAACTTCAGCTGAACGTATGCGTGAAATGCGACGGCGCCAACGTGCAAATCGAGATCGTTTTGCCGATGTAAGCAACCTTAGTGCGGTAAAATTCATGGATGGTTAGTTAATTCTGAAATGTCTTTTTATTGTTTTTTAGAAATATTATTGAAGTGAAACTTCTTTAGCGAAGTAAATCCAAAAATATGAAAACGAAATGTGACGAAAATCAAAATTTGATGATCTATTTAGGCAAATAAAGTAAACACAATCAGTAAAGCATTTTTTATCTCTCTCTTACTCATGCATAAGCATTCATTTTCTACGTCTCTGAAGCATCATCGTATTTTGATTTTCGTCACATTTCTTTTTCTAATTTTTGGATTTACCTCCCTTCGAAGTTCGCTTCCATTGTACTTATGAGGGTGAGGGACACTACTTAAATTTTTTTTTTTTTTTTTTTTTTTTGTAGTTGTAATTATTTATTAAGATTCTTTATCTGATTATCTGAGTTTTCTTTTTCTTGTAACATTAGAGCTGTACTTTCTTTTATAAACATAATTTTCAACAGACAGAATTGCACGGATTGCGGTGTCTTATTTAGCCGAATAACCCGTTGTCGCTGATCTATTGATTTCAATGGAGTGATTGTAGTTACAAATAGCGAATTATCTAAAGCAGGACTCTCATTAAATTCAAAGTGCTGGTTTTCAATATAAACTTTGACATGTAGATCCATCAAATCCATATCTAAAAATTTGTGAACATAGTGCATTGTTAAACCTGATAGAAAATTGGGCAAAATTGTGTGTTGTTGCATTTTTGTTGGCATTGGCAATTTTTCCAGACTGCCCAGATCTATTAACAACAGTTCTGTATGGACATAAATCTTTGTTAGGATCATGGACCCTTTGAACTATTTGTCCGATAGTGCAATGCCCCTTTAAGACTTCTAAGTTCTTTTTGTCTAGAGTTTATAGTTTTTTTTCTTTTGTTCAATATTGATTTTAAAAATGCAATACTGGCCAAATCATGTCTCTAGCAATTGAAGGTATTCCTGGATCCCATCTACCGTCCCGTCTTCTGGAAAAATTGTTAGCATACGCACAAAATGAAAACGAATGAAATACAAAAATAATAGGCAAATTCAGATTCAAATTGTTTACATTTTGGGCAAGAGAATGAAAAGTCAACAGACTTAAAATTAACAACTTCTTTACTTTGGCTGTTGGCTTTCGAAATCCTTTCATTGTTGACTTTGTAAGCGAAACGAACTACATACTTTTGTGAGTTAAACAGACATACGACATATGCAGGAACGTAACGAAATGAACAGGATGGAATAAAAGGATTGATCATAAAACATAAAAAAAGGACACAAGGATTACATTAAACGAAAGAAAAAGTAAATATATAGTATCTTCATATACGCGACTAGAATGGAAAGAAAAGAAATGAAACTTAGTAAATAAATTGTAGTATATGGCAGCGGTTCTTAAACGGTGATCATTTCGAAAATCAGCGAAACCATTTTAACATTAAATTTAAATGCTTAGAATTGAGATTTGATCCGCTAGAATAAGTTTTGCTCACTAGGGGGTCAGCAGACTGACTACATACTTAAATGTTTAATAACCGCTTGTACATACTTATATAAAAAAAAAGGAATTTTGATAATCGATAAACGATTCTGTTAAGTTTTTCATAGTAACAATGTAAAGTCAAAAAAATGGAATGAAAGAAAAACATTGCTAAATTGATACATACACATTAGACTATATTGTAATATGTTTAAGGAGTATGTAAAACAGCCTCAGAACATGAGGCAACACAACATGTGAGACATTCCAAAAAGGATTTAGTTAAGCAGCTTAGCAACGAATGATAGCAGCAACAGTTTCCACACAGCAATATCATCGAAAGGCCCAAAATAAAAGAAAAGTATATTCATGGAATGTTGAATGAAGAGATTTCGAATGAATTGAGGGAGGAGTGAAAAAATGTTGCATACTTTTACGTAAAAATTGCAGAATATTTAGATGGAGATGGTGAGGAGAGAAGGAAATGAAGATAAAAAGAAAAGCAAAAGGAAAAGGAAAAGCTTGCATAAGAAACAAAAATTCTAATTCAAGGGTAATCTTACTGCAATCTGTTCATTATAATGTTGCAAAGGATCCATATTGATAGGAAAGAGGTTCATGTCCTGGTCCAGGAGAGAGAAAACAGAACAGAGTAAAGCATACAAACTCATATGCAAAGTTGTTTCAGGTGGCGCCAATCAGGAATATATTTACATATGAAAAAAGCATGAAGAAAAAATATCTTGAAAAAAAAGAAATTCATCATTTTTTTTTTTGCTTTAACATCAAGTCAAAGCGAGAGTCACGAGTTGAGAGTTAAAACGACTCGACTTGAGTAAGAAGTTGAATATCTTCAAGGTTTCGTTGATTTCAGGGCAGGGACAAGCACAAGACAAGACAAGACATGGCAAGGCAAGGCAACGCAAACATGAAAAATATACACCAGACAATGATGAAGTGAAGAGTTGAATTGTGTTAAGTTTGAGAGCTGAAAGGCAACCAAAAACACTGGCCACGTACGCATCTTGTATGCCTCTTTCTGAGTCTGTCTATATATCTGGTAAGACTATGACTGAATCCGCCATGACATGGCCAAAGTGAAATCCTTGCAGCCTGGTACTGAAAGTATGCTAACTACAAATGTATGCATGCAAATGAGCGTCATATATTTGCCACATATGATGGAGTATAGATAAACAAAGAAACGAAAGAAGGCAGGCAGGCAGGCAGGCAGGTAGTTTGGAGTGGTACAGATCCATTCCATATTACAGTCATACAGTTAAGACGCTGAAAACAGCAGTTAAAGCATGACATGAAGCAAGAAACTAACGACAAAAACCCTTAGGAGTGCACGACTTGAGTAGTTTTAGGTACATAAGTGGTAGATAACAATGAGAGATGGTGAGGGTTTTGCTTTTTGGTTTGTTGGGTTGTTGGGTTATTGGTTTTGGGTAAGTGCATGTCTTTCTAGGTGCCTCATGTATCAACGAGACTACACCCACATAATGACAGGTACTGTGATGTACAAACGTTCACACACAGCATTTCATAAGTATAAAACATACCATTGCACACCATTCCACAATGTAAGATCGCCCCATCCATCGTCTAACAAGAAAACAAGTTGTAGTACTAAGTAAGCTTAGACAACTGACAAAACCGACATTTCAAAATTAAGTCATCGCATGTTAAGAAAAATATTCAAACACACTCATCCCCACATGATGAGTGCACTCCAACAACACTCACTCACTAAGCATATAAACGTCAGCCAAATGAGTTATTTTGTCTAAGAAAAACTTTTTCCATGTTCTGGCAACTTTGTTTTTGACAACTTAAGTTGAAATAGTTTCGTAGTAGACTAAAGTGAGAGAGAAAGAGAGAGAGAGAGAGAGAGTCATGAGTGGCTCACAAAATCAAATACTCGTACACTCAAGTAGATGGCATTTAATTCATTTCAACCGATTATTACATGCCTTTCAAGTTATAGACAAATAATAATAAATTACACATAAATTTGAATAAACTGCTTTAATGGATATTATAAGTTAAGTATTGGATACAATATATTTGAATATAAACTTTTCAATAACATAGACTAAAGTTGGATAAGAAATTGGTCCATATTATGATAAACTCATAACTTTTTATTTTATTTCTTTTTTTTTTTCAATATACTATAAGGCAACTAAAGGCACATACTCGTAAAGTAGAAACAGATGCAGATTCCAGTACATTTGCGACAGAAGCTGAATAGAAACAAAAAACAGAAACACAGTGCTGCCAGATTGTATTTGCAAGTAAAACCAGAACTTAGTAGAATTGCGACAGAAGCAGAATCAAATACTTTTGACTGCTTTCTGCTTCTGGCGTTGGCATGCTAATTTGTTTGTTGTGAACAAGCAATAAAAATGTCAAAAAGAGAAAAATTCAAGGCAGAGGATGAGGAAAAAATTCATCAAAAAACAATTTTGAATAGAGATCGTGGGACCAGATCAGAAACAAATCAAATGAAGACAGTATTAATATATTGTATCAAAAATTGAAATGCCGTTGCGTTTCATTTTCTTTTGGTTAGCCAATATAGGAATACATAGCAATGATTTGAAATCTTCTTTGCAACATATGGATGCAGTATTGCATGCTGGCACTTCATGGAATAAATTGTCATTTTTGTTGTTGTTCAAAGTCTTCAATGTCAAATAAGAATATTTTCTTATTAATCAATACAATTATATGATCAATTTCAATATTAAAACAATAAAAATAATATTTTTGACTTACGATGATGATTGATGGTGACTTTCGAAATATTTTCTGCTTTTGTTTCTGTTATACGAGTACCTATGTGATATCTTATCTTAAGCCTATGTCAATTGTTATAATCAGATAAATTGTTGGTATTATTACAATGCAAAAAAAAACAAACAAGTAAGAAGTTGCTTCAATATGCCGAAGTTGATATACATATATACTCTTCACGCATCCCCTAGAAAACGTTTTTGCTACGCTCTGTGATAGAGCAATCAGAAATATTCAATTATTGATTTGATTGATTATGTTTATGGTATAGTCAGTATACATAGACCATTTCAACATTGAGATCGAAATATTTGTTTGGGAGCTTTACGATCCAGTAATCCTAGGGTCTTGAGTTCTATATAGTTGTTGAATATGGGTCAGACACTTATACTATTCAAATTTTAGTTCGATAACACAAAAAACAGAAAAATGTTTCTAATATGAACATGAATTCAAATAAGTGGTTTGTATAGATACCACCTTAGTGGTCCAATTCGGCTGGTTCCTGGTTCCAACAAATGTCCTGCGCCTGTCTGGCAAACTGATAGTGTCCAAGTTTCAGTTTGATAACATAAAAAACAAAAAAGTTTTTCTAATAAGAACCTGAATTTAAGTGGGTGGTTTGTATGGGAGATACCCCTTAATAGCCCGATTGATCTGGTTCCGACAAACGTACTGCGTCTAGTAAAAAGAAAGGTTCGTTCATAATTTCAGCTCTGAAACTCAAAAACTGGGGACATACATTAAGCTTTATTTAAATTTAAACTGGTCTCGATTTTTTATTTATAACATTTAAATAAAGTCTGTTACGATTTCGTTCAATTTCTAAATATATCTATAGTTTTCTATCAAAATTTAACTTTTTTATACTATTGCTACTATTTTACAAATTATACTCCTCTTTGAAAAACACATAGTTTTGTAAATTTTTTGTTAACTTTTAGATTTAAACTATTCATGATCTCTTATTTATAACGTCTCACTAAAGTTTGTTTCCATTTCGTTCAATTTATAAACACATCTACTACTTTCTCACCAAACTTACCATTTTTGTTGTATCTTCTACAATACTATTTTACAAAATATACTCCTTTTTAAAAGACGTAAAGTTTTGAAAAAGTCTAGTAAACTTTTAGGTTTAAACTATTCTTGATCTTTTATTTATAACGTTTCACTGTCACAGTCTGTTACTGGTTTCGTCCAATTTCTAAACATATTTGTAGCTTTCTATCAAAATGTACCTTCTTTCAAATATCTACTACTATTTTACAAAATCTACTTCTTCCTTAAAACTTAAACTTTTAATCTATCTATACATATTATAAAACAAAGTCGCTTTTTTCCTATAACCGCTTCAATCTTTAAAAATACGCAACCTATTTTGATGCGGTTTTTTTTAATAGTATGAGATTGAAGAGGAAGGTTTATATTTATAATAACATCCATTAAATGGCAGAAATACTGCACCTTAAAATTAATGTAGTTGGCATAGTGTTATAATTCATGGAAAAAGCATTTACTGTCACTACAATATTCCAGCTTCTCATTATTTACACAACAAAGTTTCTTCAAATGTGATTTTAGATTTTTTTTATTTAAGGCTGATTATTGCTAACAAGAAATTAGAAAGTCATGTCTGGAAGACGTCGTCGTTCGAACATAGGTCGTAGTACAGTGAATGCCAAAAGAGTACCTTCAGCAAGATATGAAGAATCGTCAACGGAACATGAGGCTCGCCTCAGTCAGCTTCGGTATAGATATAGAGCTCAGAGAGAGAGAGAGAGAGAGAATCATCAGCACGAGTTATTAATTCATGGGTAAATAAAGAAAATTCTGCCATGAATTACGATCTTTCGATTTCTTACAAGGACGATCGTATAGTAACAATAGGTACTATGTCAGTAGTGTGTGAACATTGCTTGGCATTGAAATTCAAGGATGAATCGAAAGGCATGTGTTGCTTACAAGGAAAAGTCACATTAGAAGAAATTCTCCCTCCTTCCCTCATTCGTATATATAAAAATGCAACATATGTTGCATGTTCACGTGTACGAGGAAACCCATAAGCTTTGTGCATTTTTACGAAAGATAAAAAAACGTTAAAATATTACAATAAATAAGATATAGTTGAAGTTTTTGTTTTTTTATTTTGAGAAGAATTCGTATAACACGCTCAGTGAAGCTGTCCGGGTCTACTAGTTATTCTATAAAATAATCACTTGCGTTGATATGCGAACGGGGATTTTCATCAAAATGAATGGAATTTATGAGGCACAATCGTACTTTAAACATACAGGAACAGCATTGCAACGAACTAACTCTCCATAAAAGTACTAAGCTGCTTGCAATTAATATAAAAAATATTAAGCGCCAATGCAAATCATGGGTTTGTTGTAATGTGTCTGAAAGGATTTACATTCAATTCTCTTATCGCTAGCTCACCATGTCAAAAAGTTTGACCAATTTAAAAAGTTTTACTTTAAGCTATTCGCCCTTTTATCTCACCATTTTACCCTCTTACCAGAACGGATCAGATCAGATCAATGAAGAAGAAATAAGGAAAAGAAGCAAGTAAACGAATGCACGGAGGAGACAAATATTGTACAATACTTTAACATATCGAAATGAAACTAGTAAACCTCATATGTTACTCACCTATCTACTTTTAAAAGTATAAGTATAGATACAAATGCTTATATGCATCTTTCTTTCTCTCTTTCGATTTTTTTTTTTTTTTTTTTGTGTTACAACATTGTTTGCCATATTAGAACAAAACTTTCTACTTCTTGTCATGTTGATGTTGTTTTTTCTCTACTACTCTATTATATTTTGTTTTATTACTATTTTTGTTTAGCTTGGCTTTATTTTCGCAATGCATTTACAATTATTTAATGGTTTCGAAAAGTTTTGAAATTATTCTATTTACTTCGAGTCCCGGTTCTAACTCCTAAAGCTTTGTGATGATGAATTTGTGGCGATAATGCAATGAAAATTTCAGTTGGTAAAGTTTGTCACTAATTTAAAGTTTACAATGTGGAAATTCGTTTGGATCCATGACTAAGTGACTCATAATAATGTTGTTTTTACTTCATAGATTATAAATTTGTACAAAAGAAAAACATTTTACTAAGTACTATTAATTTAAACCATCATATGTAAAATGTTACCATAATCATTTGGAGTCTTAAATGCAATTTTTCAATTGAAACATTTCGCAACATATTATTTTTGCGAACTGTTACACCCTACAAAGCCATGTCCCACTGTACTTTAAAACATGAATGAGAATGGAAAGTATTAAACTAAATTTAACAATGATGACAATTGATGCAATACAACTATGACCAAACTCATTCAGTTGGTGAAACAGAAAACAATTTTTCCTAAATAGCATCTAAGTTTTTCTGCTTTCGATTTATCCTTTAGCCACCTGTATGTCGTTTCCATCTTCCTTTCTGCAATACATAAACTTTTTGTATTTTGCCTCACCCACTTACTCACTTTTTAATTCCTTTTTTTTTTTTTTTGTTATAACCTTCTTCTTCTACTCGCTCTTGTATATAGAAAATATGTGCTTCTTGTAAAAATATTTAGAAAAACTTTTGCAATTTATCTGTTTCAAACCAACAAAAAATAAAAGTATCTTCGGCTGTCTTTACCAGGATGGTTGCAGACCTCGATTTCAGTGGCGGCTTGCATTGTTCGCACCCGAAAAAAAAAAAAATCGAAAAACGAATAAAACAAAAAATTAACTGGTTTAAAAAGAAGAAGAAAAATGAAAAAAAAAAAAAAGAAGTAAAAGCATGTTTCTACCAAAAAGTGTGATAAAAGTGGATGAGTGGATAAAGTTGGCAGAGGAGAAAGTAAGCCATGCATTTATGTGTATAGTTCGGGGAGAACTTCAATTGCAAAATGAATTTAGTTAAAGTAATTTGCACGTAGATTGGCTAAAGCTGGTCAAGTTTGGTCTATGCTAGACTCAATTTAATGTCAGTAAAAAGTAGTAGAAGAAATAGAATAGTTAGTTACCTTGTAAGAAGTGAGAAGTGTTAATAAAATACTAGATAAATGCATAAGCACTGTATGAAGAACAGTAATCGATGCTTATAATAATGACCTTAATGATGATGGTGATGATGATGATACTGGCCATCATTACTATAAGCAAAGGTTGCAAAAAGTTCTGCTCAGTTTATAAAGTACATATTTTATTATTTGCAGAAATCAAGGAACCATCAAGACTACAACAAATTCCTGTGCATGAAAATTTAGTTAAATTTGACAGACTGATTCGATTTATAAAATCTTTTGTTTTTTCCTTCTTATGTAGAGTTGAAGAAAACTGTTTCCTTTTTTTTTATTAAAAAAAAAAAGCTTTTCGAATAAGAACCTGAATTTTAGTGGTGTGTTCGTATGGGAGGTACTAGTTGGCCGATTTGGCTGATTCCAGTAGATATGCAGCGCCTATATCAAACTTATAATGTATTTAAATTTCAGTTCGATAGAGCAAAAAAAACAAAAAAGTTTTTCTAATAAGAACCTAAATTTTAATGAGGGTTTGTATGGGAGGTACCCTCCCTAGTAGTCCGATCAAATTGACAGTATAAGTTTCTGATGAATAGCCACTAACCATCAAAATTTCAAGATCGTGGTATTACTGGATCGTATAGCTGCCATACAAACCAAAATGTTTCTTGTATGGGGACCCCTTTAAGTTTTTGAAAATATTTTAGTCTTAGTATTTGTTGCTGATGCCCGGATAGAACTACATATTCTGTGAAAATTTCAACTCTCTAGCTATTGCGGCTTTTGAGATATTACCCGAGGACGGATGGACAGACGGTCAGAGGGACAACGAAGTCTCTGCAATAGGGTTCCCTCCTTAAAAACATAAGATCGTGTTTATGATCACACATAGTAAGCAACCAAGGCACCTGGCTTCAGCAAACAAAAATTTAATTTTACACACAAACATGTGTACGAGGTGTGTTTCAGAAGTTTTCAAAATTTTCAAATGCTTGAAATTGAATTCGATGAGTGACTTCTACAACTGGTTTAGACTGTAGAACTATCGATAGAAACAAATTGCCCAGTCAAATGGGGATTACTTCAAAGAATGCCACTAGTTGAAAAAGGGAAAAACTAAGCAAGCTTGGAGTTATGAACAGATATGGAATCCTTTTAGAAACACACCTTGTATATGGTCGGGAATATTCTTTGTGTCTAGATGATCCAATTTGGCTAAAAAATTGCTATAAATGTTTGAACATTGTACAAAACTTATATTACAATACAATATTGTTTTGACAATAAAAATACAAACTTTGTTGATTTTACTTGTCAACAAATTTTGAGATTACGCAATGAATTTCGCTTATATAATCTTTCATTATAAAACATCTTAAAGGATGTCATTAATCAATAAGTAATGTAACGTCATACTGCTAGCTGCTAGTAGCCTATTGTTAATTCCTTTTATAGGTATAGCGTCTTTCGGATCATTAGTAGAGTCTGTGATATTCCCTAAAAATCAACACATAACATCATATGTTGCAATCAAGTTTTATTGTTTGATGATGTAAATTATTCAAGATTTTAACAAATTATTTATAACAACAGAATAAAACTTTGGTTCCAACTATCAACATTATACAATATTTTTTTTTTTTTTTATACAATATTCACCGTGTGCATAGTTCATACAACTTGAAGTCATCTACAACTAGTACAAATCCTTGATTAGAATCCAGATGGTTTATACTTGCATGTAATGGTGATCACAATTGGTAACTGGATAAATTCGATTACACATATCATTGTAAAGTTGATTTTCCATTTCTAGTTTTGAATAACCTGCACTGATTCGATTATAAGATTTTTGGCAGGTTGGAATCGCAAGAAATTTTGACTCCTTAGTAAACCTTCCAACCATCAGATTTGTATAAGTAGGAATGGTCTCTTCTTGGTTTTTTTTTTGTTTTTATGTTTTCTTTAACTTCAATTTTCAGAGCTGCGCTTGTAAGCCACTAAATATATATATATATGAATTGACTATAAATCGAAATGGACACCGCGGAACCAATAGATCAACAATAATAACAATGATAACTAGTAACTAATTGAGATGTCTAAGAGTTGTGGATTATGTCTAAGCTCCAGGTGGAATTCGGGAAGCCAAGATTTTTTGTAACAGCTTATGTTCCCGTTTTAGATTTTCAATATAAGTTTCCATTGCTCTTATCAACTCTTTGAGGACTGCTTGCAAGGCCTCTTGATTTTGTTTTTTATTATTACCTTGTTCATCAGACATTTTACCACACTTATGCTAGAATCATGGTAAAGAAAAATACAATTTACTGACCTCAAAATGTTTGCAATTACTTACAATACAAATTCTTTAATTTTTATTATTTTTTTTTTCCCAAAAAAATATATAATTTCTGTTTTCAGATTTTCTTAAATTGTGATTCTTTCACATGAATATATCATCTTGTTTGACACAACTTTATAAGCCTGCTCTGGTTTATATTTTCAGCTAAGTATATTTTCTTTCCTTTTTTTTTTTTTTTGACAATATGGCAAGATATTTTAAAATGGCGTAAAACCTTAAACAAAAAACAAAAGAATTTGCAGGAAATTTTTAGGGTAAATTAAGACTGGAGCGTACGTCCTCTTTTGCGAGCATAAGTCCTCATTGGCGGGCCTACGTCCTCTTTGGCCTCAGTGTACCCAAACGTTATCATTAAGAAGGCGCTGTAGCCTCCTCCTGGAGGAAAGAGCTGATGCTAATTTGTTGAACTGCATCTTAAGTCGATTATTTAACCGGCTTGTATAATGGTTTATGTGATCACGGATCGACAGGATTCGCAGATGCCTGGAAATAATATCTTTACGCACATACCAAGGAGCGTTACAATTTGACGGAGGGCTAAGTTCTTCATCTTTTAAATGAGATAGTTGTTAAACTCAGCAGAGGTCCCCAATATGGAAATACCATATGACCAGGACGACAAGACTATAGTCTTATGGATGGTTAGTTTATTGCTTAGGCTAAGTTGACTCCTGGGCCGAATGAGCCAGTTCAGTCGCAGTCTTTGGCGACAGGTAGCATCAGTTTTGACTGTGTGCACCAGGTGAGCCACAACTTTTTCCCATTTTTTTGGCAGCTTTTGAATTCCTCGTCGGAAAAATTGTTCGTCTTTTGACGCGATCCACGAATCAATTCAGTTTTTGGCTTCTTCGAAAGAACGAAAGTGGTGTCCTGCCAGTTCATGCGTCATCAATCTGAATAAATAAAAATCAGAAGGGGCGATATCTGGAGAGTACGGCGGGTGGGGTAGGATGTCCCATTTCAAAGTTTCCAGGTATGTTTTCACTACCTTGGAAACATGTGGCCGAGCGTTGTCATGTAGAAGTATCACCTTGACGTGTCTTTCCGAGTATTGCGGGCGTTTTTCCTTCAACGCTCGACTCAAACGTATAATTTGAGTCCGATAGAGGGCTCCTATGATGGTTTCCCCTGGTTTCAAGAGTTCATAGTACACTACACCGAGCTGGTCCCACCAGATACACAGCATCAGCTTCGAGCCATGAATGTTCGGTTTTGCGGTCGAACTTGTTGTATGGCCGGGAAGCCCCCACGATTTTTTCCGCTTCGGGTTGTCATAGTGTATCCACTTTTCATCGCCGGTCACGATGCGATGCAAAAAACCCTTTCTGTTTTGCCGTTGGAGGAGTTGTTCGTACATGCAAAGGCGCCGTTCGATGTCCCTCGGATTCAACTCGTACGGCACCCAATTTCCCAGTTTCTGGATCATTCCTAAGCTCTTTAGGCGATGAGAAACGGTTTGCTGAGTCACGCCCAATAAACTTGCAAGTTCCTGTTGCGTTCTACACGAATCTTCATCCAGCAAAGTCTCTAATTTTGCATCCTCGAACTTTTTAACGAGACCGGGACGTTCCTTGTCTTCCACGCCATATTCGCCATTTTTAAACTTTTGAAACCATTCCCGGCACGTTCTTTCACTAATATAGCTTTCACCATAAGTTTCGACAATCATTCGATGCGCCTGAGTAGCATTTTTTTTCGAATGATATGCAAAAAGCAACACTTCCCGCAAATGGCCCTTTGTAGGCTCGAATTTTTCCATTTTCGCTAACGAACAGGACAAAGCACAGTCAAAATACACAAGCGAGATTAGTTTGAGTTGTTGACCGATACCTCAGCTGGCTATGTAATGTTTCTGATCGTACTTATCGACCGATTAGCGGCGCTGGCGCCATCTATGGGAAAACGGCGGTTTTCTATTTGTACGCCCAATAGATATATTTGTTTTTGTTGTGATGCATTATGAGTGGTTGAAACGATTCTTAAATTGCTAGGAAATATCAACTTTTGCTTTTTGTTTCATATACGAGTATGTACGAGTATTCTATTCTACCATAATTCTTGCGTACTTTTGCACAGTTTTTTTTAGGGTTTCGGACCCAAAGGGTATCAAAAGGAACCTTATTGCAGAGACTTCGTTGACCGTCCGACAGTCCTCGGGTCATATCTCATAAACCGCAATACCTAGAGAGTTGAAATTTTCACAGGAGATGTAGCTCCATCCGGGCATCATCATACTAAAACTAAAATATTTTCGAAAACTTAAAGGCGTCCCCATACAAGAAACATTTTGATTTGTATGTCAGCTATACGATCCAGTAATTCCATCATCTTGAAATGTGGAAAGTTAGTGGCTATGCATCAGGAACTTATACTGCCGAAATTTCAATTTCATCGGACTACTAGGGAGGGTACCTTCCATACAAACCTCCATTAAAATTCAGGTTCTTATTAGAAAAACTTTTTTATTTTGTTTTTTATCGAACTGAAATTTAGACACTATAAGTTCTTGATAGAGGCGCTATACGTCTGTTGGAATTAGTCAAATCGGCCACCTAGGAAGGGTACCTCCCATACAAATCCACTATTAAAAGTCAGGTTTTTATTAGCAACACTTTTTTTTTTTTTTGTTTTTTGGACTATTGAACTGAAATTAGTGTTTAACTAAAACTCAAACCCCAATCTGATACGGAACCCTCCGTGTACGAGTCTGACTCGCACTTGGCCCATTTCTTTTTTTTTTTCTTGGCATGAATGTGAACTTAGTAGTACATGCTTTGATTGGTTTGGTTTGCTTGGGTAGACTGAAGTTCGTTCGTTCGGTAATGTTGTAAATATAAGATGATGATGATGACGAAGACGGTTTCAATGGTACATACATAGATAAAAGGATGACAGGAGAAGAAGGAATGAAGAAGGCAGAGCACGTCGAAGCATAACAAGGAAACTTTTCTGCATCCAAAGCACGTAGAGCTGTGGATACAATATGTCATAGTTTCTTTTCATTTTGTGGCAGTTTCTTTCTTCCTTTTTTTTTTATTTTTTGGGTTTTCTCCTCAATTTTTTTCTTCTTGTTGGATGTCTCAGTTTCCTTTTTCGTTTTTTTTTTTGTATTCGTATAAAGAAAAATTTGAAAATAAACCCATCCCCATCTCAAACTAAAATATAAATAAAAAACAAAGATCTGTTTTTGTTTCTTATTTGTAGATTTTGCTTTTTGTTTGTCTTTCCTTGAGTTTCTGTTTTTTTTTTTTTTTTTGTTTTTCATTTTATATGGTTAACAATCGATTTGATATCTTGGAATATGGAACACTTCTTACAGGATACAGTCTCTTATATATCTACTATAACCGGACATTATCATATGAAGGTGAACATAAATTTGGCGTGTTTGTATTTTCCATATAAAACAACACTAACAATAAAAGTTCTGAAAGAATCTCACGTACTTGATGAACTCAAATACTCGATCTGATTTCTGGTGTTGTTATACACTTCACAATATAAATGTGAAATGTAGCATCACTTCACAGTAGTGTGAACTTTGTCAGAGTTCTGCACCTAAGAGGACTTCATAAGGTATGCACAAAGTATTATGTACTCGTACTAAATCAACACCTGAAATTGAAGAGATTGGATTGTATAGACTTTTGATTAGAGGTAACATCAGGACAAACAATTATTTATAAACACTCAGGATATTCAGCAAAGTGAAATATTTGTTCGTTTCTGGAAAGACTTAAAAATAGCAGCAAATAAAGCTTCTTTTTTTCATTATACGAGTATATGCTTTATATTATATTGTCAAAAGACATTGATCTATTGTAATATTGCAAAAGTCTCATAAAAACGAAATCCAGTAGTATCAATGTCCGGTAATAAGAAATCTCAATACCAAAATTTTACATAGACCCCAGAATTTCAGAGGAAATGTAATTATGAGGTATCTTAAAATCCACGTCGCAGTGACGTGGTGAGCAGCTCTTGATATCTAATCGTATCTTGCATAGAAACTAATGGAAAAAACTATATCAAGTTCAATTTCATTTATTCAAAAGTTAAAATGAGACTGTGCAAGTTTGAGTAATGGCCATAGAAAGAAATTTATACCAACTGCCTTCTGTTCATGCAAACATCATATTTTCTACCAATCTCTTAAATTGAACTTCTGATTAATGGCATGGCATGGCTAGCTATCTGTTGTATAACATATCAAAATATGAAAGTTTCCATATAAAAAACTTATTTCAACAATTTAGCTTTAAAAGATTTGGCAATCAATTTTATTCTAGAACAGTTCTAAAAAGTTTTATTGAGTAAAATCAGTAAATTTGAAAAGAATTCTTAGAAATATTACAAAAATATATACTTTTATATAAAACTTAATTGAAAATAAATTCTAGCGTTATTGAATTCAAATTGTCGGATAATTTTTGCTTGGATGCTGAACCCAGCAATGAATGGACGCAGAGCCTGGTATTACCTAACACATCTTATTGTCTATTAGCAGTTTTTAAATTTTCATATTGTTAATTATACAATATAAACAACATTTACACAATTTTGATTACTTTAAATGTACTTATTGTAGTTATAGTGCTGAGTGTTCCGATATGGTAATCTACATCTTGTCGTGGGAAGGAGGCAGAGTGCGAGCCTAGTCCAGGCCATCGCTAGGGTCTCCCATGACAGTAAGGTCAAAGTCAAGCAATGACACTACAAACCTGACATCACAATTGACCGTAAGACTTCTGCATGAACTCGCCTCTGTACTGAGTGGCTTGTATCTCTTAATCTGCCCCAACATAAAGTTGTCTTGTTGTCGCTTGTTAAAAAACAAAGGAAACTTTTTTATTTAATATTAATGGTCATTAGGACCTTGTTTCAGTATACATTTACTATTCTTTATCAAAATATCTATATATCTACATATGTTATAACTTGGTTTTGTTAATTAAGTTCTGCTATTTAATCCCAATCATAATTTATTTAATATTAATGGTCATTAGGCACTTGTTTCAGTATACATTTACAATTCTTTATCAAAATATCTATATATCTACATATGTTATAACTTGGTTTTGTTAATTAAGTTCTGCTATTTAATCCCAATCATAATAAAAAAATACAAAATACAAATGAAAGAATTATATTCGATAAAAACATAGGAATTTTATTATGACTTGTAATTTTTTCTGTTGACTTAAAATTTAGGCACAAAAACTGAACTAATTTCAATGTCATGATAACCTCTATAATCACTACTATAATTGAAAAGAAAGATTTTAAGAAAAAACAAAAATAAACGAGTCCAAAATCCACAACACGCAGTGACACTGTGTGGATTCATTCGTTGTGGTTCTCAAGTCTTCTGAACTCCTAATTCAACAACAGTTTTGAACACTTGCAACATGATGATGAATATGAAATAATTTTCATTGCTAAAGATTAATCAATAATCCCCTTCATGAACTTTTATTCGGTCTCCATGGTCAGTAGGCTTCAATTTTTGAAACGACTGAATTTTTTGAAATATGAAGATGCACTTTTTTTTGAAAAAATTTTGAATAAGATGTTGAGGTACAAATCTTTTACGGTGAATGATTTCTTGACGGATGATGTATTGCCACCATAGTGTATTGAAGATCCAAATTGCTGTAGAGATACATAGTTTCTTGAAATATGCAATCCTTAATCTAGTTCCCAAGTGGTTGAACGGTTTGTTCAAGGGTCAAAGTTTACCAACAAAGTGTCTCAGAACCAATTTTAAAATTTAAAAGCTATACTCGTTTTAAATTTAACTTTGGTACTGAGAATACTTCTTCAGTATTAAAGATATTTCCTTTAGTATTAAGAACACCAATAAGGGTAATCAGTAACATCATTCCGAAGATCTATCCAAAATAGATTCTTGAAATATGCAATCTTTAATCTTGTTGCCAAGTACACATTGTTGGTGTCTCAATTTGCCAACAAAGTGTAAGATCCAAATTTAAAATTTAGAACATTCAAGTTTATCTAAATGTAACTATACTATATACTATACTATTTTTCTAACTAACATGGGTAATTTCTTTAAGTATTAAAAATTTTATCGGAATAAGCAAATCCCTAATAAATAAACTGAGCGTTTCTTAAAACAAATTTTACACGAAAAGAGTTTTATCTAATTTATCAGTCTTTCCGGTTTTTTTTTTTGCTATGGGGCTAATATCATTTTTTTTAAATTTCAGGGGAGGAATCTACTCTGATCATCACCAATTTGTGATGATAAAATTTCAATTGATTAATGGTTTCCTCAATATTTTTAAGTATCTCTGCTTTAGAGGTACAGGTTTTTCGGTCCTTGTTGTCTATAAAATTTGTTATAAAGTTTTCGAATTCTATGCACCATTCATTCATTTCCCTGTTGGATTGGCATCTAAACTTGCTACTATTGTCAGTATCATTTCCGGGATATCCATACACACTATATTGAACGCTAGATTCAGCAAAAGTAGGAATTTCAGAAAACTGAGGAAGTATTTGTTTAACCTTATTTGATGCCTTAGAAGGCTTTGCTTTGGATTTACCGTCGTTGCGGCTAATTTCGGAGGACTTTGAGTTATTTGAAATTTTATCCTTGCTGCCATTTGCATCGGCAAATTTTTTAAACCATTGCAAAAATTCTAAATTGTGCGCATATTTGAGTTTGCTCAGTTTCTGTATTTCCATGACTCGTGACACGTTCCTCTTTCTGAATGCATCCTGCAAAAGCTTAAAGTTTTGGAAAGATTCATACTCAGTGACGGTATTACGCTTAAGCCTATGCATGGGAATAGTTTGCGGAAACAATATGTCGAAAATTTGGACATAAAATTCACCAGACGACAGTTCTTCCAGTGTAGACACTTTTGTTCCCAAGCATTGACTTATCCAGTCTAATAATTCTGTACTGGATAAATTTTTCTCTACGGAATTGTTAGTATTGTGCACATTGATCGCTCTCATTTTTTAGATTTTTTTAGATACCATGATGTTTCACGTTAAAATTGGTGAATATTAAAATCGCGATCGGATGTTTGTGTTCAGTGTGTAATTGGAGTAGAAAGAAACATAAATAACAAAAACAAATATGGGTCTTTAATTAAGGAATTACTCGTTCAACTGAACTCATCCCAAATCAACTTAATCTAATTCATACTTCTATAGAATTTCCTATTAAATTTTACCTACATACTAGAAATGTAATTTGTACGTATGTGTATGTACGTACCCATTCGCGGCCATTGTACCTGCTTGGGTCCAAAAAATTGATCACACTCGTATAAGTGTATTTCCAAGCAAAAACAATATTTTCAGAATTTTATTGCGCATTCTTGCATATCAAGGCATCAAACCATCCATATTTTATGGCCGTAGATTTAAAAATGTATATAGTACTGTGAACTTTGTGGAGACGTCATCAAATCACGACGCTTTTGATATAGTATAGGTATGCTCCACCAGATCCAGAGAAAAAGGTGAAGCTGATGACATTTGCTTAAACACTTTGCCGCAAGATATTCCAGGTGAATTAGAACTATTTCATAGTAGCGATAGTGAGGACAATATTCCATTTGGAGAGCTGCGCCGTAAAAAGATATCTTGCAGAAATGATCCAAAATGGTCACGCAGAGCCTGTGAATTTCAAATACCGCAAACCAGTTTTTAGAAAGAAAGATACCAATTGAAGTTTTCGAAACTTTATTTGACATCGAAGTAGTAACTCTACGCAAACGGCCATGACTTTTCTTTCGAAGAAAATGATTTGAAAACTTTCTTGGGCATTTTGTTGTTTAGTGGCTATCACTCAATGCCTAAGAAGTATATGTATTGGAAAATTGATGAAGATTTGTTACTAAGAATATGTCTAGAAACAGATTCAAAGAAATCAAGAAATATATCCAATTGGCTGACAACAACAACTTGATTCGAAGCGTCAAATTGGCGAAAGTAAGGCCTCTGATAATGATGAAGTTTGGGTATATGCATGATAAGGCAATGGTTCGATTGTGTGGCATCCATTCATCCATACAATTTCTGAGAGGAAAACATGTAAGATTTCGTTTTGAAAATTTGTTACAATACTTACAAGCAACTGCTGCTTGGTTACTTGTATCAATTCGTCACATACTGCGGTGCAAAAGTTATCATTGCAGAAAAGCCACATAAGCCACTTGGATTCTATAAAATTCTAATCAATGTCTATGAAATGCGCAATTTTTAAGACCCTAGGATTACTGAATTGTAAAACTCCCATACAAATATTTCGTTCTCAGTGTTGAAATGCTCTGTGTATACTGACTATACCAAAACATAATCAATGAAAACAATAATTAAAAATGTCTGAATGCTCTATCAAAGAGCGTTTTCTAGAGGGTGCGTGAAGAGTATATCAATTTGGGCATAGTCGAAGTTAAACTTCTTATACCCAGAGAAAAAAATGTTTTAAATTTAAGTTTTTACACTACGATTTAACTATTTTTACGAATGGTTCTGCTGCAACGTGTAACATAGTTAAATTGAAGTGTGCACACTTAAAATTGCCATCAAATATGCCCATAGTTAATTAAGGTAATTACTGTGTTTCATTCAAAATGAAACCATTTTTGAATTAAGGTCGAATTATATTGAATTTAAATATGAAGCATAGTCAAATTGAGAAGCTCTCCTGGTTGATTTAAAAATTTTTCATTTCCATTTTATTATACAATATATATATATATTTATTAATTTAAAAAACCATCCTGTCCAATTTTACTACTTATTTTTCATAGTTGAAATAAATATTTTAAATTCTTATTTAACGTTTTTTCACAGTTTAACCATTTAACGATTTAACCATTTTCCATAGTTGAAATGAAAACTAAAAATGTTGCGATTCTTATATATATGTTTATTTTATTGAAACCAAAAGAAAAGTAATGTTGTATTAAAATATAAAAGAGTAAAATATGATGACTAAATTCAATTTTACAGTTACATATTTTTAAAGAGATTTATATCTCATAAAAAATTTGCCATTGTTAATTTGGTACAAATGCAATGGACTACTTGAAAAATATGTTACTTCCTTAAACCATAAGCATTTACATCTAAAAGAATGGAGAATGGAGGTTGGAGAATAGGAAATATCTTACTTAGTGAATGTGTTTGACAAAATTTCAAATTTCAATCCCACATTAAATTAAGAATTTCTTTAGATTTTTCAAAGAACTTTCGTTTTTAGGGTTCCGGACCCAAAGAGTACCAAAAGGAACCCTAATGCAGAGACTTCGTTGTCCGTCCGTCTTTCCGTCCTCGGGTCATATCTCATAAACCGCAAAAGCTAGAGAGTTGAAATTTTCAAAGAATCTATCCGTTTATCAGCAACAAATACTAAAACTAAAATATTTTCGAAAACTTCAAGGGGTCCCCATACAACAAACTTTTTAGTTTCTATGGTAGGTATACGATTCAGCAATTCCATGATCTTGAAATTTGCTTCGCTGGTGGCCACCTATCAGAAACTTATATTGTCGTAACTTCAGTTTGATCGGATTGCTAGGAAGGGTACCTCCCATATAAACCCCCATAAACATTCTGGATTTTATTCGAAAAACTTTTTTGTTTTTTGGACTATTGAACAGAAATTTAAACTCCATTAGTTTCTGATATAGGCACGTCATATTTTTTGGAATCAGTCAAATCAAACCCCACTTTGGTACGGAACTCTCCGTGTACGAGTCTGATTCGTACTTGGCCCATTTTATTTAAAATTTAACAAAACATTAAGAAATACTTTATATTTTCTGATATCGTTAATCAAATAAAGTGTAACCAACCGTAATTCAAACACGTGTAAAACTTTATCTCCGCCTCAAATATTAGATGACGTAAACTTATGTAGAATTATACTACCATATACAATATTACGTGCGCAGGTAGACTTCTCGCGCCGTAGCTTCAAATGCAGCACTGCTTCTGTCAACTATTATTAGACTATTGTCACATTTTGAGAAACCTGCGTCATTTAGTTTGTGTTTGACAGCCATTGACATCAGAAAAAAAAATTCCTGCATTTCAACGAAAATAGAAAAAACATGTGCTTTTTGCGTAGGAAAATCACCCTATGGGGATTGTGCGTCATTATTTTCAATGGTTAGTATTCGTTTAGTGAATTCCATTGTGATCATAGCATCACAAATGACGCGCAACTGTCAAGTCTTTCAAAAGAGATCGATACGCCGAAATCGTCATTAAAATCAATGGAATGTTATTAGACGATCGGAGAATGACATATTCAGACATAAAGTGCAACTGTATGGACATTTCATAAGATTGTTTGGCAATATTCAAACGCAATCTGAACATGTTTTAGACTCGAATCGTAACCAAGGGCGAAACATAAATCGCGCACAAGAGGCAAAAAAAAACAGTCGAATCTTTTGACTTCTTCAGGTGAACATGCACGAAAGAAGGACAAGTTGGCCCACCAGTCTGCTAACAGGGTCTCATGGCAACAGTTTTTTGTGATGCATTCACATCGATTACCTTGAAATGGGTAGAAAGGGATCACTGTTCAGAGGTGTTGGAAAGATTTGACATTGATGGAATGTTTTTCATTAATTAAATAAATAAGCTTTAAACCTAGTTTTAACCACTTATTACTATTATTTAAGTGCTGTAAAGATTTGCAAAGGATAATCCAAGCGAGATGAAAGCAAGAAAAAAAGAAAAGTTAGCATTGGTTATCACGCACCCATAGAAAACGTTTTGCGTGTTCTCCTATGTTTTAGCATTGAAATTTACATCGTTGAAGGAAGATGCATTTCGATCTGCGATTTTATAATCAATTCAATCTAATTGTTCTAAGGTCTTTCATTTCATTTGGTTGACAATCAGTTGGGTCCAATAAGCAAGTAGAAAGTGATCAATTAATTAAATTCGTTCATTTCGCAGTTTCATTTCTTTCTTTCTTTCCTAATGTTACGGAATTAATATTCTTGCCTAATATTGTTTGCTATTGTTGTTTCATAATTTTAATTGTCAAAAAATATCATCAATTCAAAACATAAAGTAACCTTTACAAAAAATTTCAAATAGTCTACAGAATTTCGTAAAGTTTATTCCATTTTTTTCGAACTAAGTACAAATTTTTACATATTATAATATTTTAAAAATTTCGCGATTATTAAACTTAATACTTAATTATTACAAAGAAAATATTTCTGCAAAATACCTTGGGGTATATTTTTACTACAAACACTTAGTGCGAATAATACTTAAAAATGACTTGGAATGAACATCGTCATCTTCTCGCAACAGTTGCAGTTGCTTCATTGATGCACCTCTTCAAATTGCGATTATTCGTTTGGGACCAGAACCCAGATTTATCATCCTTATTGTTCGTTATAGCGTTGGTCGTAAAACTGCATAGGTTCCAAAATATCAACGACTTCTTACCGATGCGTTCAATACCAAGAATGATAATGGAAACATCTATTATAGTATTCGTATCGGATGTCGTAACATACGTGCTGTGGGAACTAATAGGTGACATTTTATGGGAATTACTATTCAGTGTAATGCACATGAAAGTGGGCTCATGGTTACGGGAATTCTCATATGTATTATTTTTATTTATAATCCGGGATGTTATATACATATGTAAGATCACTGTGTCAGTTTATGCATTTTACAAGACGTTAAGTAATTCACCGTTGAATGTGACAAACAACGCTCGGACTGCACCGCGACAACCAGTGAGAAGGCAACGATAATCAGAATCCAATTATTTTTTGATATCAAAGAACATTTTGAAAGCTCAAATTATCCAAGTGAAGACGTCAAGCACCTCACAATGGTCGCTAGAGAGATACCAATGGTGAACACATCAAACACAAACAAGAGGAGCAATCGTGGCGAAGTTGAATTCAAATCTTATCAATTGGTAGATATTTAATCGTATGTGATGTTGTTGACGATTGAAGATCCCGAATCTACCATGGCAAATGTGTATCTTTGCATCTGTTTATTTTTGTGATGAGTAGAGCTTTCTGAATGCTTCTAGATACAATAATGTTTTGTTATGAATAAAATTTCAACCTTGAAAATAGCACAATTTCTTTATTTTTTATTATTATTATTTAGCTATGGAGACGATTGATTGAACATAGCTTTAAAAATTGATTGGCTTTAAAGTTTCGTTCCTGGGGGATTCTGGAGACTGATAGTTTTGGGTCTAACTTGGTCGATTGCACTACAGACGTTGGATATCATGAAGTTTATCAAAGTGTTAAATCCGTTAGAAGGAGATGTTGAGCTCACGTTTAATACTGGAATGCCTCGGAAATATTGGTCTTTAAGAAAATGAAATGAAATGGTTATAAAAATGGTTAGTCGAGGATAGGCGATTTGTACGAGTATATTACATATTTGTTGGATTATTCATTATTCAAATTGAAGTTAATAATATGCCAACTTCTTTTGTGTGAGAAAAAGTAGAATATATAAGATCATCGGTGTATCTAATGCGATTGAATGTTATTTAACTATTTTTCGTATTACAAAGTGTTTCTTTTTTGCTGTTTTAATTTGGCAACACAAAGGGAATTTCGGACACAAAAATAATAATAAAAATAAGTTCTTCTGTTGTCTTCTGTTGTGTTGTGCTGCATTTTATTGGGTCGAATATCTTCTGTTCATTCTTTTCCTTTCTTTATTATCCTTGTTTATTTATACAATACAATACTTTATATAGTCGCATATTGGTTTGTTTTTTGCTACTTGCATCTATTAAGTGAGGAAAATCTCAGTTTCAGTAACATTGCCAGTATTCGGTTGGTCATTAATTTTCTTTGTTGCTCCTTCAGTTTCTGTGTATTCTTCTTTTGTTGTCGTCTTCATCGTCTTCCTGCTAGTGACCTTAAGGACAGTATGTCTTGTATGAATCTGTGTATATATGTGTGTGTGTGTGTGTGTGTGTGTGTGTGTGTGTGTGTGTGTGTGTGTGTGTGCATATGTGTGTGTATCTTAAATATTCAATTTTGTTTTTGCTCATTTCTTCTTCTGTAGTTTTCTTTTTCAGGTGGAACAACTTTGGTCATTTGCTTGACCTGTTCCCTTCGTTCCTTCTGTTCTTCTTTTTTATATGAATACACTCATACTTACACTCATACTCACACACATAGAATCATCTACTTTAGTTTGCACTTATGTTTTTCATAGTTTTTCGTATTTTCTTTCTTTCCGTTTTTCTTTTTATTTGGTACTTTTCGGCTAAAAAGGCAATAAAACAAACTTAATGAATGCACATGTGTGAAGCATTAAGTATAATAATTATCATCATTACAACCTTAATCAAATGCATTATCGTCATCATCGTCATCATCATCATCATCATATTATTATTTCGATTATTATTATTATAATCCTCAAAGGAATATCGCTTACAAGTTCAAATCTAACAAGTGGCCTTGCGATACGAATATTTTTCGTTTCTTGTTTTTATGCAAGATTTAACATCAAATACAGAAATAACCTAAAGTTTAAGGACCATTTTCTTTCAAGTTCAAAATGCATTTATGTAAAATTTTTGTATGGTGTTTCGGATTTGATAAAATTTTAACCAAAACCAAAAATATCTTCAATAGAATTCAAGTCAACAGTTAATGTTGTTTGCTAGACAATTTTTGTGTTGTGTTTGCGTGTAAAGAAACTGTTATATGATTGTTAAATTTGTTCGAAATGAAAGAGTAAAATTGATATGAAAAAGGGAAATCTAAGAGAACAAAAGGAACTAAGAAAATTACGAAATATATGAAATACGAAGCGTGAAATTCTTCGTCGTTACGACGACGGCAACGACGACGATGACGATGACGACGACGACGACGACGAGAACTTTAGCAAAAAAGTGTTGTATACTTTTCTGCGTTATCAGCAAACACAGACGACCAACGACGGAATTGCGATAAAAGCCGACAACGACAACGAAAATAACAACAACAACAGCAACAACAGCAACAACAACAAAAACGAAATGTGAAAGCAATAGCAAAAACAACAATAACAATAACAATAACAACAACAACAACAACAACAACAGTGTTATATTCTAACGAAATTAACATAAAATGAATTCAACAACAGCAATAAGGACAATAGTAGTAGCAACGATGATGATAATAATAACAACAACAAGGGATCAAGAGAAGGGCTGTAGAAGTGCAAAGAAAGAAAAATCAAGCAGCGCCTAAAAGTCTGCTATGTTTTATTGTTGCGCGCGTACTTTCAGCTGTCAGCTTTCGGTTTTCCTTACCTTCCATTACCATCATCCATCCATCCTTGCCATCATCTCTCATTCAATGTATTCAGTTGAGTTCTCATTGTGCTTTTACTGTGTTACTTGGTTAGTAGTAGTAGTAGTAGTAGCGGCATCTGTACGCATCACTGAACTGTTCTTGTTGTGTTATATTATTATTGCCATTGGCAGCCGAAGTCAAATAACGAACGATTTCATCTTCGAAAAATATGGTAGATTTTTTCGAACACACCTCACATAAACATAGACACGCACACTCGTTGCTCATTGCTCATTGCTCGGCTGTTGGTTGGTTTACTTTGTATCCATAGCCATAGCCATAACCATGTCCATGTCCATGTCCATGTCCATATCCAAGTCCAAGTCTTTCTATATACTACAGACAACCAACATTCATCGTAATTATTATTATTATCATGAACATCAGCAGCAGTATCAGCAGTAGCAGCAGCAGCAACAACATCACCATCATCATCATCATCATCGTCATCACCAACAAGCAGCAACAGCAATCGCATTCGCCATAGAAGAACAGAAGCAGCAGCAAATTGTTATAGCAGCAGCAGCAGTAGCAGCAGCAACAGCAGCAAAAGCAGCGGTGGCGCCTTTATAAAATTCGACAAGACTCGACAGTTGGTTATGAAATCTGGTTGTGTTCGCACGTGCGAACGGAAACAGAAAACAGAACCGAAAACCAAAGAAATAAAGAAATAAAGAAAATTAAAAGTGTTGAATTAAAACATCTAAAAACAGAAGAAATAAATTAATTCTAACAAGATTTAAATAAAGACGAAACATTTTATGAAATTTATTTATTGAAATATATAAAAACAATGATTATTATTTTTTTTTTTTAAATAAACTAGATAAAATAAATATTAAAACAAAACAAAAAAAAGAAAAAATAGTATGAAGATTATTAAAAACTTAAAAAAAACAAAACTCAATAACAAAAACAAAACAAATAAAATGAATATAAATAATATAAAAATAAATATAAATAATTAATAATATATATATAAATAAATATAAATATTTCTGTAAAAAGCTATTTCATTTAAAATAAAATATTTTTGTTTTTTTTTTTTTTTTTTTTTTGAAGTGACAAAAATTGTATTTTTTTTTTTCAAAAAAAACTTCTTTGAGTGATTGTGAAAAAAAAATATTATAAAATTTCAAATAAATAAAATAAATGTAAAAATATATAATGAATAAAAATTAAAATAAATTTAATATAAAAAAAAAAATAAAGCGAATAATATAAACAAAAAGACAAAAACTACAACTAAAAAAAAAAAACAAAAAAACAAAACACACACACAAATATCCTAAGGAACTAAGAAAAGAAAAAAAAAATTAAACAATAAAAACACAAAACAGAATTTATCAACTGTCATCATAAACCAGTGTAGCATACCAAAAGGCGCTAATGCTAAAAGCAACCACAAAGTATGTGCAAATAAATAAATATTTGTTTTATTTATGTATTGTATATTTTTTTTTTTTTTTCAATGTATTTTGTATATGTAAAAAAAGAGAAAAATAATAATAATAATAGAAATAAAATTAACTTTATGCTTTTCCGTAGCATTTCAGTATTTTCACCATGTCGAGAGTATTAAAGTTAATTATTGGCAATTAAGAGCTTATCACAATATATGACCATACGAATGTGTGTTTACCCTTCTTTTCTCTAATAAGCATGGATGCAAGTGCTAATGATATGGGCAGGATAATGATGTTGGACGGGAGGGTTTATATGAAGATATACAGACAATTGTCACTTGCAAAAGAAAAGAAAAAGTAATAAAGAAGGAAACAAACAAATAAACAGAAAAGTTTTTTTTTTTTTTTTTTTTTTAGTCTAGAAAAAGAATCCAAAGACCGAAACCAAGACCAAGACCAAGGCAGGATGGCACAAGATGACAAGATAAGCGATAATTTCTTAAGCCAAAATTAAGCTATATATGTACATATGCATATTTCTTATGCGAGTATATACTTATAAGAGTTTCATACATCCTTAGTATTTCTAGCTCATTATTGTTTGTTATTTTGTTTTTCTTCTTGCTTTTGAGTATTTTTATTTCTTGCATCCTGTTGATTTTGATACAAGCAATGTACGTATACGTAACGTTGGCTCGCTTGGCAATTAAAAACACGCATACGTTGGCAGCCTAAGCCGCCGCAATCGAGTTGAAAAACGCATTAACAAAAGAACAAAAAGCCTACCCGGAAAACAAGAAAAATGCTAATACAAAGCATAAGGAAAAGGAAAAGGAAAAGAATTCATGTTCATGTCATTTTTTTTTTTTTTTTATTATTTCTTTGCATTCTTTGCTTGCTTACAAATAGATATGAATGTGTGTTAGTATATATATATATATATATAGTTGTGTCTGAATGTGTATGTGTGTGTGTGTGTGTATTTGTTTGTTATGCGAACGTGTAACAAGTGATTGGGTATGTGCTTCATCATAAGCAGCCTCAACTTCAGAAATAACATCAACAACATAAAACCAAAATATGTCATGAGCAGCAGCAGAGTAGCAGTAGAATACCAAGGAACAGAAACAGAAAGTAGAAAAGTGAAAGGTAGAATAACTAAATTGAATTGAACTGAACTGAACAGACGGAGAAGCAATTGTCATCATCATCATCAGCATCAGCATCAGCATAGCAGTCATCATCAGCATCAATATAGTCATCATAAATTCTTAAGTCAAAGTCAAAGACATTAATGAACATTTAAAATGAAGCAAATAGCATGAGGATATTGATGTTTATATATGGTATATATACAACGATTTTTACTTGGCCTCCCTTTCAACTGCTTAGAGTCCACCGACTACTTACTCTGTGATTAGTTTGCCAGTCAGTCAGTCAGTCAGTGAGTCTGCCTGCCACCCTGACTATTTCGCTTGAATTCATGTAAGGCTAATGTCATGTGTGGTGCGTGCTTGTATCTATGCGTCTTAGCTTAGATTATTATTTATGCATGTGCGTGTGTATCTATGAATTGTACCCCAAAAGCAATTGTCACCAATGTCGCCAATGTTGTTGGTACTGTTTGTGTTCCATAAAAACTGTATAGACACAATGACGCCATGTTCTTTACATTGTTGTAGATTCTTTAATATTTTTGCTTCCTCTAATTTTTTTTTTTTTTTTACTATAAACGCGTATCTTTTGCACTGAACTCAACACCTTGCAATGATTATCAATAAAGTATTTTTTTTTTTTTTTTTTTGCTTCCTTTGCTTATTTTCTTATTTCCTATTCAACATTCATTGATTTGTGTTTTCTTTTTATTTATCATTTTTGTGATAATTTTTGTGTTGTATATTTTGATGTTTTTTTTTGTTTTTTTTTCCTCCAATTTTCCATTTTGTTGTACTAGTTTTTATTATTCTTTTATCATACCATTTGATTTGCCTTTTGTTTTTGCATTCGGTTATCGTTTGTTATTGTTTCGTTTATTTTACGCTGACTGTTCACTTTGCTTTTGTAGTATTTCTTTATTTGGCTTTTGTTTTACTTTCAGCACCCAAAGAAGAAAGACAAAATGCCGGTCGAATACTTTGAACAAACATTCCTTCACATCCATTCATCCAATCAGTAGTAGCAATAGTAGTAGTAGTAGTAGTAGTAGTAGTAGTCTCTCGCCTTTGTTCTCTTTTTGCCATATTGTCATATCGCCATATCGCCATATCGATATTATTGAGTTTATTGTTACTTCCTTGTGCAATTATCCTTGTTAGTCGCCTTTTTCTTTTTCCATTACAGTCCTTTTATGTTTTTATTCACATTGTCCTTCATTCATTGGGTGGTTTTGTTGGGTTCTTTTTAATCTTAATGGTTTTGATATTGAAAAATATTCTCCTTTATTAGCTTGAAATATGATTTCTTATTTTCTTGTTTATTGCATTAACTTTATTAGTTTTTGAAAGAAGTGATTTGAGTGAAGTGATTTAGTTCAAAATGAAATAAAGATAATCCACCCATTTCCTGTTGATATATTGTATATTTTACTTACAATATTTTCTACTCACTGTAATTTAAAGAGATAAAAAAAAAAAAAAACACACAGAAACAGAAACAGAAACAGAAAGAACTGATTTTAGTTTCACTTTCTTAATTTCTATAAATTGTACAATATAAAAAGGTGTCATGCATGCATGGAAGACTCCATAAAAAGGAAGATATCAAAGCGATAAGGAGAATCGCTTGGTCAATGTAATGGATTTTGTTTCTGTTACAGTATGATTTTATGCTTAATTGACACAGAAAGATAAAATATGTACTGTCTTGAAATTTAGGTTCTCCGATAAATACTCGTTAAAAAAATAGACAGTAGTCCTCATTCAATTAATAGAAAATAAAAAAAAAAAATAAATTGGTTTTTCAAAATGCACCTTTGTAAATGAACTTCTCTTTATATAATATTTTTTTAAATTTAAGTATTGAAATAGTTAAAAATATCCACAAATTTCAATTAATCGGACAAATGATTGACATTCATTGTATATAAATTTAACTGAGAATTTTTGAGAAAGGCTTGACTTTAACAGCATAAAGAGAAATAAGTATAGGTTTCAGGGCTTCAGAAGAAATGTTTTTTAAAAAAGATATTAGATATTATTAAACAAGAGTCTTTTCCATTGGAAGCGGGAGAGCTTTGATGACTTCATTAAATTTAAATTAAAACAAAATAAATAAATAAAAACAGAAACATTTCATGAATGAAATATCAACTAATGACTGGTAAATTTTGATTTTGATTATTTGAAAGGAGATTTTTTTGAAAAAGTATTAAAAAAGTTTTAATATGATACAGTGAGCCGTCGGCTAGAAAATATAATCCATAACAACTGCTGGATTCAAGTCTCTGTGCAGGATTGAGTTGCCAACACAGCAGGGAACAGTAGAACTGGTAATAAACCACAATGCTTTGCTTTGATAGAGTTTTAGTGGAATTTGGTAGTAATTACCTGGATCTGTATGACATACTTTCATACGCAGGAGAATGATGATCTAGGAGTAAACCTCTTGTCTTGTAGTCTGATTAAATTACAACAGCTTTGCAAGAATCGTTGGATTCTCTTGTGACGCATTTCAAATGCTAAAAAATTAATAGAAACGAGCCCAATTTTCTTCTCAGGAAAGTCAATAAGAACTAAGTAGATCCCAAGGGTAAATGATATTAGATATCTGAGAATTCATATGGATAAAAAATTTTTGATTCAATATGCATAATGGGAAAATTCTAAAATTCAATTCTTAGTCCCATGTCACACTATATCATGTATAATAAAAATAAACTACAATACAAATTGAGCAAAATACGATAATAAAAAATGATGGCGAATGTTCAAATTAATCAAGATCAAATAATATAAGCAAATATAATTTTTTACCTAAGAATATAAAATATAGCACATATTCAGTTCTTATTATTATGTTAAATACTAACCTAGGCCTAGTTCAGTTGCAGACAAGCTAAGTATGTTCATATTTCTCTAGTTCATAAAAATTTTAAAAGGAAACTGTAATCATTTAACATGCATAAATAGTTAATAGTCAAATATTCAGTACTTGGATTAATAGTGTACATTGAACCATGGGTTCGTTCTTTTATAAGATTATGTACTTCAAATGTAGAGAATTAGACTTATACCTTATCCATATTCCATGTGTTAAAGCCTTCAAAATTCATAAGCCAAAAGTCTTTTGATTCTTGAATATATTCTAAGCCTGTGTTAACTATCTTATTTCTATTCAATTATTTTCCATTTTGTTATATTTTATTTTATTGTAATTGATTTTGTTTGATTTTAAATTTTTGCTGATTTGCACAATAAAAAATAGATGATGGATAAATTTAGAGAAAGCAGTTAAAAAAATATATATATATATATATTCATATTGCTGATCAACCATAGGACAATACATTTCCGCTACTTTTTCCCATTACAAGACATAACGCTCTGACATTGAATGCCGCCAAACGAACACAATTTATTTTTAGTAGAATATATCCTTGTTTGTTTTTTTTTTTTCTTTTTATTGTGGAAACTCATCCACTCTCGGAGATTTTGTAGTGTTTTTTTTTTTTTTTTTTTTTTTGTTGGTCCTTGCAGGACACTTGGACAAGTGCTGGTGTTCGGTCAAAATCATTTTTGTTGCGCCTTTTTTTTTCGCATTTTTTGTTCTCTCTTTTGTTTGTTGGTTTGTTTGTTTTCACAACGTTTCTCTTGTCTTGTACGCCCTGTGGCTTCCTAATGGTATGGCATACTATGCTTTCATTTTCATGGCTTTCGCACACAATTGGAATTTCAGCAAACAGCTGCTAACTAATTGGAATTTCAAACCCGAAATCATAGTGATTTTGATTTCTTGCAGTTAGAGCCCCTCGCTCGCTTGTTCGTTTTCATTGTGTCCTTTTGTTTGGTTTTGTTCATTTTGTGCGCCATCTTGAACTGATTTGCTGCACATTAGTGAAAGTGTAGACCAAGCAACCGACCGACAAACCGCCTGAAAATGAAATGAAATGAAATGAAATTAGGGGTCATAAGAAAAAGTGACATGACGAACGACAATGACGATGATGCCATCAGAAACATAGCACATCAAACAATATTTATGTATGTTCATGAAGGATGAGATTGTATCTTTAAACAAAGATTGAGGGAGAGCTAAAGTTAGTCATTATATATATAAATAGGTAGATATATACTGTATATACATAGTATGTATATTATATATATATATATATATATGAACAAATAGATAAATGGCTTACGATCTATGATAATAATCAAAAAAGGAAGAAAAAAAAAAAAAGGCATATTAAAGAAGATGGACCTCTATAAAATATTGAGAAAAAGAAAAAGAACATCAAGTCTACTTGCTGTTTACAAAAAATAATGAAAAGCAACAAAAACAAACTTTGGTCATTACGTTTCTCTAAAATAAAAATAAACTAAAAATATACAAATACAAAATCGAATTTACTTTCATTTTCTATGTCTCAATCTGGGCCTTCCTTTTTCTTATATCCATTCTTCTCTTATTCTGTCATAGTATAATATATTTGGGCCTTCTTCATTTATTTTGATGGTTGTGTATTATTTTAATATGAAAAACGAAAAACCAGAACAGAAGAGAACCATAACTCTCTAAATTGTATTATTTTTAATTAGATTAATCACACCATTTTACAATTTTAGTATGTAGTTATGTAGTTCTTCTATCCTTACCAATGCTGATTGGTTTTGTGTTCTTCTGATTCAATTGTCCAGAAGGTGGAGTGGAGTTTTCTATTGGGTTTCAACATCTGAGAAGCTGATACTCACATTCAAATTTTAGCGAGTGTTTTAAAGCAAGAGAAACAGTTTATCTTGATTGACCAATTAGGTTTATTTAATTGCACAAATCAAATTGCATCCCCTTTCTTTTGTAGTTTTCATAAATCTCTGATGGATTGTACTCTAAACCACAATCAACATTAGCTTCCATCAGTTCAGTTCATTTATTTCATGATTATCATAAATCTTGGATAGTATTTTCATAACCTGTAACAATTGTATTAGTTCAGAAAGGAAATGAAATCATCTTCAATATGATTTCCTGTATGTATTATATTGTAATAAATGCATAGAATAACAATTTATGATTTTCATAAACATTATTGTGATTGTGATTGTGATTGACCTTCAACTCTCCTCAGTTGCGATTTTAATTTTTTAAATCTTCAAATCAAATCGAACCTTTTATACTTTGTTTTGAAATCACTTTATTACTATCATCTTCTAACATTACTATTGTATATAGATTTGTGTTCTGAGGAAGACACAGTTTTGTGCAACCTTTAACCTTAATCATAACTTCAAGTTTCATGTCAAAAGAATGGGATGGTTGAAATGACTTGAGTCCGATCTTTTCGACATTGTTATTGCAAGTGGTATAACAAGTTTTTTTATGTTTGCTTCTGAATTTTAAACTAAATGCAAACAGCCCAGCAACAATGCAAATTTTGTACATTTCATTTCTCTTGTTTCTTTCTTTCGTTAAACATAACAGATGAAGAAAAGCAATTGACATGGAGTTGTTATATAAGGTAAAAGTTTTTGAAATCAAACTTCTTTAGCGAAGGGGAGTAAATCCAAAAAATATGAAAATGAAATGTGACGAAAATCAAAATTTGATGATGTTATTATTATATTAGGAGTATTTAGGCAAATACAATAAAAATGTTTTCGTGGCGTAGTGGTTAGAGAGTTGGACTTACAAACCGAGGGCGTGGGTTTCTAGTCCTGCACTGAGAATATTTTTTAATTTTATATTTTTTTTTTTTTTAAGTGAAATTTTTTTAGTGAATGGGAGTAAATCCGAAAAATACGTCACATTTAATTTTTTAATTTTTGGATTTGTTGGGTGAAGTTCTTTACTTAGTCCTCCGATGATTTGAAAGGCTAATCGATGGGGTGCTATGGGTTATTGTCCAACAAATTAATGGCAAATTATTATGGTGCTAGGAGGATTTTCTTCAGCTAAAATAACAATCCTGGGTGCCATAATTTGTTAAATGCCTGACGAACATAAAGAAGAAGGCAGATGAGAAATGCTCTTTATATTCGAATGATTGTGGATTGTGTTGGACCACTCTGTGGCATTACTTCAGTATTCCATGAAACCTCCTTAATACAAGGATGATCAAAAACATTGTTTTGAAAATCTTCAAGAGAATGGCCAGCAGCCTAATTTGACTTTATTAACTTTCTGTCTTCCTGTGGTAGCTTTGTTGATGATGATGACAATTGTATTGTATATAGTTTTGGTTCCTATTTTACTTACATATCTTTGTATCGCAATTCATCTTATAAATTTCGTCAATTCTTAATAAGAAAACTAAACAAATATGTAATAATAAATTCATTTTTTAAATTCATATTGTGAAGACATAGATAATGAAAACCCAGTTCCCAATTCTAAGCCACAAAAACAAAAGCCAGAGCTAAGTTTCTTCTTTAATTTCTCTAAGGATTTGTATAATATTCTCATACATATACGAGTACGGCTTAAAGAATGCTACTATTTTTTTTATCTAGCAACCTTAAATTTTGTATAAATACAGATGGTTCAAAATTACCATTTTTCAAGGCAAACATGATAACATGACATGACATTTGTGTTTCAATAAGTTTCTTTATCATTTTCTTTTAAGTTTATCCATTTTTTTTTTTCATATATTTCACACAAGTGATGAACAGGTGCTTGTAACAGTGTATCTGATCATGTTATGTTCTCAGTTGTTGAGCTAATCGGATGCTTGTACTTTTGATGTATTCTATCCAAAACAAGTTTCTCTATTAAAACAGAAAAAAAAAAAAAATCAATTCAAAGTTATTACTTTGCATGACATAATAAGGCCAACTTTATAAAGCATCGCAAAATTGAGAACGGAACCCAGGTGACAAAATAAGTTTTTCAATCGTTTTCATTCTCAAAAGTTCTTCCTTAATCAAGTGAGTGGTATTTTTATTAGAGTCTAGAGTCATTTTAAAAAAAAAAGAAAGTATATATATTTAAAAAAAATAAGAGAAAATAAGAAATACTCAAATTCTGAAGACATTTTATTTCATTTCAACTTAACTCAACTCAACTCAACTCTTTTCATTTGATTTCATCAACGGATTGCATTGTAATGCATTTTACTTTATTTTGTACTTATGTTTCGAAATCACATTAAAGTTGCTGAAGTTGTTCTTATTGCTGTTGTCCTTCTATATAAAAGGACACAAAAAAGTACAAAATCAGGAAAAAAAAAAAAAAAAAACTCATTCTTCTTCTTTTGTGCAAAAAACGTGAAACCTTTAACCAACTTGACTTGGTTTGGTTTGGTTTGGCTTGGTTTGGCTTGGATTTGGCTTGACTGTGGTCAGAAGGCCAGACAGCCAACAATGACAACAACAAAAAGAGCAAGAATAAAGAAACAAACAAATGAAAGTAAAGTAAAGTAAAGTGATGTGAAGAGAAAAGTGAAAGCTGAAAGCTGAAAGCAGAAAGTTGCCATCGTAGGCAGTCAGCAGGCATCATCATGGCAGCTAAGTGCAATCATTTTCAATTGCAATAGCGTCAGTCAGGTTATGCGATGTCCTTTTTTATGCTTTTATCCTTTTGAGTATGTTTGTATTTGTGAGTGTGTGTGTGTGTGTGTGTGTGTGTGTGTTCTTATTTCGTGCTTCTGCATTTGTGTGGTTGCCTTAAGAAATTCAATTGGAAATCAAATAAATTGAGTGGACTTTATTTCTAAAGTATCCTTCTACTTCTTTGACTGCCTTCTATTATTCTATGCACAATATTTCTTTAACTTAATCTGGAATTCCTTCATAGTTTCTCTTTTTCTGTATCTTCTTTTATCCGTTTGTTGATCAAACTGTTAGTGTTCCTTTCGTTCGTAGGTCCTTTCAAATTTTATCTGTACAAAGCAGGCATTACAACATTTAAGTTCAAGTATCGCGCCATTTTGATTGATGCAAGAACCATTACGATTTCTTTTTTATTTAGTTCCATCCTTACATCCTTCGCTCCAAATCCTATTCGCTTTCTATTTTATTTCCTTTTTGATTTCAATTGAGTCGATTTCGTTGCACTTTCTATTTCACAAATCCAACAACATGACAATAATTCTAACATCATTATCATCACCATCATCATCATCATCATCACCATCATCACCATCGTCATTATCATTTGCAATAAATGATGAAGTGAGTCTTAAGTGAAATGGTTTTTCATTTGTAAGAAATCTACTACTACTTCCAATGTTAAGGTATTCATTCTATTGAAAGTTTAGAAAAGAAATGATTTGATGGCAATACTAAAAAAATATACTTATAACAGGAATTTTATCTTTTTTTTTTTAATCTTTGAAGATTTGAAATGATCAAGAAAACAAAACAATTTATTCGAGTACATGAAAAACTATTACAGTATTTTAAAGAAAAATAAATTAAAATCCAAATTTTATAAAATTCTGCCACTTACGAAATGAATATATTTTAATACAAAAACTGTGGAACACATTTTAAAAATGTCTACCAAAACAGAGATTGCTAAAAATATTAAATACAAGTCAAGGATTCAATTCGATAAGTGATGTGTCACTGCAATTTCTTTATTTATTATTGAATCAACTATAAATGATCAGATCTTTTATACTAAGAAAGTTCTATTTCATAGCCATTGGTCAGAAACAGATGTTTATGCCAATTGTATAATTTGGAAGCGAAACTATTCTAATCTAATTTGTGATTATAAATATATATAAAAAAAAATTCTAACAAATCAAAAATATTAAAAATAATAGTCTTGAGGACTGCATACCAATGTGCATACTAAAACTATAAAATAATAATCATATGAAGAGCATCAGGCTGCCTTCATATGTGTCTATAGTCAAAAGCTGAGTTTTTTTTTTTTTTTTTGAACTCTTCTTGACATTTCGATGGCAACCAGATGTTGTTTATATTTTTAAGACCCAAAATACAAAGACAAAATCAAAAGATAACCCCAAATCAATGATAAAAGGAATTCGCATTCGTGGCATTGTGACTTATCGACTACTTTGCAGAGTTTTTCTAATCAAGAAGTTGACGCACGTAACTCATGTTGCCGTTGAAACATGTGGAAAGCATAGAGTGGAATTTGGCTGAATGGGTTGGATATTTGTTTTCAATATTTCGCAACATATAGAAGATAGAAAGCTTTGAGTTATTATATATTTTTAAATAAACATCCCTCACTCATACTATTTCTTCCTATCAAAAATCACTCAATGCGCCTTAAGAAGTTTTTACTTTAAGAAAATACAATTGTAAATCTTTAACAGATTACGGAATGCCTTTATTTGTGCAATCATTGATGGAGTTCCGAAAAGTATACTACAATTTAAACTTTTATAAATACACTTTTATAAATATGTGAATAAAAAACATTTTTTTGAATATTTTTATTTATCTTCTAGTCAAACTCACGTTTCTCATAAAAACAAAATTAAAAATTGAAGAAAATAAAAATAAATTAAAAAGACATAAATAAATACAAAAAGGTCTTCACTCATCTATGTTACAGATGAATATCATCAATGCCATGTCTCATAATATTGAAATGTACACAGAGCATGAAGTATATTTTGTACAACACACAAGCTGTTTTATGCATGTTGTTGTTATAAACATTTTTATATACTTTTTTCCAAAAATTTAATTTATTCTTGGAGATATGGCAATCGAAATATACATTCTGTGAAAATTTGAAGTCTCTACCTAGTATGGTTCCAGAGATACAGAGCCACCAAAAACGTGACGATTTGTATTTTTTCACAGAAATTTTTAGTATACATTTTTGCCCATTTTTGCCGCTAAAGAAGTTACACTTCAATAACGTACAAGTTTAAAAGAACAAAACGATATGAGCTTGTCCGAGATTAGAAGCTTCATTTATATGGCATTTAACTTCTTCGACTTGGTTGGTAATGCATCTTCACGAGGATTAGAAACCTTCTAAAAGTCTTATTCAAAGATAGCACGAAAGATAGCAGACGGTCAATGGTCAATGAACGAATATTATTGTTTTCTTTGATTTGATATTTAATTTCAATTGGAAATAAATAAATGAATTTCCAACTTTTTTTCTTTTATCGAAAACCCTTAATAAAATTCAAAATAATATATGCACAATTGATATTAGTCCCAATCTCGTGATGAATGAAAGAGTTTGACAAAATATCTTAACCGACATTCTCGATAAAAATGAATATTTATCAGCAACATTTCTTCAACGAAAACCTTTCTTCAACCCATTTCGTGTTGGTGTTGATTCACCGGAGATTTCTTGCTGAACATTTTTAAGTCTTGCCTTTTTTCAAGGAATGTTGATATCGAGATTTAAACTATAAGCAAAGAAAATTGTTTTTTCCTTATAAAGGGTGTTAAAATCTCTATTGGAAATTAATGCAAACTAGTTAATAATGGAAAATATTTTCATTCAAGTGACTACCTCTGCTAGCACATCAATATCTTCAATTTTTTTTTGTTTTTTTTTGAGACATGCTTCTTTTAGAATAGATAAATTTTAAATTCAAATTAAATTACACACTGGTCAAGCGTTTGCAATTTCGATTTCATATTTGGTATTTTGGGGAAAAATGCCAATTCCATTTAAGATTTTCATTTGCTTGGTAAATCTTTTGTGTATGACGGACAAATATTCTTGGTTTCGTCCTGAAACCATTTGACTATTGTCTGACTCTTGCCCTCTGTATCCTATGCTTTCACAAAAAAAAAAAAAAAAAAAAAATATGCTTCATAGTTCCCAGAAAAATCAACTTAAGAATGCAGTGTGGGTACACAATCACCATCAGTATGATTTATTCAACTATCAATCCAGAAGTTAAAAAACATTGTTTATGGCATAAATACAGTACATTTTTACCATTGCTTTGTTCATTTGAATACTTCCTGTGTCAGCAATGTATCATCCAAAAGCATTGGTTAGTGCATTGTGGCCAAAACCACTTTGTGTTGCACCTCCCTTTCGCTGATTGTGGTCTCTCAACGCTTAACACGATGAAATGGGACTTTCAACCCATGATTTGTAGTTGCAGTAACAATCACATTGCCATTCTAGTCAACAAGCAGGGCATCTTTTTTGCATAGTAAACACAATTATGATGCCTCCGAGCCTGTTTTTCCATGAAACGAGTTGTCATTAAATGTACACAAGAGTGTTCGCGTTACGAGGATTTTTCCAGGTGCAAAATAGTTTGAGTTTGGCAATCTGCAAATTATTTTATTTATGATGTGTATAAAAGTTGTCGAATATAAAGGTATACGCAGTTTTGCAAATCCTCATAAGACTTTAATAAATTCAAACCACAGCTATCTCACCAGCACCATACTTCTTGTGAAAGTATTTTTATGTATGCCGAAACAGGTCTCGTATCATAGTGTCACGTACATCAGTACGGATTCCAGGACCAAGAAAGATCTTTATTTAGAAGATTGTTTTACTTGTACTACACGAACATAAATCGCAAAAAATAATGCAAAAAATGCTTGCAAATTTTGTGTTAAAATTTCTGCTGATATTTTTAAAATTCTTTTGGGACACAAGATGAAGTTCCTCTTTATACAATAATAAAAATACTATGGAACTAGTTTGAAATTATGTTTCATTTTCTATTGTTGACATGACTCTTTTTTTCCAAAGTCACTAAGTCATCAAATTTTAGCCATCACAATAAGCTTTTAATCCATCGAATCTGTCTTCTATTTTATCCATAAAATTATAATTCTTTTATTTAATTTATCCTTAAATTATAATTTTATAATTATGCAATGAGTTGAAGGAAATTTAATCCTATTTATAAATTCACTTCTATATTTTTAATTGATTAACATAATGAAATTGATTGAATTAAAATGAAAAAATAAGAAAAATTAAAATATGCCACTCACTTTCTTTATTTTTCAATTCCAAATTTTTACCCACCCTAGTCAGAATAGACTAACTCACTAACTCACTTACTCACTTCATTTAATGAATTTGGTTTTTCGGCTTCAGCTTCAGTTTAATTCACTTTGTCATTCGCCCTTCATAATTATATTCATCATCATCATCATCATCATTATGAACATCAAACACTAACAAATTCGTTTATGGACAGTTGTCATCATGCATATATTATATGTTACTTGTATGCGCCTATCCTTTCTATACATCAACCGACCACCAAAATTTTTGCTTCTAAAAAATGTGCAAAATAAAAAAAAAAAAAGAAAAACATAAATGTCGTTTCGTATTCGCGTTCACGTTCAAGGCAGATTGAGGCGATATAAAATTTATTTACGCAAAATTTCCACTCGCGGCTTTGGAATCCTTGTATATGAAATGAGTTCCACCGACCGACCGACCAACCGACCGACCGACCGACCTACACCGATAGCTTATGAAGGGAAAAAAATTGCCAGCTAACAGGGCAAATGTGAGAAGATGTTTCAGAATTTAATAACATTTCATTCCGTTAAGTTGGATTTTCGTTTCAGCATGTAGTATTTTTTCTTTTTTGGTTGTATTTTTTATTTCTCTGAGTTTTTTCAAATTCATTTTTTAAAGAATGATGATGAATCCATTCGAATCCAATGGAATCATCAAGTATGAGTTACTCGAAAGCAATGCAAATTGCCATTTAAAATTCTTTTGAACAAAGTTGATGAAGATAATAATGATGATAATGATGATGATGATGATGATAATTGGCCTTCAAATATTTTTATTCTTAATTCCTTCAACTAAATAAAAGAAAAAAAAAAAAACAAAATGAGATAAAAATTTACAATAAAAAGAGATTAAAAATACTGTAGCATCATTTTCAACTTGCCTCATAAGAAGATAAAAAGAACTTTTTCACAATTACAATTTTATGATTTTATGAGTTTTAAATAGAAACTCGTAAGACAATTAGTTTTTCAGATTAAATCAGATTTCAACTAATCTAAACAAAAATCCATTAATATGATCGGTCATATCTATTTACAAAACAATCTACAATATGTACATATGTATAACTAAATATTTATATTGTAACAAAGTATTTCTTTATAATATTAATCACTTTGCTGTTGAGATAACAAGCTCATATACATCATATATATTTTAATCTTAGAGAAGGCGAAATTAGTTCCACTTTTTAATCAATTTCTTATTGCTTTAACAAAAATACAAAATATTGTATAAACATTTAAATGGTGAGTGCAAATAACCATCCACCGTTTCACAAAAGAAGATACCAGTAGTAACGGACAATATAACTTTGAAACAGTAGCGAATTTGTATTAGCACCTCATAACTGTATTCATGCGAAAGAGTTGAGTATTTGAGGCGAATAAGCGTAATGTGCGAGAACTTTTGATTTATTTGTTTAATTTAAAAAAAAAATCTGCAGCTGAGGCGCATCGAAGGCTTAAAGAAGAATACAATGATGCTGTTTTAAGTAAGAGAACTTGACACGAGTGGTTTCAAAGATTAAAGAACGGCGAGTTTAAAGAATATAGTGGAAGGTCGAAAATGTTTAAAGTCGCGGAATTGTCATCAACATTGGAGAAAGTTTAGCAGTGATAATGATGAGCAGAAGCAGAGAAACTTTGTATCCCGATTTTGCACATGTGAAATACTACTAGCCAGTTACAAACGAAACTTCAACATCGGCAGCCAATCCTAATACACAGGTCTGCAAATGGGATATTTTTACTGAATTATATATTTTAAAGATCACAGATTCTAAAAATGATTATCAGAATATCCCATCACGTATAGTTATTTTTTCTCGCCTGGGGTTTGGTTTTCTCGGAGTGGCCATTCAGTTTTTGTCCAATGCAGGTGTCTGGCTCTGCTGTCCCATAAGCACAGAAAGCAAGGGTATTTTGTATAACCTCCCTGTTGACCCAACAACATGGTTAGTATTTTGAAGTCTCCGCAAACCATCCATTGATGTTCTTGATATTTGATTTTCTCAAGAATCGTAGCCAAGTCATTATAGTTTTCTTTCATGTGAACCGAATGACCCACAGGAAGAGATGCAAATACATTGCCATTATGCAGTAAGACAGCTTTGAGGCTAGTTTTCGAAGAATCGATAAATAGGCGCCATTGTGATGAATGATATTCTATTTTAAAACTCCTCATGAGTCCATGGACATCGTCACAATAAACCAGATTGCTCTCTTTGGAGAAAAACTGCATGAAATCCTTCTCTCGATGCCTGTACCACGAAAATGAAGTACCAGGTGACAGCAATTTTTTGTTTTTCAGCCTTGATCCTAGCAGTTCGGCTGCATCTTTTGAAAGTCCTAAGTCTCTTACTAGGTCGTTCAGCTCACTCTGAGAAAACAGTTGAGGTCCCTCGTCAACAGGAAAATACGGGCTAGATTCGTCCTGGGAGGCTGATGTGTCTGATTCTTCTGACTCACACAGGATATCATCTAAATTAGAAGGTGGCTGTGGAACTGGTATTTCAGGGCCATGGGGTACTGGACGAATAGCTGAATCAAGGTTAGGATAAAATATTTTCTTTTTATTTTTTGTATTAAATCCTTTTACATCTACTGTGCAGAAGTAGCAGTCGGTTGTATGACTTTTCTGTTCACGCCATATCATAGGGATGCCAAAATGAAACGAATTTTTCTTGTCCTTAAACCACAAGCGAAGATCTTCCTCACATCTCCTGCACACTTTATGTGGAGCCCATGCTTTGTCTTGATCTCCAAGTTTACATTTGAAATATGCAAAATAAACTTTTTTCACGAACTCACTTATGTTTCTTTGTTGTTTTTTCACTGTGTATTCACCACAAATGTAACAAAAGCTATCTGGAGAAATAATACAACTTCTATGAGCCATGTTCCAGAAAGAATAACACAAAAATACAATATAATAAGATAGCACAGTAGCGTTCGAATGCTTGATGTGTACTGATTGTAGTATTAAATCAACTTAGAGCGAGGTACTGAATGAAGCTTGTTGAAACATGTTCTAATTCAAAAGCAAGTTGCTTACGAGTATATTTATTCTTAGTACTCTAGATAACAAGTCAAAACATGCTCAACCTCACCACTAATAAATTTATTTAGCCTTTCGTATTAGTAATATTAATTTTACGCTAACTACGAACCAAAACTTGAGTATGGCAAAAAAAAAATACTATGACGTGATGGATTTTTTTTTGTATTTTTTTCGGTTTTTCTATAAGAAAATATATAAAAACCCTATGCAGTTTTTTCCATGCAGACCTGTGATATTCATGGGAAGGTAACTAACTCATTTTGTGTATTTGGTGAGATCAGCTTGGTATCATTTATTATAAGTTGCATTATTTGGGCTCTCTAGTGAATAAAAATTGATGTGATTGTTCCACACACTTAAGGATAAACGCATGATAATGCATCTTAACATCTTGCGGAGCCAGTCAAAACCTAAAATTAACGATCATGAAGATAAAAAAATGGAAATTATAATAAAAAGAAGGAAGAATGAAATTTTCTAAATATGCTAAATAACTTTAATCACTACATAAATGAATGAATAAACTATGGTACCTTCTCAATAAATATAACATACAATAAAGGGAACTGTTAAAAATTAATTTAAATTACAAAATATAAGGTGAAAGAAAATCAAATGGAATAGAATAAAACCTGAAACTATACTCATTTTTGTTGAAATAAAAAAAAAACTAAAGAAGCCGCAAATGAAATTATGAACTCAAGAAAGATAATTTTTTTTAATTTCATAGTTTTAGTGAATGAAGATAGAAATGAAATAACCAAAATGACAAGGCGCAGTTGAATTAACAACGATGAGAAAGTAAAAATAAATTTTTCTGTAGCATAGCTTTAGGCGCACATCATTTTTTCATTGTTTACATAAAATCAGCATTAAGTAAAACTGAGAAAGAAAAGATGAAAAAAATATAAAGGCGTGAAAGTGCTAAAGAAAGCTAAAAGGATGAAAGCAACTTATGTTCGTTAGTATAGTAAAGTGCCAAAAAAGAGAAAGAATTGCGGAAAATATGAGTAAAGTTGCACTGAATGGGCAAATGGGTGAACAAAGTGAATGGATGTGAAAGGAATGAAATTGAAATGAATGGAAGAATGGAAGAATGGAAGAACGAATCTTGGAACATTACATTTACATAATTATGATTACTTTCTGTGCCCTTTATTTTCATTTTTCGTTTCAACAATGCTGCGGTTGGGTATCCTTTGGCAACCAGCACAACTACTTACCTGAACTTCTGCACGAATGCTAGAGAAATATGACAAGTACAATAGTTGTTGTAGTAATAGTAGTAGTAGTAGTAGTAGTAAGTAGTAAGTAGACTTTTACTTGATTTCCGCATTCGTGTAAAATTCATGCGACAATTTTCACTGGAATATATATTTTATAATATATATACCTATAAAAGTATAACAGTACTGTGTGGATGCAATATCTATTCGTGCAAAAGGAACAGAAACAATGCCAACCAGAACTATTAAGCACTGAGTTGAGGAGACGCAAAGAAATACTCGTAAACAGAACAGAGTTCCTGCCGGGTGGGTCATTTATGTCAAATGCTGAGTGCCAAAAGGATCCGAAACAAAGGAAACCAGCCAAGCAAACGAGACAAGTCAAGTTTCTGAGCATCTGAGCCCGCAGGGTCTGCGAATACTGATAAGCGTGAACAGCAAACAAGTAATGAACGAAACGAAACGAACAAAATTAAAGAATACAAACAGCAGAAAGCAGCATCGTCATTACGTTCACGCGGGACCAGTCGGGGTATATATTTTTTTTTAAGTAAAAACCACAGATAAACTGCAGGTACTGGCTCTGCTGACAAACAGATACACAAATGTACTCGCACTATATACAAATATGGTATATAGACAAACAAATAAATAAACAGACAAACAAACAGAATAAACACACATACACATACAGATACACAGAAAATGACCAAATGCTTGACAAAAGGTCTCACTGATGATGATGATGATGATGATGATGATGATGATGATGATGATGATGATGATGATGATGACAATGATGTTGATGGGTGAAAGCAGAGTGTACTATAACATTAACCAAAGAACAATGGCACAAAATAACTACACCAAGAAGTTGTGTAAAGTAGTCACAGCTGGCAAGGCAATATGCTAAATTATTCCGCTAATTGCAAAAAATATTATATATATTTAGAAGTATAAGCAAGTTTCCTAATGCTTTTGCCTTGGTTTGCATTCGTTGGGTTTAGTTTGGTTTAATGATAGTGTGATAAGAAAGTGACAAAATGAAGGTTGTCATTGACAATACCAATTACTAAGTAACCCAGCGGTAATTTTATATTAAAGATTGTTAAAATTGATGTCTAAAACAGCGATACTATATACTCATATTCTTCTCATTCCAAGTACATTAAAAGCAGAAATATATACAATAATATTCATAAAGTATCTACAGCATAACACAAGGCTAAGGATAAAACTGTCTTAAAGCAGACTGAAAACATTGCGAGTGCCCCAATGCAAACTTCTTTGCTCAAGGTAGAGCAAGCATTCATACTGCATTTCATTATTGAAACAGAAATATTTGTATGGGAACTAGGACTCCAAGGAATACTTACACTGTCCAATATTTCAAAAAAAAAATTTAAGTAGTCTGCCTCACCCTCATAAGCACAATATGGAAGTGAATCTTCTTTAGCGAAAAAAAAAAAAAGAAATGTGTGAAATGAAATTCAAAATGCGATGATGCTTCAGACACGAACATTGTCAAATTTTGATTTTCGTCACTTTTCATTTTCATATTTTTTGCATTTACTCCCCTTCGCAAAAGAAGTTTCACTTAAAAAAAACAAAATATAATATATTCTCAAATTTTGATTTTCGTCACATATGATTTGCATATTTTTTTTTTTTTTGCATTTACTCTCCTTCGCTAAAGAAGTTTCACTTCAAGAAAGTTTTTCTGATAAGAACATGAATTTGAATCGGGGTTTGTATGAGCTCTACATAGTCTAGTAATCAGTAAAATTTACATATTATATTGGTCAGACTCTTAAACTGTCTAAATTTCATTTCAATAGTATAAAAAAAAATAATAAAATTTCTGAATTCGAATTTTAGTTTGTATGGGTAATGGCTCTTTTCTCCATTGGATTGTACATACTTTTCTCAGCGTCTCCTTTAAAATAGATCAGAGAATTATACAAATTAGTAATATATTAAAAAAACAACAATCAAGTTCCTAATGAAAAACTCGATATAAGAACAAGGCATCAAAATAATTAAAATAAAGTAAATATGAGAACTTTTAAGTCTCTTCTCTCTACTGCATCCCATAGAGACACTCACTTTCGAGGTATTTTTATGCAGATATCTTATCCAGTAAAATTTGTCAATTATTTAATGGTCAATGACTTTAAATTAAATTAATTTCATTTATGTTCAGTTGGCGTTTATTTAGACTGTCTGAGTATGTTAGATGTTTAAAGGGTTTAAGATTTCCAGTAGGCAAATTGTTCATTTCCTTCCATTGTATGAAACTATTTCATGTCTATTTTTAGCTTTTAGAAGGAGTGTTTTGTTAGGTAATGAGCGAAAGAAGACCTTGTACTTAGAAACAGAAATAGGAATATTTTGGCTTAGCGAACCAATTAAAACGAAATCATGTGTACTTTTTTCACTTTACTTTCTGGGTTAAGCAAACTCATTTTTTGATGGATATTTACTCCCGACTCCCATTTTCTTCGAATTATTTCATTACTTTTACGAATTTGTACGCAGACTGCGTGTTTCTTATATTTAACCTTTGAAAATATGAAGAGATTTACCTCTTCGCACTCGTAATTTTTCTTCTTCAAACAAATTTATTATTTCAACCTTTTCTTTTGAATAGACAGTTATTTTTTACGATGTTTCATTTAACAAGAAATCAGGAAAACCTATGATTGATTCATAATCATATAGAATGTGCTGCATCATTGGGATTTTTGTCTGAAAAACATTACAAAATGCTTAGATGTATGAAATTTATTTGGGTTATTGAAGTTGTCCGTTTATGGAAACTCTGTAATCCATAATTTGACTTTTACTGTAATAAAAATGATCTCAAGAAATTGGTAATGAAATGAAATTTACTTATATTTTTTTAATATATAAAGGATGATGAGGATCATTTCAAAAAAATATTTAAAAGAAACTAAAGCATAGTTTCGGGGGCAGAACTTAAATACTTGTAAATCAATCAATATTTGTTTCTTTTTATGCATTTTAATATCAAGTTTCATTTAATTTATTGTTTCTTGCCTTTGTTACGTCACTGCCATGTCGATATCCTTTATCTTGCATATTGTGTTTGAGCTCTTCTTAAGTCCTGAGTTACTTTCTACTTGGCTTATAAGAACCTTGATGTTACATTGTAAACTCATTTGCAAAACAAACACTGATTTGTTCAGATGCAAGTCATATCGGCTAACTTTATTTTGTACAGCTAAAATAACATCACATGACATGTTATGACCTACAATTTTCTATCTCTCTGTACACTTAGTAAAGTAGATGATGGTATGGATTTTGCTCTCATAGAAGAACAAGCGGTCCCATTGCTAGTCCACTCGAAAATCGCTTTCACATATTGCAATTAACTGAAACTTATGTTCTTTTGTTCCGTCAGTGATATAAGTTATACAAATACAAGCCAAAGAAATAACAACAACAATAATAAAAAATCATAAAACAGTAGAGAAAACTGTGACACAAAATAGTGTCTTTCTCAAAAACACATCGCGTATCTAATATTTGTGAGTGTAAATTTTGTATTGAACATAATTAAATACTACCAAATTTTCAAATATTTGAATATAATATTTAATATTATGAAGCATAAATGGTCCATTCTTTCTATTGAGGTTTTCTAGAGAGAAGTAGAGTGAAAAGAAACGAGTATGAAAAATACGAGACACAATCGTTAATCGTTATATTTTTGGAAGAAACTTGTCTTCATTGATGACGCTTATTTTGAAATTAGCACACAAAACTGATACATTTGGGCTGAAGAACATCCTAAAGAATTGTTTGAAAAGCCAATGAAACAAAAAAGTTTGTATGTGGTATGGAGGCATAATTGGTCCATATTTTTTTCAAAAGACAAAATGGTAATGCAATTACTATGAATAAAGCCTGATATCGAGAGATGTTTGCAAAACTTTTAGTGGAATCAATTGAAATATTGTATATATTGCTAGCATATCAGCAGAGAAGGAAAGCCAATGAACTTTAAATTCCAATAAAATATAAATAAAGATTTCATATTGTAGAATTTATGTCCTATGTTGGAAATTTAAATGAAAGTAAAAGTAAACATTCTACAACTTCAAAAATTCTGTACTTTGAATTTCTTTTTAATAAAAAAAAAAGAAAATGGAAAATGCAAAAAGCGGTTGATAAGGTTCGCTTCTAATACAGAAAATAATAATGTTATTTTTATTACAAATGCAAACATTTCAAAACCTTCTTCAACTTTGCTTTCAATTCTCTTTAAGTCATTAAATTTGTTGATCAAAAACCTTAAATCATATGTTAATTTTCCATGGATTTGACTAGAAATCTAAGCACCCATGTGGTGTCTGATGTATCACGACAGACAGATAGATAGACATAAAATGAAGACAAGTATTTAAATGAGTTTTATACAATATTAGAAAGAACTTTACAATATTGAAATAAATGAGAATGAGATGGAAAGACTTGGTCGTCATCGTGTTCGCGGTCTACCAAAAGGAAAATGCTTAAGGCAATGTTAAACAGACAAAAAAAAAAAAGAAAAAAAAAAAAAAAATAGGAAAAATGAAGAATATGAGAAAAAATAGTTCAAATGAAATGAAATGAAACACGAAAGCACTAAAGCGTTGCTTTGCTTTCCCTCGTTTCACACGCGTTTCCTGTTCTGATGATTTTCTGTGAGTTTTACAAAACTCAAACTGAAACACTCTTACACACGTGTATATGCGGCGTATACGTGATTTTTCTTTATTCTTTAATGTATGTGTGTGTGTGTGTGTGTGTGTGTGTGTGTGTGTGTGTGTTTTCATCAAAGGATGCTGCACAACTTCCTGTTTGCATGCTGTTTCCTGTCTTTTCGTCCGCCATTTGTTGCTTCGCTTGCCTACTTTTCCACCATTGCTCATTTCTTCTTCAGGTTCTTGTTTATTTTTCCCTTTTTTTTTTCTTTTTTTTTTTTGTGCGCAATTGAGTTGCTGCTGAGTTGTTGAGTCAAACAGAATCTGCTTGATTTTTCCTTTACATTTTCCAGCATCTTTTTTTTTTTATTCTTGTTGTTTTGTATGCGTATTTTTCATGATTTCCTTCCACATCTTTTCCCTTGTCATTTTCTTCTTAGCCTTTCTGTTTTCTTCAGAGCATCCAACTCTCGGAACTCAGTCTGATTTTGAAGCAGAGTTCTTGGTTGCACATTAATGCCGCGCCATAAAGTAGATTTCCATGCACTTTAATTAAATTAATTTGTTTAATTTTTTAATTTTTTTTTGTTTTTCATTCTTCCTGATTTTCTCATTTATTCTTTGTTTTTCTACTTTAATTAAATACCACAGAAGAAAGTTCAGTTCAGTTCAACTCAACTCAGTTCAGTTCAGTTCAGTTCAGTACAGTTGAGTTCAATTTCAATATTGACTAACTGACTGCTTGAATGTTGTTGATTATTTGCTTTGCATGTCATTTCGTTGTTGATTTTGTAGTATGAGGTGTTATTTATTCGCACTTTGTCTTTATTTGCTTTGCATTTAAGCAAATGCTGCCAATTGAGAGTGGAGTGGAGAAGAAGAAGAGTGAAAAAAGAGTGAAGAGAACAAAAAAAAATATTAACTAAATAATATTGAATATGGAATATTAGAGATTTTCATTCATTTCATGATTATTTGCATTTCATTGCTTTTCCTTTCGATTCATTTCAATTCAATTCAATTGATCATCAAAGAAAAAGATGACCACGTTCTTTTGAAGCAAAAGAGAAAAAATCTCCTTTCAATAAAATAAATAAAATCATGAAAAATAAAACAGTTATAAGATAAAAATATGAATAGAAAATATTATAAATTGACTACTTGGCAAAAAAAAAAAAAAAAAAAACAAAAAGAAATAAAATAAAACAAAAATAAAATGAAAACCATCCTAATCTGAATCTTAGGCTTATTGATTAGTAGATTATGATTACATATTTATTATCATATCATATATAAAACCAGTGTCAAAATTATAACTGAACAACCTTAATTTTTGGGTTCCATTAACTTTCTCTAAATCGTTTATAAAATGCTCCGTGGTACACAATTAAGTGAGATAGAAAAATGTAACATTATGGGTGGGTTTTATAATACAAAAAGATAAGTTAATATAGGTAATTTTGTTATATCAAAATTTATTGAAAATTTCATATTGGTATGGAAAAAAGAAATAATCAGCGAGGTCAAAAAAACGATAAATCAAAAAAGTAACCTCAAATTGCTCGAAAAGATAACAAGAAAGAAAATTTTTAAATGCAACTTGCTTGCATCTCGGTCAACAATTCTTTGCTCATTAAATTCCTTGGGTAACAGTACTCAAATATGAAGGTAGCACCCCCAAATCACCGGTGTACATAAGGTAAAAAGAAAAAAGTTTGCCCTTAGTGCCATGTCACGTAATTGGAATCAGGTATTTTCTTGTTGAAAAACTTAGCTTTTGTACTTTTCTTGTGTTTGGCATTGCAAGGCAAATCTTTTTTGATGAATAAAGTTGAACATTGTAGCGCGATGGTTTTATTGGATATTGGCGAGATTTGCAACTTCTCAGTAGAGTAATTTCAGTTGTGAATTAGGGAATGGTACGGGGTGTTGTTTGCGTTTCTTTTTTTTTTTTTTTTTGTTTGTTTTTTGTTATGCGAACAAGGAGGGAAAAATCTTCGAAAGATACTCATTGCCCGTGCCACAAGGTAAATTGTATTTCTACCGGATAAAAAGCCACCTATAGCCTCAAATCCCGTTTATCTCTACAGAACTACCAAAACATTACTTCGTTGGGAGAGAAATTGTACTTATCCAGACGCCATTAACCCCTCGTACATTTGAGCATCATGAAAGATGTTTGCAATTTCAGATGAGAAAAATGTCCACTCTTCTAATGATGATAACATGCGCCTTATGGGCTCCTGTGTGCTGCAGGGACATCCATGGTGATCATACATCCTACTTCGCTGTACTTCAAACCTAGGACACTTATGAGCAAGGTGTTCTGGGTCTTCTACCACATTTAGGCAGAGGCCGCAATATGGATCCTCGGCATGCCCAAATCTGTGCAGGCATTGCCTGAAGCATCCTTGATTAGTTACGAATTGGGAAAATTCGAAACCAATGTCTCCGCTGCTCCTCTTGAACCAATCTGCTATGATAGGTATGAGCAGATGAATCCTTCGTGGCGCCGTACTACTCCACCTCAAATACCTGAACCTTATCTCTACACTGCTTTCTCTATTGGACGTTATTCTGGCCAAGTCAACTGGAAGCCTACCTGCAAGAATATCCGCCGCATCGTCTGCAACTGTCCGATAGGCTCTATAAATCCCAATGTTCACTAACCGGTTTGCACTTTTTATTCCTCGCAAGTATGACTAAGTTAAGGGAGCCCCTTCCCAAATCGGAGCCATATAAAGCAGTATAGATTTACTCACCGAACCTAGTAGAACCCTTATATCTGTTTTGCGCTTTTGGAAAGCTAAATCTGCACTTTCTCTTTACGTGATGAATTCCAAAGAGTACATTAGTGTACTCTCGTAGAAGTTGTTGCCTTTTTTAGAACAGCACCCAAGTTCAAATGGTGCTTCTCAGTAACTCACCATGTCATGCACCGCGTCGGGCTTTAACTTAGTTTGATGACCAATTTGTTACACTCCTTGAATGGACATTACTTGCGATATATGAATGTTATGGAGATCGTATGGGAAGCATTAGTTTATATGGTTTAAGGTGGAATCAGGCAATATTGTACTAACGAAATGAAATGAATGAAAGATGCCACCATTAAAGCTACCAGCATATAAGAAAATTAATCGATTTAATGCCATTCATCAGTTAAAATATTCGACGAATTTTGTTGTTGAATGTATTGTTTTTGTTAGATAAAAGTAGAAGAGAATTCCCTTGAAGCTACCTTTATTATTCCCTCCACCATCCCAAAATGGTAACTAGTAAAAGTTTTAATTCTTGGATTTCGCGATCAAGAAGTAATATGTTGTATAGAGCATTATCATAATGAAGCTTCCACGATGCCTTAGGTGTCCTTCCTTTGAACAAATAAAACTGTTTACTAACTGTTAACTTTCTCATTGGGAAGTCATCCATTACTTTTTTTAGGGTTCCGGACCCAAAGGGTATCAAAAGGAACCCTATTGCAGAGACTTCGTTGTCTGTCGGTCCTCGGGTCATATCTCATAAACTGCAATAGCTATAGAGAGTTGAAATTTTTACACAATGTGTAGTTCTATCCGGGCATCAGCGACAAATATTTAAACTAAACTATTTTCAAAATCTTAAAGGGGTCCCCATACAAAAAACATTTTGGTTAGTATGGCAGCTATAGTATCCAGTAATCTCACGACATTGAAATTTAGAAGATTAGTGGCTATACATCAGAAACTTATATTGTCGAAATTTCAGTTTAATCGAACGCCTAGGGAGGGTACCTCCCATACAAACCCACCATTAAAATTCAGGTTTTTATTAGAAAAACTTTTTTGGTTTTTGTTCTATCGAACTGAAAATTAAACACTATAAGTTTCTGTTATATGTACTACACATCTGTTGGAATCAATCTAATCAGACCACTAGGAGGAGTACCTCCCATACAAACCCCAATCTGGTACGGAACCCTCCGTGTACGAGTCTTTCTCGCACTTGGCCCAGTTTTATTATTTCATAATCGTAACATTAATTCTATGGCTACCAATTGAGCCAAGTCATCTATCCTCTTCTCTACCTAAGACCCTCCACTATTTTTTCTAATGAAATTCACAGACAATTAGTTTACTATACTGAACCATAAACACTCATTTAATCATATTCACCTGATTCCTGGTTTTTTATAATTTCTATATCAAAACACAATTTTTCATTATAATTTTCTTTTGTGTTTGTTTATTGTATGTTTTTGTTTATGTTTAGTATAATTTATCTTCAACATTATTCGTTTTCTTTAAATTTTGTTTGAAAGAGAAACAAAAATATGTGTTTTTGTTGCCAACACCTCAACAGAAACTTTCAATATTTACACACTTTACGCTTATTAAATACCGTAAAGCAGTTTATATTTCTTGCAAAGAACAACAAATGAAACATTTAAGAAAACAAAACAAAACAAAACAAAACAATATGCAATATATTACAACAAAACAGAATAGGAACGAACCAAACCAAACGAAACCAAACAGAACAGAACAGAACTGAACAGCACAGAACAGAACACAACAGAACAGAACAGAATAATAAAGAAGAACACCAAAGTATAATCGAGTTTTAGGCAGTTTTTCAACTATGAACTAATGCAAAACAGTTTGTGAGAATTTCAAAGAAATACAGAAAACACTAAAAACCAAATCAGCTAAAAATTCAAATAACAACAACAACAAAAAAAAACTGAACTCTATAAACAATCAATACCTTGGATCCAAACAAAAGCAATAACAACTAAAACTATAAAAATTAACATACTCGTATATTACAAATATGTAAGAGTACAGTAGAGTACTTATTTGGTAGTTAGATATGTGAGCGGTGAGACAAAAAAAAAACAAAGAATATACTTGTAGTAGTAAAATGCTTAAATAAAATTTACAAGCGCCCAAAAATATGCAATACATTTTGCCTCTGCCTTTCATACTAACTTACTTGCCATGCCATGCCATGCCATGCCATATCACTTGATTTTGTTAGGCTTAGGCTGGTTTGGTTTGGTCTGGTCTGGTCTGGTCTATCCCTCTCTTCTTTAGGCATTCTTTTTTATCTATGATAAAAACTTTGAGCTCACTGAACTAATTTAAATATCATGAATTCAACATAAATAAATAAAATGAAAGTTTTTTCTTGTCTTTAAATTCTTCAGTTTTCATTCTAGGTTTCTGTATGGTCGTTTTGGTGTCTTCTTTGCTTCCCAGTGCTCGCATAAAATGAACAGTTCAATAATACATAGTAACTTGCTTATGTCCTTTCCCCATGTTAGTTACTAGTCAAGTACGACAACGTTTACCAACATTGTTTGTTGGCACACTGCTCCTACTTTGTATACAATATAAACTTTTAGAGATTTGCATAAACAAACAAACTAAGGACACCACATACACACAGATGCAGATACACTAATTTACATACACACATAGCCAAGCCATAGCCAAATGGCGACTGCTTTCCATACATACATAGATGACAATGATGATGACTAAGAAAAAGCAGAGAAATTGGAAGACTCATTGGGAGATAAGGCGAAAATATATATGAAGAATCATAGAATCACGGCAGGGCGGGCAACCAGTATTTCATTTAGTAAGAATGTGCAAAGACTACAGGGAATCTAAGAAGCAACTATGGAGGATGGAGGATGGCGGATGGCGGATGGCGAAGTGCGTATATATATCATAGGCCAAAACCAGGATGTAAACAAGATGAAAATTATTTAAGATAAAAAAAAAAAAAACTTTAAGAACTTGAAAATATTTTTATTCCTTAAAAAAACGAAGAACTCGCAATTCATAGAACAGAAGAAAAAGACAGATATGTTGAAAGAGACAAGAGTGTTTAAAGTGCAAACAACATAAAGTAAAATACACAAAAAACTCAAGATCTACAGGAAAAAAAAAAAAAAAATGATAAATTGGTAATTTGTAAATTTGGTTATGAAAAATCGCTTTCAGTAATCACATTCATTCTCTCTCTCCCCTTCCCTCTCTCTCTATCTCTCTCTCTCTCTCTCTCATTATATTGTATATAAACTCTAAAGTTTTACCATTCTCACAAATTTATCTTTATTTTATTATATTGTATTATATTTCGTGGATGCCACGGTGCCTCTCGTTGTAAATCTTTCTTTCGATCACTCAATAGCTTTTTAATCAAAATAGCCTAAAGGAGATTCTTATAAATGACTTTGCCTGCCCAACGGTGCCATTGAAAAATCCCCCTTGAACAAACAGTAAACAAGAAAGCAAAACCAAAAATGCCATAAAAAGAGATGAACTTTTGTCTACTTTTAGGGGCATCTAGTAACGAGTATCGAGAAGTCAAAAAACATGCGTAAAAGAAAACGCAAAAAAAAAAAAAAGGAAAAATTAAGTAAAGGAAATAAAATAAATTTATATTCGAAGTCGTAATAAATTTTGTAATTTTCAATGTGAATGGTGAATTTGTGGATCGTATGCGGTGGATAAAGGGGCTAAGGGATAAAGGACATAAAGTTGAGTGAAAAGGCAAATGTTGGTAAAAAGTTTAGAGACAGCAATCTGTCTGACTAGTATGACTATGACCCATTCTAGTATACTCGTATTCTACATATCTATCTTCATGCATAGTAAATCGAAAAAGCCATTCAAATAAAGGGTAAACAATACAAACATAATAAAACAAACATACGAGTTCACTTATTTTTATGCGACATGTGTCCGAAAAGTTTTTGACTTTGATTTGACTTGATTTTGAATAAGCAACCCATTCCCATCGATGTCACTTCCGATAGTCTTTAGTGAACTCGTCCTCAATCAGTATTCTCAATTTTGGATAGATTTAGATCATGCACATCTTCTTTGATTATAAATCACTTATGTACAATAATTTTTTTGTGTTTATGTTGTCTTTATGTTGCGTTATGGTGATTTTGACAGGTCAGAACAGAGGTCACTGTCAACCATGTCTTATCATGTAATACCATCATACCATTCTTTTATCTATTGTATGTATTGCCCCAAAGTCTTCTGTCTTCATTATTAATAAAATAAATTAATTTTTCAAGTTTTTGCACAATTCTTTCCGAGTTTAAATGAAAACTTGATGGAGTCACAGAGGTTGCTGTTTCGAAAACTTTTGGAACTCACCATGCTGTAACTCTTTTTTAGTTTTGTTTTGTTAAATATTTACATACACATATTTTTGCCTTTCTCTTTGCTTGATTTCTCATTTCGATTTTGATTTCGAAACAAAATCATTCGTCTTTTTTTTTTTTTTGTTTTTCCTTTTTTATTTATAGTATTTTACATTTTTTTCAGATTACGAATCCAATCGGAAGGGATCAAATATTTGCGCATTTGTATGGGTAAGTGTCTAAATGTGTAAGCATGTGTGCGTGTAACATAAAACTAATGATTTTCAATTGCTGCAGTCAACGTGACCAAAGAGTATTGTGCCCACTTAGACTGCTACAAACTACTAAGTCCTTCTTTGTCAAAACAAGCAATTTGCATGAAAAATTGAAAGTGTGTGTGTGTGTGTGCGTGCATATTCTAGATTCTTTTACCTTTTTACTCTTAGATTTACCTCAAACTTCAATGACTAATTCATCGTCGTCGTCAGCATAGTCGTGTTATTTTGTTATCGTCATATATGTTCTAGAATTTGTATTTCTTAGGTTTTCTTTTTTATAGTTTTTGTATTTCAAATCCGCTCAGCATTATTTATGATTATATGGCATTTGCCTCCTTTCATTCGTTTTTACATAGTTGCAAAATATTGTAGCCTTGATTCTTTCTACACCATTTTCATTCCATTTATATTTCTTTTTCTTTTTGCTTACTTCTTTTCTCAATTTCTCTAAGTTTTATCGTCTTAAATTATGTTGATTTTGGTAAAGGGTTTGATGTTTGTTGCTGCTGCTGCTGCTGCTGCTGCTGCTGCTGCTGTGTTGATGTTGTTATTATTATTGTTGTATTAGCTTCTTCATTGCTATATTTGCTTTAGCATTCATTCATTCATTCTTCCTTCCTTTTTTCATCATCCTATGGATTTTACTACAATATAATATTTTGCTTTTTATTTTGCTCTATAAATTATTCTTCTTTTAAGTCAGACGTCGTTTTGCTTGGCAAATATTTGTCATTGATTTTGTTTCGTTTTTCATTTAATGTTATCTTTCTACTTTCTGTGTACACACTTTTTTTTTTCGCTTCTTAACTTTCGCTTTTCATGTCACAATCATTTTTTCAATCATTTTTTTCCAATCAGCGCAAATATCATCTTTTTGAGCTAAACGCATTTTAAGAGTTTTAAGTAAAGACGTCTATCGTCGTTAGTCGATTCTATTTATTTATTTTTATTTATATTCCATTGATTCCATCAGCATTTTTATCTTTAACTTTTTTTTTTATTCTTTTGCTGGTTGTGTCAATGCTCCTCCATATCTTCACCATTTCATACCATTCCGTAGTGTCTTGATTGTTTGACTGTGATTTAATGGCACATTTCATTGGTTAAAGGGGTTAATCTGGTTTTATAGTAGCAAAAAAAAAAAAAAAAAACAAAAAAAAAAAATAAAAACTCGCATAGAAACTTTGAGTTCAGTTGAGTTGATTTATTTTATGTTTATATTTCATGATTTATCTGGAATTGTTTTTGATGTATGTTGTACTATCAATAAGAAACTCTATTTGCTGAGAGGAAGAAAAGAAATCCCATAAAAGATTGGCCATAAGGGTGTCAATTGCAGTTAAAATTGATGTTAAAAAAAGGAAAAACACAACATTAAAATATCATTAAAGTCGAGTTTATTAAGGTTTAACATTTAAGAAGATATGACACCCATAAAATTTTATACAATCATTATCATGATCATTTAAATAATGAGAAGGTTCGTTGTTTGTTTTTGTTTTCTTTTGTGATTTTTTATCATAGGTTTTCTGTAAAGTATCTGATATATTAAACTGATGAAAGGAAGTAGAGAAGCTGAGTAGCTCTACTCTTAGTTGTAATTTGAATGATGTGTTATTAGATAATCTGGTTAATACCTAAAATGATTGGCCTTGGTTCGGTTTTATGGGATCAGGAAATATATATAGTCATAGATGAAGACTATTTTTCTCTCCCTTCAAGACAATTGTTAGATCGATTTAATAGTGATTCAAGTGTTTCGTCTATTCGCCCGTTCTGTGGATGAGTTTTCAAAAACATAAGTCAAAGCGATGTGGATATTCTCAGTGTCTTTAAAATCACTTTTATTCTGCTCACTTTAAAGCTAAGTTTCTGGATCATATTGAAAGCACCACATTTGAAGAAATTTTTATCATTTCTGGCCCCTTTGAAATGATTGATATAAAGTGATTTCTGGTTATCAGTTCATGTCTTTGTGGAATTGATTCTGCAAATATTCAAAACCTCTTTCATCATTATAAGTGAAGCATTATTAGCATCTGCTACAATATAGACAACTTTTTCAATCATGTCAGGGGTTCAAACTGTAAATGACCATTCTGCAACTCAAAAATAATTTCGAAACAATTATCGAATTGCGCATATCCCAGGATATGCACTTTTATTTGATAACAGTCGGTTTTCCCACTGACCAGTTCGATATTTTGGTTTCTTTACTGATTTTTCACTAACCGAGCTGCTTAGTATTGCACACCACCACACCACTCAATAAATTCAAAAAGAAATACATGTAGCATTCATCCTTTCAGAACACCCTGTATACGAATATGTCATTGAAGCATCAAGAAAGTCTTTAAATGTTTTGATGTCTTCTTATTGGTGAAGTTTTCCTCATAAAAAACAAAAACAGTAAACTCCATTTTCGCTTTAAACTCAATTGTATATAAGAACAATCCCAATTTCGATAATAAAGTAAAGACAAACTTCCAGAACTCGAAGTTTTACATAATTTAATTAGAATTTTTCATGACACAAATATCTCCATTATTCAAACAAAACAATTGGCATGTGTAATTTTTTTTGGGGGAATTTCAGATAATGTAGAATATTCTTTTTATAAAAGCATGGGATTACATGGATATAGATGACAAGAAGTTGCGTTGCTTCAATTAGAATTTTCTTCATGAGACAGTGACGTTGAAATTGACATGCCTTTTATATTCGTGACTAATATTGATAAATATCGTATCGTGATGTGAGGGATGACTACGAAATATGAATAATATTTAGTCCGAATATGACTTCCTATGTGGATTTAAATGTTGTGGGCACAACAGACTGATTGAGTTTTTTTCAAATCACAACATTAACGCTCAGAGGTAGTAAATGTAAATTGGTAATTAGTAATTAGTAAATAAAAAGTTGGATTTCCTAGATTGATTAAGTGGAAGCTTTGAAAATTTTAAAATCAACATATTTATAACTGACTCATGGTTAGAAAAATTCTTATCAAGTGTGATGATATATTCTTAAGGTTTGCATTTCATATAACGTAACTCTATAGGGTGGAGCCTTTTAAACATTCTAAGGCATGAAGTCTTACACGTTAGAAATCCTGTGTCGTCAGCATAAGTGGGAGTTAAGCAAGAAATAAACACATCAAATCGTTCTTCAAATCGCTCTCTTTTTGAAAAAGCGAAAGCTTTTTGACGTGCCGATGGGGGTGTTATGCGTTTGATCAAATGATTTGATAATATCAAGAAGTTTTGATTTTTCTTTAAATCACTCTCTCTCTCATTGTTTGCAACTGAAAGCTATTTTATGTGTCGATGGGCAAATCAACTCATTATTATGAAATCTTTGATGTGAGCGGACAAAGAAAAAAGAAGCGGTATGTGGTAGCAAATTATCTGAAAACTAAAATATTTAATTTTGGAATTTGTTAATGAAATATAAAATAAAATATTTATTTTAGTTTTGTTTGTGATGTTTTTTTTTTTTGTGTGAACTAAAATTTTTTAATATATCGGGTTCACTTACCGATGTGTTATCCCTGAATGAATGAAATGACTTTCTTTTTATAAATTTCGTTTTATTGCTTGTTTAGTAAAAAAAAAAAACATTTAATTAAGCATTCCAAATGGAAAAAGGAATAAAAAAATTTTATTTCCTTCATTGAAGCATATCAGGGCTTGCCTTCTCTTTGGAAGACAACAAGCAAGCCGCACATTCCTTGTGTGCACTGACTCGCTGCCTTCAACGAAAACTAAAAACTAAAAGCTTTCACCAAATGAAATTTACAATAATCGATGGCAAGAACACAATGCAACGCAGTATCAATCTACTGTGGACAGCTAGGCGACATTTCGTCTTTGATTTCGACCATGAGGAAGAAAAAGCATTCATTAAATAAGAATTTCTTATCAGTGAAGCTGACAAAAATAATGTAAATATTAATGAATATTTTAAGAAATTATTTCTGGGATATTTGATGTTGATGTTGATATTTTATCTGTCCTACATTACTAAATTTTCTCAGGGAGCAACATTGATGCAAGAAGGTAAATTGGCTAAATTTATTACTTTACGTAAACAAATGCTGGATAAATCCAAAGGGGTGATAGACAGTGTTTTGGTCGCAGCTGTTTTCTAATATATTTATAGCTACTTACTTCATTAGGGTATGTAGTTTTCAGCTGATGTACATATGTGTCAAAGACACTTTAAAGAATTAAGTGTTCAATTGTAAATGCAACCAATCCATTATTATCCCCTGGATAACTTTTAGATCCTTTATGGTAACCTACAGGTCGTTTAATGAATTAGAATTTTTAAATTATTTTTCTGGCTATCCTCCCGACAAAGAATCCCATTCAGGATATTATAATAGTGTTTGGTATATAAAGATTAGATATAAAATAATACATTGGGTGACTTAGATTAGATTGTATTATGTGACGTAGGGTTCGAAAGGATGGAAAGGGGATCTGTGTTTGAGAAATATAAACTACGTATTGGTTGGGTTTTTGGGCATTCAACTAGAATATGATTGAGAGTTGACAATACAGGAACAAATGGGATTCGGTGGTGATGGGATGAACAATAGTCCATGGTATCACAGTCCAGTCTTCTGAATTCATCAGGATGGGCTGGAAGGAAAGTTTCAGCTGAAAGTTTGTTTGCTTGATGTAATCCAGTGTATTGGGTTTTGATATGAGATTTTATGTATATCACAGAGTCTTGTGAGGAAAAATTCGGCGTTGTATGGAGCGGAGAGAAAGCAGCTTCTTTGGCTACTTTGTCAGGCATTTCATTACCAGCAATCAGGCAACGGCTTGGGATCCAAACTAAAGCCATTTTTGAAGAGTTGCGGATAAGAATATTTTTCTAATTTTGTTTGCGTAAAAATTTTTTGAAGTTATGTTAGATGAATAGATCGACGTAGCGAATTTACTCGGCAGATCGCAGCTTTTAATATAGCTACTATTTCTGCTGTAAAGGTGGAGCTATAGGTAGGTAAGATTGCATTTTTGATTATTGCATCTTCATAAGTGACGCCTATAACTCACATTATTATTATTGTCCGATTTAGAACCGTCTGTGTAAATGAAGGTAATGTTACAAAGTTCTTCTTTTAAGTTATTGAAAAGTGCTCGGAACTGGTTGGGGTTGGTATCAGATTTTAGAAAGTTATGAAGAGAACAGTTAATAGATGAAGGCATTAGGTTCCATGAAGGTGGGGGAACATTATGGGTCGAGAAGGGAGGGAGGGGGGATGGTACATTTAGGGGTTGATTAATATTCTATGAAGGAGGACCTAGGTTGTAGATTTAGCTTTTTCGGGTTAGTAAGCCTAAGGGGGAATCATTGCTTCAGAAAAGTGTTTTGGATATCATCCTATATATGTGTTTCCATTTTGTAAGAACTTAGTTTTTTAGTATTGTTTATAACTCAGTTTAAATAATGTAATTTCTTATTGTTCAATTCAGTTTGATTTTGCTTATCTTTTCCTTCTTTTTGTGACAATTTTTCATTGTTTATTTAAAAATTGGACCAATGGGAGCAGTTTTATGTCTTACAATATTCAAAAAGAAACTTCAAATCAAAATCATTCTGCCAATGGTAATTAACAAATATAAGAAAGTTGGATCATCAATGGGGATTTAAGAATTTATTCATGCTTCATATTTAATTTATGTGTAAGTTTGTTGTTTTGTTTTTATGTCTAAAGTATTTTTTTATCATTAGCTTTGTAAAATTTCTTTTGTTATTTATTCCTTTTGTTTTTGTTATTGTTGTTTGTTTTACTTTCTTTACATTTTGATTATTTGAAAAGATTCAAAGTGTAAACTCTCAAAAGTATGCAAAGCCTTTTTACATTTTCATAGACAAAAGACAAAAGTTGGAAAAAATGTTGAAAATACATTTACGGAAAAAAAGAAAAAAACAAAAAATACTGAACTAAAAATGTACGAAAAATGTATAGATAAAAAAAAAAAAGAATATAAAACAAATAGAAATGATGAGAATAACAGTGGCAAGAAGTGGTGGAAAGAAGGAAATAAAAAAAATAAAATGTACGCATCGTGTGAAAATTAGTAAAAAAAAAAAAAAAGTTTAGTAGGCAACCAACATTTTTTTTTTTTTTGTCCATTGAAGGTTGTTAGATAATGTTTACATTTAGGGGGAGCACTCTAATGAGGCTACAGTACTCTACAAAATAAAAGCTATAAATCAGTGGATTGATATTTGAAACTTTATTTCTCATAAATGTAGACATTTGCATTTGATTGATGCTTTTAAATTAAGGAATATTTTCCCATTCAATTCTATTTTCACAGTTAAGAATAACAGATGTTCAAATGCTGCCAGGAAATTTCCAATCCAAAAAAAAAGGAGTGCTGAATGAATGATGTATAAGTCTGCTGATTATTTGTTTTCGAATTCTCAGCAAGAACTTGAGATTTATTGTATTATCTGTAGTAACATATTCCATGACATGTCATGCTGAAATACTGAAGGCAGCAAAATATTCCACCAAGCGAATTAGTTACATTTTAATTTCTATTCTAAAGAATTGCAAGGAATAACCCAAAGAAGAATCTTTCAAACCCAGAGATTGAAATTTTTTGAAGATTAGAAGAAGGGACAATATTCTACAAAATCTAACTTAAAAGATTTTCTAGTTGTCATATAATAAAGAAGAGCTAGAGCTGACAGTCATATCTCAAATGGTAAAGTTTGACCTAAATAAAGTCAAGTCAATTTTACTTGCATCTACGGTATTTATTTTTCCACACAACTGTATGTTTGTATATACTTAAGTACTATATACATCTGTTTGGCATTTTAAAAAATGCTTTTATGCATGAGTTCTTCATTGTTTCCTACATTTCTCTTTGCATTTTCCACAGAAGCTTTTACTTTTTGCATTCATTTGTTATACGATTTCACTATTCGCATTATTTCTATTTGTTTGTTTGTTTTGTTTATTGTTTCTTTTTTTCTTTTTTGTATTAAGAACTGGCGTTAAATTACCGAACACACAACACACATCAAAATAACAACAAAGCAATTGTAACAAAAGGACTCTTTTAAAGGGGAACATAAAGAAAAATATTTGTTGCACGATACTTTTACTACTTACAACATACATGAGTTCGACTCGAACAAGTAGACTAACTAAGCAGGCTAACAAAAGCAAAAGGAGAAAATTCATGTCAGACAACAAAACCAACACAATTCAAATAACACAAAACATACTAAAGAAGAGAACGAACAAATGCAAAGAAATGTTAAAGAAATATAAGAAAAATAAGAAAAACACACAAACACACAAACAAAAAAAAACACAAGAAGCAAAGAAAATTTCTTTATACTTTCGAGAAAACTTTATTTGAAAGAAACAAAAAAAAAAAAAAAACAAAAAAAAGAAGAAGAAATCTACATAAACAAGTCAAGAATTGAAATTTGTACAAAAATAGAGTAACAAAATCGAAACAAATATCGAGTCAAGTTCTTTTGTCAATTTCAAGTTGTGTCAAGGAGTCGAGTCGAGTCGAATCCTAGAGTACTGGATACTATTTTATTGTGATGAAAGAAAAGCAATAAAAATGAAAATGAAAATGAAAATGAAAACTACTGCAATAGAGCCAAAAAAAGACAGAGAGCACACAGTGAGACAGAGAGTAAATAAATATCTGTGAATATGTAACAAAGTTTAGTTTAGTCTTAAGTTAGTTAAAGTTAAGTTAAATTTAAATTCCTTAAAATGCAACTCTAAGTCAGTTTAGTAAGTTTTTCTTTTTTGTATTTTTAAGATCTAAGACGATAGTGACAAAGGGAATTCTGCTTTATGGCATGGACTATCGAATAATTTACAGAGTTTTGCCAAAGACTATAAATATTTATAGACTGGACAAATTCTCTTCTTCTTCTTCTTTTTTTTTTTGACATTCGCCACATTTAATGCTTCGCGATTTTACTCACAACGATGTTATTAAAAATCGCTCAAGGCGTCGAAAGAATTTTCCACTTCAAGAAATGAAAAGGAATAAAATGATAATATTGTTACAAATTTTATTGTCTCTACAAATTCCCTTAAGTCAGTTGGCTAACAGTTAGCCATATAAAAGTTTGTAGCTGCAAGGAGGTGACTTGCAACTCGACAGGCGGCGACAACGTACACATGTATGCACAATACAGAACAAAACTTTAACTTACCAGAATAAAAATGTTGTCCTTTGTTGCAGCCATATCCAAAAGTGTATAGAGATTTCTGCCTCTATATTCCTTCCTATTTTCGTCGACATCTTTTCTCTATCTTTTTCTTCTCTCCTCGCTGCTGCGTTAGCAAGGCTACTTGAATTCAAAACGATCCAGCAACTTGCCAGCACTTGCCGATCGCTACGATTTGAATTGATGTAACAATATAATAAATTTAACCTAAGAACACATGACATTCAGCCCATTATGGAGTTGAATTTTTAAAGTGCAAGTGAGACTCGCCACGAGGTCCGTACCAGATTTGGGGTTTGTATAATGCCGATTCAACTGATTCCAACAAATGTATACATATATCAGAAACTTATAGTGCCTAAATTTCAATAGTCCAACAAACAAAAAATTAATCAGAATTTTAATGGTGGGTTTGTATGAGGAACTTCTAGTTAGCCGATTTGACTGATCCCAGATGTGTAGCGCTTATATTAAAAACCTATCGTCTTAATTTCCGACAATATAAGTTTCTGATGTATAGCCACTAACCATCTAAGTTTCAAGGTCGTGGGATTACAGGATCGTATAGCTGCCATACAACAAACAGTTTCTTGTATGGGGATCGATCTTCGAAAATATTTAAGTAGTCGCTGATGCTCGGATAGAAATACATGCGAAAATTTCAACTCTGCTAGCTGATTAGAGGACGGTTGGACGGAAGTTTCTGCAATAGATCCTTTGGTACATGTATCAACTCATATTATAGTGTGATATACTTGAAAACGTTTGGTGTGTAGATATTTATCACATTTATGGCATTTGTACACATGAGATTGCAGATGGCTGAATGAATGATCGATTCGGGCTTGTGTCCCACACTTTTATTTTGTCTCTTGGTATTGTATGTTTGAATTCAATCTCCAGGTTAAAATGTAATTGTTGGTGTTGGTGAATACCTGCCATTTGTGATCTTCCGACACGACCATCTAATCTGATCAAAAATTCAATTCAGACGATTACTTATACTATTCATATGAGCACCTGAAGCGTATGATCTACACCAATTTTTATTTCGTATATTCTGTACTTATTTATTTCCTTATCAAAAAGATCAACACCTCCATTTATTGATTGTGGGCATTCAACCCGATGAATCATGGGATTATTTCTGAACATTTAACAGGAATCGAACGAGCAGCGCAGATTCTGGATGTGTCGCGGATTGTTCCAGCTCATGACTATCGATAACGTATAAAAGATGACAAATATAACAGCATGTTTTACAAATCTTTACACGACTGTCATAATACAAGACAGGTCACTGACGAATCCAAAGATCAATAAAGATTTTCTTATTCCAAACAATCAAACGATGAACACAGACCGCAAATAAGACATATAAGCGAACAGTAAACGTTTTAAAAGTCTATGCAAATTTTGTGTACATAATTTGTTGATGTTTTTAAAATTCTTAAGCGACACATTATCATTTTCATTTGATGTACGTGACACTCCACTTGGACAAAGTAAACATTTCAAATTTAAATATTCTAAAGCTAAAGCGAGTACTTCAATGGAATTTTTTTTTGGAATTAAGTGTGAGATAGGCGACATTCGCAAGTACTTAAGATAAGGTAACAATGAATCGAACTTTATCTCATCTAAGTATATTATAAAATAATTTCAAGTCAATAAAAACTATAAGCTTCTACTTTCGAAATATGTAAATTTATTTTTTGTCTTTTTTTTAAACTTTAATTATTCTATTATTCATAAAAAAAAAACATATATTAACAAGTGGGGAGAAACAATAAATTTAATAAGATCTAGTAGGGAGGTCGACAGGATGCGATCTTCTCAACCGCCTCGCCATTCTGACCCCTCGCTTTATGCGTCTCTTTAAAATGCGCCAGGCTAATACGTTTGGAGGAAAAACCAACTGATGAATGTAGTCCTTGGCCTGACGATTAATCTCACCACCAATTTTTGATATTGTCAAATGTCTTGGCCTGCAGTACTGCGTACACCCTGTACACATCTAAGCAAGAGCCATTATTGTCTTAGTAACCATTTATTCCTACTATTTAGGAGCTCTAATCGCAAATTCTGCGTCATCAGGAGCCACGGATCCGATTCGATCTTCTTTATATTTGAGATATGCGATTTTAACGATAACCGCCTATCTAAATACACACTCAGGTATCTACATCCCGAATCGTGCTTCAACAGTTAGTTGCCTATGTTCCATCTTCTCGTCCAGACTTCAAAACTAGGCAGATATTGTTTCAGGTTGTCCGTGGCTTCGTAAATGCATCTGTTTCCGAACAGGATGGCCGTATCATCAGCAAATAAGGCGATGATTAAATCCTCAGGATGTTCTAGCGGTAGTTTTGAGCCATTGGGCATATCATGCGTGAACAGGGTATAGAATGACGGCCCCAAAATGCTACCCTGGGGTAAATTAAAATATGTTGTTGTAGATGACGATGATTCCATATCTATTTCCATCTCTTGTTCCACATCTCGTTCCATCAGTAGGTCCATTTTTAGTTTAAAAGCTTTAACCACCTCCAGTTCCATCTGTAGGTTCCATCTCTACTTCGATAACTGCATCCATCATTATTTCCTTATCTAATTTTTTAACTAAATCCATCTAGTGTTATCACTATGTCCAACTCTAGTGCTATCACCAGATCAATATCAATTGTTACAACTATGTCCATCATTAGTTCCACCTCAAGTTTCATCTCCATGTCCATCTCCAGTTCGATAACAAGTTCCCTCACTTGTTTCTTCTTTAAGTCAAGAGTTCTATAACTACTTCCAAACTAAGTCCACCTTTAATATTTGCGGACCATTCCAGTTCAAAATATTAGCTTTCAGCTTTACATCTCAAAAACTAAGAACTACATACATACATCTAATATATTTATAATATAAATAATAATATAATAATAATAATAGTATGGAAACTTTCAAATCTGCTGTGCTCTGATGACACTTTGCCAAAATTTCAACTGAGCATTTCCAAAAAAAAAATTCGCTTAGACTTTAATTAATATATGAAAACAAAATTTTTTGTTTCAGAAAATGAAACAAGGAATCATATTTTTAAGATAAAACCAGCACTTATGTCAAAATGAGAATAATACAAAATTTTTAAATTTCCATAAAGCGTTTATTTCATGCTTGAATGAGTAAACGTACAAATCAACGAATGAACGAGCGAACGAACGAATGAATGAATGAATGAGTGAAAATAATATTGGAAAAAAAAAGAAAACAGGCATGAAACTGAAAATAAAACAATCTCATTCATCTTAAGAAAGATACTCAGATACACTCAGATGCATTTCAAATACACAAACAAAAACATAATTTCAACTAACCAAACAATTATAACAATCTTGTGCTTTATTTTGTTCTTCATATCTTTTCACATATTTGCCATCTTTTGTATCTTGTATCGTTGTTCATATTTTGATTGCTTGTTTGTTTCTTTGTTTATTTGTTTGTTTGTTTGTTGACTTATATCTTCTTCGGTGAATCTGTTAATGCGATTGTGAATATGAGTATGAAAAGAAGCATTTGTAACTGAGAGGATATCATATTTGAATAAATTGTTTTTGTATTTCTTAGCTTGAATTGCATTGAGTTGAGTTGAGGGGGTGCAATAAGACTAAATCATCTCTCACACTTATTTTAATTTTGTTGTATGCATTATCATTGTTTTGATAATTGGCTGTTTTTTTTTGTTTTTTACAATTTAATAATAATTTTTATTTATTTTTAAATGCCATTTTCCATGGCAAATTATCATATTGCATTACAGCAATCATCATCTTCATTACGAGAATGAATATGTTAACATATCTTCATAATTATTATCAGTTGAGTAAATCACTAGCAATGTGTGAAGAAATCAAATTGTTTGTTTGTTTGCATTTAATGTTTTTCATTTTAATATTTTCTTTATTTTTGCATTTCATTTTGATTATAATTTTCTGTATACTCACTCCTCACTCCTCACTCCTCATTCACATTTCACACATTTTGTACTCTTGTCATCTATAAATTTTATTCACGAATATGCTTAGCATACTTTTAGGTTTATGCTTAGATTTAATGCATATTATGTAGGGCTCAACTCAACTGAACTTGATTTAACTTGATTTAACTTGATTCTCATCCCTTCTCAACTTAACTCAACTCAATTTATCATACCACGACTCAACTCGTCTTCTTTTTACTTTACTAGCTTTACTTTTATTCTATTCTATTCTAATTCATTCTATTTTCTTTTCTTGGTTTTGCTCATCGTGTAAATCTGTGTAGAATTTTGTAGGAATTTTATATATTTTTTGACTTTATTGTGGCTTTTTTTTTTTTTTTGTTTCTTTTGACTTGTCATGACTTGGCATTATCCTTATGTTTAAAAGTTAAACTTTTAATATAAAAAGAGGGAAAAAATTGAAACCGGAAAAGAAAATAAGTATTAGAAAGAAAGAAATATTAACTTCCATTCTTCATTATTATAAGTTTGGCTAAGGATTGTCTTATATTTATACGTAATCTAAAAAATAACAAATTTTATTTAAGATTTGAATAACTAAAATAAAATATTTATTTAATTAAAGGCAGCAAAACTAAGAAAAAAAAAAAAGGACACAAATTACAAAACAAAACAAAAGCAACAGATTATAAAATTAAATGGTAACATCTCCAGTATTTTTCATTTTTAATGAAATTCTTGTAAATTTTCGTAAAGAAAAATTTAAATTCTGCAAATAAAAGATCATTCAACTCAACTGAACTCAACTTAATTTCAAAACCTTAAGACTACTTTGTATTGTAAATTCTTAGAAGGACAGATGAATATAATAATGATACTGATGCTTATCAATTAAAATCAGTGTTGATTATAAGCATACGATTTCCATTAAACATATCAATTGAAAGTGATAGAAGATGTGACATACTTTGAACAAATTTCTCATACCAAATTTTCCATTGATGATTGATTGGATTCAGACAGGTTACTTGTTAAATTGTAAGATTAGTTGAATGAGTGCCAAGAGTATTAATTTTTTAAGAGCAATCTTTTATAACCAACAGAAAGTATCTCGGTATGCATCTAATTCATCAATTTTTGACTTAAAAACGTCATGTAAAGACTTTTGATTTAAAGCAAAAATTATTGTAATAAAAACTTTTAAACTTTAAAAAAACAAAGTTCTTTTGTGTACAACAATGTCAGCAACCTGTCTTTGTCTAGTATGGAAGTGCAAGTGATTTCAATGTAGAAATACTGCAGAAACTCTAAACAAAAACTCTTGGATTGATTAATGAGTAAGACAACTTGGTTTGTGGCCATTTGTCCATTAAAATACTGTGCCAACAATAACAATTTGTATAGATATAAATCTACTAGATAATATAGTGAACGCAGTAGTGATACAAAGTTTAAAGAGAATTCATATGAATCTGGTTGTACTCTTTTAATACTTAAAACAAAAGTTTATTGATTCTCCCATTGAAAATTGAAATGTAAAAAGTTATGCAAAAATAAATGAATTGAAGTTTATTTTGTGTATGGAAAAAGATTTTTCTCTACATAGAAAAAATTTACCATGAAATCAATTTTTCTAATAATAACAACACAAAATAAAAACGAAAATAGTGAGAAAACCATCATCAACCACATTAACAATTGATTGAATGAATGAATGATTAAATAAAAAAAATTGAGAATGGTAAAAAGTTATTTTCTCTTCAAGAAAATCTTTTAAAAAGAATAGAAATCGTTTGTAGTAGACTTTCAGCAAAGCTTCCATAAAGTATGCAATATTTTTTTTTTTTTGTTTTGCTACAGATTTGTACAATACTTGTAGTAGTTTTCTCATCACTTCTGGTTGTTTATCTATGATGCTATACCAGCAGAACGTCAATCAATCAATCTTTACAATGTAGAACAATGCCAGCGGCAATTTCCTTAAATTTACTTTTGTTTTTTAAATTGTGTTTACAGTTCCAGTTATTATTGTGTCATTCTTTAAAAATCTCTTTAATTGTTCATAAGAAAGCAATTGCTTAACATGTCTAAGAATATGAGTATTGTAGTATCATTTGGCTGGAGCAACAGTAGCAGCAGCAGCAGCAGAACGTCAGTATCGAAAAGATATAAATGCCTTTGGTGGTAAATCGCTTGGCGGTCCTTGCAAATTAATAGCGCCAATCCTGAAAGCCACTTAAAAGTGCACAACTGCGCATAAATCTATCAAAATGTTGACATCCATTGACCAATGGGTGGTGGTGGTGGTGTTGGGGTTGGTTGTTGGTTGAGCGCCTTCAGCATTCAGGACTCTTTGCAAGTTCAATTCAAAGTCTTGCACTCTCTCTCTCTCTCTCTCTCTCTCTCTCTCTAGTACTTGATAAAACATTGAAAGCCCATAAATATGCTATTTACGTGCGATTGCGAATTGTCGTCGATTTTATTGATGTCTTTGGATTGCCTTGCAAAGGAGTTCATTCCATTTCCTTTGATACATTCACTGCAATGGAGTCCTGAAGCGAATCATTTCTCTCACTGTCTTTGGTCACTGGTATTTGGTCTGTTTGCTTTTTTTTTCCATTCTTTAGTCTCCATTGCTTCCCGTTGCTCGTTCATCCTGTGTACAAGCGTATTCTTGGTTGCTTGGCAGCTAATATTTTAACGGATTTTCTTACGAACTACTTTCCTTCTTTGTTATTTTCCTTCTTTCTTTCTTTTCTCCATTTTCATTCTTCTTTTTTTTTTTTTTTTTTTAACACGTTTTACCAAATTGAAGTAGAAAGGGCTGATGCAGCATAAGAATAACAAAAATGGTCATAGCGACGACTAAGACGACGAGGACGACTATATTCATTCTGACGACATTTCTCTACACTAATTGTGTCGAAAGTGCCATGAAGCTTTTACCACAAATTCCGCTTCCGATTGCGGAAGTATTTTCTTCGTTTTCTCTTTTCATGCATGGTAACTTCTACTACTAGTACTTCAGAACAGCTTTTTCTTGTTGGCCTTGTCCTCCTAAGTCCTCCTCTTAGTCACAGCCATATCGTCCTCGACCCCGACCCCGACCTCGTCCTCGTCCTCGTCCTCCTCAACATCCTTTGTTTAACACATAGTTAGTTGCTGTTGTTGTTAGTACTTAAGTCGAGTTAAGTATCCCTATATACTTAGTACATAGTTAGGTTGAATTGCCTTCAGTTCAGTTAAGTTGAGTTAAAATTGGTTGAAGTTGTGTTGAATAAAACAGTTGTTTCACTGTCAAACTTACCCTCTTCGCTTCATAAATTATAATATTATTTTTATTCTTATAGCTTATATTATTTCTATTATTATTATTGTTATTCTTATTCATATTACTATTACCACTTAGATGCCATCATTCAGCTTAAGCGATGAATTATGATCTCATACAAAAAAACACTATCTCACATTTTAATCTTACCATTTTGATATCCATTACACACACAACATATATATATATATAGTAAGTGCAACATGTATTATCACTTTCCAACAACAACAATATTATTGTTTGGACCTAATTTTTTTATGGAAATTATATTCCCAAGTCTATGAAACAAAATTCATTCTTTTTTATTTTTGTTCAGAGATTTGCAAAGATGATGATGACAATTTTCTTTACCATATATGATGAGGTTTATCACAAGAATATCCGAGCTATCCATTCTTATACCTATATGTACTAAGTAGCTTTTAAAAAGTAGCAATTGTGTAGGCTCTCAGTGGCTTGCCAAAATTTGGTCATAATTATAAGAATTCTTTCTCATTTGAATCACTTCTAACAGAGCTAAACTTAATTCTTCTCTAAAAGAATAGTCTATTCCTTCATATACGGACATCATCATCATCTAGTCAATTGACCTTTTTTGATGTTATTAGCTCGTTATTTTCCTTTGTAAACTAATGGAATCCTCTGGTATGTGTTCTTTTCTCAAAATAAGAATTCTATTTGTCCACCACCGCAATTATCTAACATTTGAGTTTCATAAATAATAATGACAATGATTGTGAATCATAGGATTACTGGATTGTATTGTTCCCATACATACTCCGATTCAAATTCATGTTGTTATAAGAAAAACTTTTTGAAGTGAAACTTCCTTAGCAAAGGGGAGTACATCTAAAAAATATGAGAATGAAATGTGATGAAAATCAAAATTTGACAATGTTATTATTATATTGGAGCTATTAAGGCAAATGAAATATGTAAGTGAAACTTCTGGTCAAGCAATAATACACAATATTGTAGTGTTATATTGTTTCAAAACAAAAGAGTTATTTTATTTTTCGGTCATTAGGCCAATTGTTCGTAACTTCTTTCGTAAAGTAAACACATTCAGTAAAGCATTTTTTGTCTCACGCTGCAGACGAGTCCGCACAAGACAATGCACATTCCCACTACGTTTCTGAATCATTATCGCATTTTGATTTTCGTCACATTTCATTTTCAAATTTTTGGATTTACCTCCTTTCGCTAAAGAAGTTTCACTTCCATATTGTGCTTATGAGGGTGAGACACACTACTTAAATGGTTTTTTTTTTTTTTTTCAGTTGTTCTCTTGGTGAAACTGCCACAAGAGGGGCATATTTTCCCCATCATTTGGTAGCATAGTAAATGTTCCATTCCACATCAAATGAAACAAGTAAAAGAACTAATATTTCATTACTATTTATTTTCACTTAATATTTCAGCATTATTACACAGTCAAAATTATCTATATAGTTTTCTCAAAGGGTATCGATGATTTATCACGAAGGGGAGCTTGCATATCAACTTATGCAAATAATGCGTCAAATTGACATCTACACCGTTTAGTGTCTGGAAACAAATTGTGAAATTTCATGAAATTCAATTTGTATACAATTTTGATACATCATGGATGTGTGAGCAACAATATTTCTATCAAATGACAAATCTCTCAGATTTGTTAATAACTCATAAAAATGGTTAACAATTTTCGATGTAGTTAAGTGCAAAAATTATAAACAATGAAACATGCTTCAGCAACTGAATAGAATACAGACAGGATTAACCGACTTAATCAGATACCATATAATTCTATATATATTGAGATACAAAGATACGCATGCTTATTTGTTGTGTATTTCACTAATTGATTTTATAAGAAAAACCCACAAAAAGGAAGTAAAACAAAAATGCAAAGCTAACAGAAAACATTTGCTGACAATTTCATTTATTATGAAACAATACAAAAGTTTAAAAAATCAATTTGTTGTGGGATAAAACGAAAAACACAAACACAAAAAACTCACCAAAAACCCAAAAAAAAAAAAAAAAAAAGGCAAAAGACACATAAGGGAAGATGAATCTGGGTGAATAATATTCTTGAGAGGGCGCCAAAGCCCTTTAAGCTATCGTGGTTTGTTGGTGATGAATAAATAAAAATAAATAAATATTTATAAGAAGGTGCTGGAGATGGCGATGGCGATGGTGAATAAGAATGAGAATGAGAATGAGACTGAGACTGAGAATAATGATGATGTGTGAAAAGTAGAATAATATCAAAAAAAAAAAAAAAATATATATATATATATCTACAGAAAAATACAATAGAAACCACATAAAAGCAGCAGCAACACATGCTCCAATAGAATTTCTTTTGTTGTTATTCTCTTGTAAAAGAAAAGAAAAAGAAGAAATAAAACATAAAACAAATGAAAAAAGAAACTTTTATTTCAATTTTACTGAATAATAATAATGATGATGATGATGATGATGATGATGATGATGATGAAATTCCCTACAGTCAAGTATAAGCATGCAGAACTAATAAACTCACTAAATACTCGTGTGTAGGTAAATTATAATAAAAATAATTTTATTTACAATTCAATAAAATTCTGTTTCAAATCAAAATGAATTTCTTTTCATTGGATAATAATTTTCTAATATTCACATTATCAGAATTCGATATTTTCCTAAACGAAAGAACTTTCATTTCAATTGTACTGAAAGATGATGGCACATTGATAAGAATCCGATAAAGTATCATGTATAAGCCAATATATATTAAAAAATACTCCAACCACTAATTGAATTATATTTATTAATATATTTAAAGAAATTTCCATTCTTTAATTTTTATTATGTAATCACCTAAAACATCAATTGTGTAAAGAAAAGAAGGCAGACTGTCATGCAAAACTAAAGGACACGCTTTCTTACTTATATATTTTTAAAATAACCTAACAATCTCCTATTGACACTATGAGCACATAAGAAAATTTTCGATACATTCATATTACAAGGACTTCTTTATAAACAACAACAACAACAAACATGAGAGAAATTGTTGATCCACAACACTTGTAAGTAGTTTCCCACAATATTTTCAATATTGATGTTGATGACGATGCATCAAGTGTTGGTCAGCATAATATTCCATGATGTTTTTTCTTCCTGTGTGTGTGTTGATTGAAAAACTTCCCTTGAGCGACTTCAATGTGATGTGATATAATTTAAGACCAAAAAAAAAAAATACTTCAACTTAAGCTTAAAGTACGAGTATTGTACCGAAATGATGATGACGATGAGAAACAGTGTATTAGTGTTTATAATGCTGTTGTTATTTACACTCTTAGTGTTGTCAAATGGCAAAAGTTTCTTCTTTCTGTTCTATTTCGTCACTGCAAAAAAAGTTGTATATTTTCCCTTTCCATTAGTTGTTGTTGATATTAAACTTGATTTGTATACAAAGTTGACTGACTACTTGACTTAACTTGAGTTATGTCCTTGATATATGTCCTTGTCTGAGATTTTTGGACTTCATGTGGATATTAATTTGAAGGAAAATTTCCCTCAAGTTTATTTGTATTACAATCATTATGTGTACGAGTATAGTGTGTCATGTCAAGCACAATCCTTAGGCTATTTCAATGGCCAAAGAAATGATTTGATTGAAATAGAAAATCTAGTGAATGATGGTTATGATGAAGATGATGATGATGATGGTGATGGTGAAAATGATTTAGATGATGTTGATAGGATCACGCCTTAAAGTGTAAGCAACTATGACTATATGAACACATCATCATCATTTCTGCCAATTTTTACATGCCCCAAAAATATGATTAAATGCGTATATGACGAACTGTTAGACTGACGGGCTGAGTGAGTAAGTGAGTGAATACTCGTAAATGCCTAAAAGGAACCAAATTGACTGACTGACACACTTTAGGGCTTTATTAATGTCAACCAAATCAAATTACAATAATTTATAATGCTAGAGATATTGTGGTATACTATACTTACATACTTAGGGGCGAGGAGAAAGGAGAAGATTCCAAAACTGAAGCTATCCATCACTCAAACAAAGTCAATTCCGAAAATGTTGCACGATGAACAACACAAGGTGAAGGGCTGGCGATAAGTCAAGATGCGAAACGCGATACCATACATACGAGTATATTCAATCTTGTCAAATAAGGCAGAGCAATACAATAAGCATGACATGACTTGAGGCCAAATAAACAATTTGCTTAACAGTAAATCAAACACAAAGCAATAATAACAATTCCATGCAAAACTATTCAAGGCAGTTATGCTATATATTCTCAATTCTGCTTATTATAGCTAATATAAGCTACTACAACAATAAAATAGTCACACCCTCGCTTCTTTGGTAATGGAATTTTAATTCAATAAAATGAGCGCATGAGGTTTCTTTACTTTATTGTCAATAATAATAAGACAAAAAGCCAAAACAAAAAAGGTCATTTGACTTTTGAATTAACCATCATACTAATAAAAGAAAGACCCCACTCACCCATCCATTGATCTCGTCGCATCCACACCTTTTAAGTGTACATTGAAAAAAACAATGCAAAGAAGAATCTAGTTTTTAAAGAAGTGCAAACCAGAAATTAGAATAACGAAACAAAAAAAAAAAGCCAGGAAGCGCAGCGGATACGGAGTAGAAGAAACAAGAAAAATAGAAAAGAAAAGCTGGAATTTATTCAAGTTTATAATTTATTCAAGCGCAGCCAAAAGGTTTCCTCTCTCAGACCAGAATAAAGCGCAAGCGTTTGGAAGGCACATGCTGCCTAACTGTCTTCCTCAGTCCTGCCTGCCTGCCTGCCAAATGAACAACAGAATATGAAAAATTATAATACAGATAAAAAGAAAATGAACGAGAACGAGAACTGGAGGAATGATTTAATGAAGAGGGGATGAGAATGAAGAGCAATGAAAGGCAAAAGTTGAAAATTACAAGCACAAGACAGCAAGGCCAGTCAGTTGGTCTCTAGGAGTCTGAGGACTGAGCAGGAAATGATATTTCTTCGATTGGGTTGGGTTGGATGCTACGTTGGGTTGAACTGAGATGAGTTGATTTTAGTTGCGTTGGTTTGAGTAGCAAATGCAAGAGTTGGTATCCACTTGCTCAAACAGTTCGGCCCACTCATTCGGTTGCAGTGAATTGAGGACACAAGGGGACACAGATGTGGAATAAACGTGCGCGTTGTATGAACTGTTCTTAGTTGGTTGTCCGACTACCAAGTTGGGTCACACTTTCGAACAAAATATCTTTCATACTAATTAGCTTACTTTTCATGCAAGCAAGTGAGGACATAATGCCAACAAAGGGGCAAAAAGAGGATCAGTAATGGCAAGATGATAAGGCAAATAATATTAAAAAAAACAAACAGACAAAAACACACAGCAATGGAAAACATACAAAGGAGTAAAATTTATGGGAGTGATACACAGCAACATCATCATCATCATCATCATCAGCTCCTTGTGACAATGCAACATGAGGAAAGTAGAGAAAAGCATTTCCATTCACATCACAAATGGTTGTTGTACTACTTCGAAAGTATTGTATATAAAAGGATAAATACTGGTGGGCAATTGCTTTAGGCCTCTAACTAACAATGAAACATTTCAGGTTCTTCGCACTTATTTAGTCCATCGATAAGGCAGTAGCAGTAGAGTAATTTGGTCATTGAAGGCCATTTCATTACGTTTCACTTTGTTGCGTATTCATTTTACAATACATTTGGGACTACAAGACTAACAATGACAACGACGAGAACTGTCCCGGTGGTGGTGATTATGATGATAAGGACAACGAACGCAAAGAGTCAGACACCTTTGAGACCAGGCCAGTCCAGACCAGCCCAGTTCAGGTTCAATTTAACTCGACCTGAGTTCGTTCAGTGTAAAGTCTAAGTAAAGTAGACTTTAACAAAATACATAGAATGGAACAGAACAAACCCAAGTTCAGTTAAGATACGCCACTTTGCTTTGATTAAAGTGAAAATAAATGAGGGTCCTTTTTCAATTTGTATCGTCCTCGCATATAACAAATTCCAAAAAAAAAAAAAAAAAATAAACGAAATGAAATGAATAAATAAATGAATGAATGCAAATAGAAAGGAAGAAAATATGAAAAGAAATTCAACTTGGTCGCCCTTGGTCTCTTGTCTACAAGACCAATAGTCTCAGTTCTTAGAAATTGGTTTGTATTATTATTAACACTAAAACACTGAGACACTGAAAAACAGTAAGAAACCAACACAACTTATTATAACTTTGCATAACTAAAAGCGACATTATTGTGTGGGTGTTAACATTGCCTCCAAACCCAAACCCAAACCCCAACCCCAACCCACTAAGAAATGGGCAGCCCAAGGGCGTGTTTTATTTCGGGGAAAATGAATTGAAAATGGCCAACAACAGCCAAGTCAAGCCAAATGAAGGAGATGGCATTTTGGACATTTACAAATAAACAAATAAATACAATAAATAAACAAACAAACATTCGATATACATTTACTTGGGCAATTGTTCGTGTACTTTCATACACTTTTAGACCCCGCAAATTTCACAAGCCCAACCCCAAACCCACAACCCACAACCCACTTAACAATTGAAAGGTCGAAAATTAGTGGATTTTTTGGTTGAATTCATATTTGTTATGCTCATTTATTGTACTCGAATTTGTTTTAAGCATTTTGTTTCTTCACCCTTCTTCTCCGTAGGTAAGTTAATTTTTCGTCTGAAATTAATTTTCTCATTTTTTAATTGTGAATTTTTCGGTTTTTGGGTTTCGGGTTCATTAAGAAACAAACATTGTAATAAATGAATAGAAAATTTGAATACATAAAATGAATGGTAAAATGGAGAATATTCAAATAAATATTATAAAAGTAAAGACACTTAAACCTGGCAATCTAACAAATCTTTTAGTTTTAAGATTATGTATTTCAATGAGGACAACAAATGGTAATTTTGAGAAAAAAAATAAACATGAGCCCTTAAATTATTCAGTTGGATACAAACTCAGTAAAAAGAAATTCATAAAATTCCATTTCTATTTCAATTTATTGTATATCATACACATCCCTTTTCTCACTTAAAATGACGGTAAGTTAATTTTACCATTGATTCCCAAGTTTTTAACATGTCTATCAATATTTATTATCATGAATATTTGTACAAAATATTAAAACGATTTTTTTTTATTCTGATGAGAGTAAAAACATAATTATGGAGAGAATTGTTCTCATGGACTATTGATTGTGCTCACCATTCCTGACAACCTATGGAACTTTTGATGCAGAAATTGAGTTTTATTTACTTTAATAAAGTGGTTCGGATTCTTCATAACAAGGTCACGAGCCAATGACTTAAGTTTAAGAATAAATGCTTTAGCAAGTAAACATAAGAATTGGATTGTAGAAACAAAAATCTATTATTTTAACCATAATTTGAAACTTTATTTAGCATAGTCACAATAATCCGATGTCCCGTTTCAATCAATGACTTGTTGCTATTTTGAGGCTTGCTTCATGAATCCTCTCTCATAAAAGGCCTTGACAAACAACTGGGGCAGCTCTTCTTGAGGCGAATTTTTTACAAGTAAAACTATTCGCCATAGACAGAAATGGGCGGTAATCACTTGATGACAGATGTGGACTATAACGGATGCAAATCCAAATCAAGCTCCTGGATTTTTTAGTGAGTCGCTATCAATGTGTGTGGGGTTTGGCGTTGTGCTAATGGAACCCAATTCCACTAGTATTTATACAAGCTGGCCGATTCTTGGCAATTACTTTAGCTTATAGCTGATAGTAGATGATTTCCAGTCATCCAGAACTTTATTAAACATCAATTCTGGCTTGGCCACCGTTTGCTCCGGCTGACCGCGATGCAACCACGTAAGTGACCGACGGAAATATGACCAATTATCATCTGCTTCAGAAATGGGTCGATTCTTTTCCTTATCGATACGTTCAATATGATCCATCTCACAAATCAATCAATCAATTATGAAAACCATTTAAGCTCCAAAAAATACAGATGAATGTGTCTAATATTTAATACTTTTCGGTTCATATGGTGCTTTTCATATTCATAAGATACTACCATTTTTTCAAATAATTTGTTTAACTGGATTTCAATTTGGCAAGAGGGAATTATTTTAATAAGAAGATAAAATAAATTTCATTCGATTTAAGTTTGATGTCTTAAATTAAAAAAAAAATTTTTTATTTTTAAAAACACATTTTCATGTGTATCATAATGATAAGACACCTTTTATTTTTGATTACAATTTTGAAATAAAAATTAAATATTTTCGATTTTTAAGGAGTCAATAGAAGTTCCACTGATTTGAAAAATGCAAAACAACCAAATGAATGAATATGAATAACTTTAAAATATTTATAAGGTGGATGGAGAAAGTTTAGCACATTTAGCAATAACGGCAGTATGAAGTTTTTCAGTAATATTATATTGGCGATTATTTGGCTAAGCCTTTCTTTATTAATATGCAACGCACTTTGCTTCTAAAGAACCCGATCTACCCATAGTATGATGTGTAATATCATCTCCCTTATTGAGGTTTGAATCATTGTTTACATACGAGTATGTAACTGCGAATGATAACCTCATTGAAAATTATTGGCTTCTGTCTGTTATCTTCAACAAAAAGAAGGATACTGTTTTCCTATTTGTCATTCGTGATTATGGACTGGAAACCATCCAAACAAAAAAAGTAGTAAGAGTTAAAATTGAAATATTTGACACTTTGACAGTCAAGTTTTCACAAGAGCAAGAAGATTTAAATCTGTTTTTAAAGAATAATCCGCTTTTCTCGGATAGTCCGCAAATTGGCTTTCCAATCTGAATGATAGTTAACTGCATTTCCATCAAATTTTTTAATAACTGTCTTATTAGAGCACTCACCAAGTAAATGATAACTAGACTATGTATGGTATGAACTGGTCTCTTTTTCTCTCTGTTGAAGCTGAAAGTGATATGAATTTGAAAAGGAAGAGATAAGTAATAAAAAGAATCTTTAAAATTTCATTGAGTGAGTTAAAAACATTAACATACTTGTATATCAGTGACGAATACTGATAATTCCCATTACCACCATAGATACTCGTAATACCAATTATTGATGTAGGATATAAAAATGTCAAATCACTCAATCATCATTAATATCAACGAACCATGACAATTCGTTTCACTTCATAAACTATTAATAAAAAGGAGGCTCGTATACTCATAGTTAATAGATACCCTTATGTGTTGCATACATAGTAAATAACTACGACACAATACTTTCATGGCTTCAACCAAACAAAACAAAACAAAACAAAACAAAACAAAATCAAATTCTCATATTAATGAATATAAATTTTTTAAAAATGGAAATATTATTCAAAGTACAAAAAACAAAAGGATACACAAATTGGTAGCAAAGTTTTCTTTTTATGTTAACAAAAAAAAAAAATAATGCACCCAAAATAATAAAATAAAACATAAGCATAAAACTAAAGGCGTTCAACAATGAGGATTATTATAATGATTTCATTTTACACCATCTATACTTAAGTTTACTTTCTATTTTGTTTAAATAACCTAAAAATAAATTTGGATGAAATGATACATAAATTTTAATATAAATAAAATAAAAATCAAAAAAAAAAAATTACAAAACTTTGCTTGTTGTTGCCTTTTAGGGTACTGAGTATATAAGAAAATGTTTATGGACGATTATTTTAGTAATTCATATGAGACTGAACCATATTAATATCAAATTAGGACACTGCATTATTCAACATCATCATCAGTAACATCATCATCATCATCATCATCATCATCATCATCATCATCATCATCATCATCATCATCGAATATTGATATCGAGAACCCTTTTTGTTGTACCCTTTTTATTTGTCCCTTCTCCAATGAACTTTTCCTTTTCAAAGGATTTCCATGTATTTTTAGCATAAATAACAACAACAGCAAGTGAAACAGTGAAAAAAATCGTCACTGTCACCGTCACCGTCATCATCATCATCATCACTTCTTTCTCTTTTTTTCTTATAATACAAGCATCCCCAACAAATTCGAATTAGACACGCCTGATAATTTTCCCTCACATTTTTCTTTGCTTTGCCTTTTTATTAGTTTTAAAGACTTCATTAAAACGAAGGAAATGATGTTAAAAAATATATTGAAGTTGAAGGTATATAAGGTAGAAAAAATCATGGCTCATCATCACTCACTCATAACTCCATATGAACAACATCTTCGTATGAATATATTGTATATTTATATTATATACAAGGAAGTATACTTATAGTGTTCATATTCTGGATCTATGAATATTCAATATTCAAATTAATGCGAAGAATTTATATAAAGTTTTCATAAGTTTAATATATTTTTTGTGCTTATGGTTTATGTGTTCTACAAAGTTTACTATTCCATCTATGCAGTAGTGTACACAGATTTCTTGTACTCATTTCTAATTTTTATATATTTTTTATTGTCTATTTAGATAGAGCAGAAGCCTCCATGTTTTCTATTGTGTTGGAAAAGAAACCGTTGCTTGTGCATTAAGATATATTGTATTACTATATTGTATTACCCAAGTACTCAGAACTATCAAAATTATTGACACTTCAAATTGAAAATCAAAGCATTGAAATCAAAGAGAATCTGTGTAATGCAAACTTTAATCCATAAGGGCATATGAATCATTCATTCTGAACTTAATGCATATTTTGGCACACTCATTTAAATTGAAGTGATTGAATGTGGTTTTTATTTCTATAAAGTGAATACTGTCCCCATGTACACGTATACAGAATACTCTGGAGTGAATTATGAGTATAGCAATTTATTGTACTTACTCTACTTTACCGCTTTTATTACTATACTCATCGTTTTAATTTGTTTTCATGTTCGTGTTCGTGTGTGAACGAAGAATATGCATAGCATTCATTCCGAGTGAGTATAGTAAAAATTACACTTTTCTTCTTTCGCTTCTATAAATTATATACTATAAAATGAATATGGAGTTCTGTAAATTAAAGTACTCAACCGGGAAAATGTATTCTTGTAGATCTCTAGTATGTAGTCATTTAGCAATCCCTCCAGGAAAATAACAAACAATAAGTTCATGATTCAGACTGAAAACAAAACAAATATTTAACAACACATTCATTCACTAAGAAAGAGATTAAACTAGAGTTTGTGTGTTAGTTTTCAGTAGGCCTATAGAGTGATGTCTAATTGCCTTGAACTATTTTAAGGTATGTAGTAATTTTAAGTGTCATGGAAGGGCGGACACATCATTGCGACTGCAAACAACAAACTTTGTTTTAATTTTCCTTTATTCGATCTTCATCTCATTCCGTATAAATGTAAAAAATTATTCTACCACTGCCAAGCATACTTGAGTATAAACATATATTAGTGCCAACAATTTTGACATTTTCAGATTTATGATCCTCATTTTTTGTTCTAAATTGTTGACTATCAGCAGAAAATTTTCTCTTGCAAATAGTTTTTAAATGATTATATTTCTTATTTCATTAACATTTAAAGAAGTGAAACATTTAGAGAAAAGTAAAAATTATTGATTTCATTTTAACTCATTAAGCTGAGTTATACTTATATATCTATGGCTTCTAGCCAAGTTTTGTGATATTTGTCCTAAGATGCAATAATTTTGTTTGGTTTGATTGTCACAAGCAGATATAAAACTGTTGAAACTTGAATTGTTAACAATTAAGGTCAAATTAAATAGTATATTTGTTTTTTTTTTTCTTTTTTTTTTATTGTAAATAAGAAAGACATTTTCTAGAAATGGCAACGAAACAAAAAAAAAAAAAATAAATAAAACTCTTTATCAATATGGAAATGAAGATAGGCTGAGAGCTTTGGCAGAAAATAAGGTCAGTAGCTTCATAATACTCTTGTCCATTTGATTGAACTGCTCTTTACTCTCAGTCACTCTCATACTAACCTGAGTTTAATCTTAAATAGTCTTCTGTCTGGCAGCCATAGATCAAGGCTTGCATTCGTCTATCAATAATAGAGTAACGATGCCTTGGGTTATAGGCTTCTGCTTTATAAGACAATCCTGATACAATTTGTATGAAAATGTATAAAAATGCTAAAGCTGTGGGACTCTATTTCATACGCTATCATTGACAAGGATATTCTAATCGTAATGATTACAAAAGATAAGATTAAATTGGAAAATGTCGCCTCGCAAACTTCAGACTCATTTCTATTACTATAAATTTGAAAAAATATCCACCATTTAGATTTACAATACTCTTCTTCCAATGTATCCAATCCTAAAATATGATTACACTTTTTAATAATTTGACGTACTTTTGTATTTCAAATGGTATTATATTATTACATCATCATTTATCATTATTTTTCTCTCATTTCAGATAAAATATAAATACACATGCCTAAATTCTTATCCATCGAGATTTAACATCTAAGATGACTGATATATAGAAAGTGAGTACAAAATTCAACTTAACAACTTATTTTGCATATAATTCTCTTTCATGATTCCGATTACATCAGCATTTCCGGTTTTATTTAATATCATAGTTTGATAGACTCCTCTAGTGCAAAGATTTTCCAAATTTTGGAGTGAAAACTTCTGTAGGGGTATTTGATTGGTTGGAAATAGAGCCACCTGCGCTTCTTGCTTTCACTGCTATCAGACGAAAGAGATCTGCACCGCTCATTATTAAATCATAGAATGCTTTTGTTTGATTTTGGAACAAAGATATTTGAAAACAAATCATATTGGTCTTCTGAATGCACACTAAACGAAGTTGAATCAGTTGAGAAATAATATTTCTGGATGTGTCCTGGTGAGAATATTCCAAAGTATCATGCCTAGTGGACTCTCAAATTTGAGGGAATTATATAATGACAGATGATAGGAACTGAGTATACATACTTTAGGATCGCATAAATAAGAATTGTAATACCAGATACGCATCTTTTAAAAAACTTTGTGGGCGCCGTTCCGAATCCCAAGCATAAAGCGATTATCCAGCCAGATGATGATCCAAAGCAAACTGCGCTTAAAACCCAGACTTGGTTGTCAAAGTCTCCATTTCAGTTGAAGGAGTGCTCTGACTTGCGATGAAGTTAACGACGGATCTGCCTTGTTTAGGTTAACAGCAAAGCAGGGCTGCAGAAAATAATAAGAAGAAAATACAATAAATATAAACGAAAAGTTACATAGCACACATCTGTTTTTACCTAAGTACATCATATATTTTCAAATCGACATTTATTCAAGGCCCTTACCCAATATTAAATCGTCCATGTTCCTTTGAAGCAAGAAATTCATTTAATACAAACATTTTACCATAAAATATCATTTGTACATGCATCAAAATTTCCTATCACCTTCATACGCTCTGTTGGTTTTGGTTTTTACTCATAACCACTCACCTTTTTTTATTGTACATTAACATTGGTCAGCAATTTTTTGTTTCTCCCATTCGCATTCTTATTTCGATTCTGATTCCCAATCCGATTTCATTTTACACACATACTGTGCCAACTACATCGCACTGATGATACCTGGTGCAGCATTAAAAAATCGTGTAAAATGCTTTAATATCATGTATAAATATATATATATATATATATGTATCTACTGTATATGATGTGATGAAGCTATTAAAATTACATTGACTGAATGAATGAGCAAATGAAATGTATAAATGAATTAATGAATAAGTTTACAGAAGAAGAAGCATGAACAAGAGAAGGAAAGTGAAGGAAAGGAATGAAAATTCAGAGTTTATAGCCTTTATTTTTATTATTTTTATGATGATGACAAACATAAAAAATAATTAAAGAAAAAATGTGTTCATTTTTCCTTTTATGTTTTTTTTTTCTTTTTTTTATTTTTCCTGCTTTTATTCCTTTTTGTGCATCTTTGATTAAAATTTCATAAAGAAAGAAAGAAAAGCAAAAACAAAAAATCGGCCAAAAACGAATCAGACTCATACAAGGAGGGTTTGAGTTTGAATGGGAGGTACCATCCCTAAATTGCAGTTCAATAGTCCAAAACACAAAAAGTTTTTCGAATAAGAACATGTACTTTAATGGTGGGTTTGTATGGGAGGTACCCCTCCTAGTTGGCAGATTTGGTTGATTCCGACAAATATCTTGCGCCTATTTCGGAAATTGATAGTGTCCAAGTTTCAGTTCGATAGGACAAAAAACAAAAAGGTTTTTCGAATAAGGACATGAATTTTAATGGGGGTTTGTATGGGAGGTACAACCACGAACCATCCATATTTCAAGATTGTGAGATTACTGGATCGTATAGCTACCATACAAATCAAAAGGTTTAAGTTTTTGAAAAAAAAAAAAAAAAATTAAAAAAAAAATCAAGTCTCTAGCTATTACCGTTTATGAGATATGACCCGAGGACGGACGGACCCAAGTATGCATATAATAGGAAAGAAAGTAACTAACTATCAACCATTTACCTATTTAACCTTATTGTAATGTACTTATAGGTTGACACATACTAATATACATTCGCAAGGAAATACCCAATTGGATTGGACAATAGAACAATTTTTAAAAATACACTTATTTGACATTTCTTGCTTAACTTCACTTTGACTAAGATATTTTGTTATTGTATCAAAACACAAATAACAAAGATATAAAAAATGGTGAAAGGAGTCCTAATAGGGCATTGCGTTATTCAGCTATGTACACTTCCTACATGCCTGCCCAGCTATTCTTGGAAGACACTAGTACTAGGTGAAATCACCCTTTATACCGGGCGGCCTGCATATCATATATCTTTACAATGTTATCCAGCATCAAAATGATACTCCTTAAAATTTGGTCATGTTTTATAGTGTCGTTGAAGAAAAATGCTAACAACTTTTTAACAGGATTAAATATGGGTACAAATACCTAGCTTACATGCTAAATGTATATAATATACAATTTATATTGAACTTTTGTTAAGTATTGTACCCAAGGCAAAATAGATTGAAATCGGGCGTAAACATTTTTCATGACCACGAAACATGCGACCATCAGTCAGAATTCGAAATGTTGGCAACCCTATAAATGTGGATAGAAATGTTGAGCAATACGCCGAGATAATATAAAGAATTATGATTAAGTGCAATATTCCTAAATATTTTGTTTATTTTATTAATTTTTTTTATTTATTTCATTTAAAACCATTTTTAAAAATCCATTTTAATATCGCCGATTTGATCGGGTGTGCTTCGGTGATAAATTTAACCTCCTATTCACAGCATCTTCTTCCAATCTGCGATTGATTCTTTCCCTCTGTAAGTTAGCGACTCTTTTAACAAACGCATCCTCTAAGCTTTCATACTCCATGTTTCCATGTTCTCCTTGCTTGGAACCCGAATCGGTTCCCGAGCGGAAATAAGAGAAAATTGTGGACATGGCATTCGCAAATATTTGAAACATTTTTTTTATTTTTCTCCTTCCGAACCAAGTATAGTAGCCTTTACCTTTAATTGAGAAAAAGAGACGAAGAGCTAATGGCGTTTAATATCGAAAAAGATTTTGTAAATCCGAAGTGACAGAATGAATTTACGGCGATTGAAAGAAGAAGAATAGAATTCAGTGTTGAACACTGCTTCGTATAGATATTGCAGGGCTGAATTTTTCAAATGTTAGAAAGAATCACGGGGAACCTTTTTTACAAGTTCAAACGTAACATTTGAGGAAAATACATGATTTAAATCAATTTGCAATATACAATATGTAAATAGTAATTCTCCCAACTCCCTTTTTTATTCCTGCTAAGTCTTTTATGAAAATTTTAACACAAAAAATTCCAATTTGAATTTTACTAAAATCATCCTCAGGTTTAATAGCAACAAAAAACAAAAACCGGAAGACAGTCGAACATGACCAAAAAAGTATTAATGGTCAAAAGCGGAAATGACAATTGCAAATCACCTACAACTGACAAAATTTTACCATCTCTACGCCAGACTGACCATTCTAAATTGTTATGGTTGCAGACATCGGAGGTGCATGCTTCTGTGATTGAGTATATAGAAATATTTCATTATTGATTTGACTTATATTTAGGGTAGAGTCAATATTCATTATGCATTTTCAATATTGGGACCGAAATATTTGTATGGGTGCTAGACACTTATTGTATCTAAATTTTAGTCAATTTTAGTCGGACAAATTTCGATACCAACAAACGAACTGTTTATTGTACATTTTTGGAGCATAATAATATCCAACAACTTATATCAGGAAAGTAATGCTTATAAAAAATGTGCAAGTGATAATCCAAGAAAAAAAATTTCTAACTACAACAGTAGAATAAAGCTCGTTTTGGGACAATATTTTAATTTAAACTTTAATAAGCCTTAGTAAATTGGAAATTATTATTTATTATTCGCTAAACACAAATCGGTACGAAACACTTATAGTGTATTCGTTACTACAAATAAGAAGATATCTTTAGCCCATGGTATTAAGCACTGGCCCGCATGAAGGTCCAAATTACAGCTGGACCAGTTTTTTTTTTACAATCGCAGACCTATAGTTTCTATTTTAGTTATCAAAAACCAATTGATTCTATAATAGAATTTTAATGATTTTTTTTGTTTTTGTATTTCATTATTATTTCTTTTCTTTAAATAAATATCTTTTAATAAAACCATTAATTGGATTCTAAATCGAATTTCTGAAAGATAAGAATCTTTATTCTGAGCAACATTTAACGTCTTTTCATCAGAATCGTTCCACAGAATTAAAAGATATTAGTTTTTAATTAAAGAATTTAAAGGAAACAAAAGAGGGATTCCAGTTAAGGTGGTTCAATTTGGCTGATTCCAACAAAAATTAAGTGCCTATAACAAACACATATAGTGTCAAAACTTCAGTTCAAGAGTGTAAATACAAACAAGTTTTTAGAATTACAACCAGAACTTTAATGTAATCAGGGTTTGTATGGGGGCTAGCCCCCTAGTGGTCCGATTCGGCTGATTCCGACAAATATCTTGCGCCTATTTCTGTTACACTTGGTCGCAAGTTAACTTGATATTCTCATCAGAGGATGCACTTGACTTTATTCAGACTTACGAAATGAACATCGAATTTATTAGAGTCAACTTGGCCCCGATTGCCACTTATAAAATTAATTACCGATACTACCGACCGGGACTTTACTGTGTTACTGACTGTGTTGATGTTGAATGTTATAGACAAGTGCCATCTTTCCAGAAAATTATCGACTGATCTGCCTTTTATGCGGATTTTCTAAAAACTTCAAACGTATTCTAGATTTAATATGCATATCGAACGAAACAACATCCTTCCATCATCAAAATAAGGCTTCCAGGCTAATTTTAGGTGAATTAATCAACTCATGAAACTTAAGGATTATTTGGAGAATGAATTGATCTCCAACAATCCCGTGGGTATGGTTTTCTAGATCATGCAAGCAACTTTTGACACTGTATGAAATAAAGGAGTCATACACAAATTTGAGAACACTGTTGTCTCCTGACAGAAATCTACCCTCTACACGATATTCCTTACGACACTGTTTTATATTGCTTCGGAAATAGTTATAGCGCTATTCAAAGAATTCTAAAAGATGCTTTACATACCTTCGCTAGTTTCTCCTACAAGTAGAAAATTAAGTTAATCACATATAAAATAAATTCTATATACTTCACTACTTTTGAAAAAATAAAAGAGAAATATAGAAACCACCAATTTATGTACACCGATGGTTTAGACAACATAACTAGCTACGCTATAACTACTGAAAATAGTATTCTAAGATCAGGCTTCTTTTCTTATTTGTCGTCTGAAATAAGTACAATTTTGGCAGCATTACATTTAAAAATCAGCCAAGTGCAAGTCAGACTCCTACTCGGGGGATGCCGTACCAGATTGGGGTTTGTATGGAAGGTATTCCCCCTAGTATTCCGATTTGCCTGATTCTAACAAATGTACCGCGCCTATATTAAAAACTTATAGTGTCTAAATATCAGTTCAATTGTGAATAAAACAAAAATGTTCTTCTAAAAAAAAGCAGAATTTTATTGGGTGTTTGTATGGGAGATATCTCTTCTAGTCGTCCGATATTGCACCTATATTAAAAAGTGATAGTCTCTAAATTGCAGTCCAATAGTCCAAAACACAAAAAACTAATAAAAACCAGAATATTAATGGAGTTTTGAATATGCGAAACCTTCCATGGAAGTTCAGTCAAACGGAATTTTCGACACTATAATTTTCAAATCTATTTCCACCAACATTGTAAATTTGAAGATCGTAGGGTTACTGGATTGTATAACTCCCATACAAAGCAAAATGTATCTTGTATGTGGAACCCTTTAAATTTTTAAATTTATTTTAGTTTGGTACCCGGAACCGTGAAAGAAGATATTTTTTCTCTTTACTTAAATATTTTACTATGACGACACAATAAGCCAAGAATACTGAAAATCATAATCATCTGATCATCATCATCATCATCATTATAAGCATCATTGCTAATATTTATCATATACTTATAACTATAAAATAAATTTAATGTAATTACACGTAAATTTGCAACACAAAATTGACAGAACACTTCATGTCAATTACAAATTTTTTACCATCATTACCATCATCATCGATAACTTACTTTTTTATTACTCTAACTAACCAACCCCCCTGACTTACAGTAGTCGTTCCTATCAGAAACACAACAATATTCAACCATGCAATTTTGTTTATGTTAAAAAAAAAGAAGAAAGTTCTTCAAATTCATCTTCTTTGTTGTAACAAAATTTAATCTCATTACAAAATTCTATTGAAAAAATGATTAGATTATAAAAATTCATATTAAACAGGATAATATTTTCAACCTTAAAATTTGTAAAACTAAGAAGAATGGAATTTCAAAAGAAAAATATTGTACTTCACCAGATAAACAAATTTAAGATACAATTTCTAATAGGAAATTTTGGCAAGTACAAATGAAATAGGAATAAATTTGCTCTTAAGAAAATTTAAATGCACTTAACATCAATTCGTGATAATCATTTCGTCATTCTATGTTTAATAAATGAAATGTTCAGTTCCCCATTTAAACTAATTAACTTTTATAATCGATAGATTGACTTGTGTTCTATATATTGTTTATTATATCAAATCATGTTGACATTTTATTTAAACTAAAACTAAAATTTAACTATAACCTAACCTAAGCTAAACATAACCAAACCTAAACCTAACCTAACTTAAACATAACCTAAAACTTAACATTAACCTTACCTAAGCTAAAGCAAACATAACCTAACTTAACCCAAACGTAACTTATACCTACACCTCAATGAAACCTAACCTAAACCTAAACCTAACCTAAACCTAACCTAAACCTAACTTAAACCTAACCTAAACCTTACTTAAACCTAACCTAAACCTTACTTAAATCTAACCTAAACCTAAACCTAAACCTAACCTAAACCTAACCTAAACCTTACTTAAACCTAACCTAAACCTTACTTAAACCTAACCTAAAACTAAACATAAACCTAAACCTAACCTAAACCTAAACCTAAACCTAACCTAAACCTGACCTAAACCTAAACCTAACCTAAACCTAACCTAAAACTAAACATAAACCTGAACCTAACTTAACTTTAACATAACCTTGCACTTTCAAACATTCAGGATTCTTTAGATTTTTAAGGCGATTTTGGTCATAGTAATTTGGATGAATCCCATTCATACGAACATCTTCCGGCTTCATTTTTAATTTTGGTGAGCTGACATTAAAAAATTTGGAAATGTTCCAATAATATTATAAAACAAAGCGATGAATAACTGCCATTTGCCAGAAGGGAGCAAAAAAAGAAAAATGAATTGATAAGAATAAAACAATAAAACAAAAAGAAAAGCAAATAAAATAGCAGAGTAAAAAAAAAAAGGCAAAAAATATGGAAAAAGTTTACAAAGCATTAAAAATTAAAAAGTAACCAAAAGTAGGAATATGAGCAACGAGAATGTAAGAAAAATTGTAGACAAAGTTGTTGAAAAATATTACTAAAAAAAAAAAAAATAAGAAATAAAAGAAAATAAGAAGAAGAAAAAAAATAAAATGTAGAGACATAGGCAAGAAAAGTCGTTGGGGGTGGGATAGGGGAGTAGGAATTTTTTGACAAGGCGGCTTAGAGACTGACAGACCAACAAAAAATCAGACAGACAGACGACTTTGTTGTAATTAAGTGCTGGCGTTGTTGATGTTGAATCTGTCGTTGCTTTGCTCCTGGTCTTGGTCCTGGTTCTGGTCCTTTCTTAAGGCACCACCCTCCTCCATCCATACGTCAACAAACTGAGAAAGTGGTTAGGGGAGGATGGGTGAATGTGTGAGAAAGTAAGCTTCGGGCAATAATGTGTTGTTCCCTACCTTGGTTCTTCTTCATTCATTCGCATTCAGTCGTTGATTCGTGTATTTCTGTATTCTTTTTTTTTTTTTCAAATCGTTGCTTAGCATACTTTTGGGCGCGTGGCAACCTCAAGTTGGGTTGAGCAATGGGCATCATTACATGGCCTGGCAATGGTTAGGATTTGGTCGACCGTTAGCTGTGAAACAAAGTGGAGTGGAATGAAGGAATGTAAAATACCAATAAATTGTTGAAAATTGCCGCTGGCTGACTTTTCCCCCATAATTGATTACAGTTCATTTCACTTTTAGCTCACTTCGGTTTCGCTTTTTTCATTTTATTTCTTATTTATTTTAATATTTTCCCCTTTTTCCTTTTCTCTTTGTTTCTCTGCTATTTATTTCATAAATTTCATTTACATTTGTGCTTGTGTTAACATCTTAACGACTGAAAGATATTTTTTAAATTTAAAGCGTACAATATTTCAAAGTTTTTCATATACTTATAAAGATCTTAATTTTATTATTCATAGATTTCTTATATAAAAAAAAATCAATTATCAAATACATGAAGTATCTAAACAAATCATAGTTCGAATTACAAATATTTCGCAGCGATTACATCTTTTGAATTGTAATTCATTGAAGAAATAAGTTTATTGGTAAAGGATTTCCATTTCCATATCTTGTTCTATAACTTTCCATAGATGTTGATTTCTAAGCTTCTAATTATTAGAGTCGGGAAAGATTAGAAAGAATATAGGTCTGGGCTACGAAATAATCAAATTTATGAAGCGAACATATGTTCATTCACAAATCATAACAATCTCCGGAAATTTTATTAATTTGTTGCCTGTGTCATGATAATATATACATAGTTTTCATTAATATCAGATTCAAATTCCTTCCTTATTTTAGTTTACTAATAAATATTTTATATTTTGTTATTGTTAATCAAAATGGAAAGGCTTCAAAGCTACGATCGGATTACTCAATGTATCATAAGGACATTTAACATTTTCAATATAGGTATGTTTTATATTGTTTGAGTATCCCAAAATTGATTTCTCTCTGTAGGTTTTTATTAAAAAGATTCAATTATTTTATCCATTTATTTTATTATTAATTGCATTATCGAAGCAAACTGGGATGGAGATAGTTCTTGAACATAATGAACGTAACCAACTTTTCATTTACGAATCAAACATTTCTTGCTGCCTAAGGGGGCATTTCTTGTAATAGATTCTACTTTTAATGTTCAGTAATTAGTTCGTAGCTGTCCAGCGAATAATACAAGATACAATAGATTCAATTCAATTTGATTTGAAATCTCAGCATTTAAGCATATGAGTATAACAAATGCTAAGATGTTAATACATTTATACACTCCTATTACATACTACATAATCCTTTCTTTTTGGCTTGTTGCATTATTTATTCTGGAATTTAATACTCATTTATTCTAAAATAAACAACTTTTTAATTTGTATTCCTCCTAACCTCTACTTACATTTCATTGATTTGTGTCTTCTTCTTTCATTTTCATTTAATTTGATGAACAAACTTTTCAATTATTAATTTTGTATTATTTTTTGATTTGTGGGTTTCTTTTACTTTTCTTCATTTTTTTTTTTTCTTTCTTTTTTTTTGTTTTTTTTTTATTGGTATTTTTATTGGCGATTTTATTTGTATTTTGGGATGTATTTATTTTTTATTCCATTAATTTTCATTTAACCAATTTTTTACGTTTTGGGCCCCTTTAAAACTCAACAAGAGACAAATGATTTATGCGCTTACTTGTTTTCTTTGCCATAGTATTTGCACAAGTTATTGGTTTTTATATACAACCAAAAAAAGAAAACAAAGAAAAAAAAACAAAACAACCAAAAAAAAAAAAAAAACATAACAAAAATATTTAAAACTTTAAAAGGAATTGTAAGAATAAATAAGGAAAATAAATAAAATTTTCCTTTCCTTTCGATTTAATTACCATCGCGACGTATATGGCATACAAATATGTATATATAAAATACATGGTTACATGTTTATATATATTTTGTTATTCATATTGAGTTATTGATTTAATTAAAAATGATTTTTTAATTTATTTTACAAAATGTTCAATTTCATTTTCTGATTACATTAAAATTGCATAGAAATGAAATATGAATCTGGTGCTGCTGAAGATGATGCTGATTGTGTTGTTTACCCTGAAGTCACTGAAAGTTCTTTGTTAACAACTAAATTAAATTGCACAAAAAAAAAAAAAGTACAATACAATAAAATAAATCCAAATTATACATAAAATTCGTTTATGCATAATAGGTTTAATGTGATTGATTCGCTGATACTGATACATCAGATCAGATCAATTCTTGTGTATGGTGAATTATTTTGTATGGTGATTCAACCAAAAGCTACTAGTATTTACCTCCTATGCTTGTGTTCTGTTTTTTTTTTTTTTGTTTTGTATAATTTATTAGAACAGGATATTTACTGATATATCAAACGACTTAAGTTTAAACCAAGGTGTCCCTAAGAACGAAATACTTTATGCTTGGCTAACTGATTGACAGCTAAACATAATATAGCCATAATTAAAATATATATAATCAGTAATTTCATATATACATTTCTCAGTGACTTAACATTGAACTCTAAGTATTTGGAACACTAATGACTTCGGGTTGACGGGGTTCTGTACAACCTGTGTAATCCAAACTAATCTTACCTAACCTATCCTAACCTAATTTAATCCAACATAATCTAACTCAACCGAACTTAACTTAAAAAAAGATTATTAAATGAAACAAATGCTTGGCATAAAAAGAAAAAAATGATTTATGGGATTACTGAAGTTTCAAAAACTTTGCTAATTGCGTATTTTTTTAAGTGAAACTTCTGTAGCGAAGGGGAGTAAATCCAAAAAAAATATGAAAATTAAATGTGACGGAAATCAAAATTTGACGATGTTGTTATTATATTGGAGCTATTTAGGCAAATACAATTGAAATATCTCCATGTCGAAGTGGTTAGAGAGTAGGTCTTGCAAGCCGAGGGCGTGGAGTTCGAGTCCTGGAAATATTTTTTTTTTTTGAAGTAAAACTTCTATAGCGATCAAGAAGTTTCACTACTATATTGTGCACACTACTTAAATATTTTTGTTTGCTTTTAGCTTCCTTCATCTCTGCAATTCCGAAACAACAATAAATTATCAGTTCAGGTCAAACGATGGCTTAATGAAAAGCAACTTAAACTTTCGAGATGTTTACTGCAATCTTATGCATCAATTGAATTTCAACAGTTTTATTTCATTTAAATCTTGTCATCACTTGTATTTTGAATATAATCAATCGTGCATTTTTACTGATAATCTAACTTTTATACAAGATTAGCTAATGCAACTGTCGGAGCTTTCAATAATCATTTCAAAAGAATATCATCCTGTCGACCACAATATTCATCTAACAAAACATTTATCCAACATTTTTTGTATGAATATAAAACTTAGCTTATCCCAAAGAAGACTTGAATTGATGACAGCAACTTGCATTGATATTTTTTTCAATAATTCTCCATCATAATCCCCATTCATCCCATTTCATGCAATTACTGCAGCCAAGAAAGACAATTTAGTTATTGTATCGTTATGGTAGATTACATCACACTTTCTCACTATTTAGAACTTTTTGATAGCAAATTTTTGACCGCTTAAGTTAATTTTTTGGATGTTCATACGAGGGTTGTCATTTAGTTATAATTATTTCTGGCTCCGGCAACAAGTGTTGCTAGGCGACCGCTGACATTTCCAATTGTTAATTTGATACATGATTAACATAAGTAATATAATAGATCATTTTGTAAAATTTAAAATTTTTCAGTAAATAACTTTTTTGTTTGCTTTCTTGTTAATAATCGGTATATCTCCTTTGTTTTGTTTAAACCCTTCTCTATCCCTTTCATAAAATGGTGAGAAAATAAAGCTGTTGGATGTAACCAAGGTTGTTCTAATTAAATGATTCCTTATGATGTTGATTATGTGTGTGTGTGTGTGTGTGCGTATGTGTGTGTTTATTTTACTTGAAAAATTCTTAGACAAAAAATTGGAATTGACTCGTGAAATTTCTTATTGTGATTATTGTTCATAACTTTCGACGTGGATTATCAGGGCGAGTGTGTTTCGATGAACTTGAATGTTTATACATTGTAAAAAACTAGCTAAACGAATTCAATTGTAGTCGAAGTTTGCTCGTGAAGGTCGTTCAAAATGTTCTGTGAGTGAACTTTGGGTATTAATATGACAAGCTTCAATGTGAAAAAAAATATATTTCTTCGCGTCTAAACCCAATTTGTTTCGAAAATTGAACCAAACACATACAAAAGTATATTGAACTGCATGGAGAATATTTATTCTCCCCAACAAAGTTAATTTACTCATTCTAATTGAAAATCTGAAACTTACAGTTCTTCATCTCAAAAAAAATTGTTCTATCAGACACAATTAGAATTCTAAATAAATATTCTACAAATTTTGTATAAATCTAAAAGAAGTTTTTTAGGTTTAATGGATGATACTGTAAACTTTGATATTTGAGTGTTAAAAGATAAATTCATTTCACCCTTTATTCAATTAATAATCTACATAAACGTTAGAAAGGCAATTTGGCAACGTATTTGTGATATAAGCCAAAGGATAATAAGCTAAGCTTAAATAGACATAAATCTATTACTCCTCCTTAAAGGGAATATCGTTGAGCAGCCTCAAAATAAAATAAAGAAATACAAGTAAATTTATTAAATAAAATGTTTTATCATATATCACCACCATCACAATGCAATCTTAAGCTTTTGGTGACGCCATAGTGGGTGATGCATGAATTGCCTTTGAGGTTGGGTTAAGAACATTATATAATCACCATTTAGTTGGTCATTAAATGATGCTGAACAAAGTAATTAACTATTTTGCATCTACACTCATTCATTCAACTCAACAAGGTCAGAATTCAATAGCTAAGTACTTAGTCCTTTAAGAAGAAAAAAAAAAAGGGGCTAATAGACAACGAATGGACCAAAGAATCTTCCAAGTAAATTGTAAAGACAAGATGCTAGATAAAATTTATACTTATAGACATATATATATTTTGCTTTTACTACTAAGTATAAGACAACATAGGATGAAATAGAAAAATGAAACTACTCGGAAGTAGAAGAGAAATTAATTTCCAAACTATATAAATACACAAAGATACTTTCACATTGCATGGCATACAATTTGTCTGTAATTGTAATAGTATTTGAACGAATCAAGTTTAGTTTCCTTGACTGCATGTTAGTTACAGAACTTCTTAGTTAAAGGATTTCTCTGTTTCTTAGAGTTTTCCTCTGTTATTGATGCTAATTGAATTCAAACTGGACACGATTAAATGGTATTTAATCAACTTTGACATGAATGGCACAGAGGTTGCCTCATTCTCTATACATTCAATACTCAAGTATATCTGCCTCTTGATAAGAGAATGAATGATTGAATGAATGAATGACTGAATGACTGAATGAATGAACTGAAAATGAAAGACAAACTGAATAAAAAAAAAAAAAATCAATGGATGAATGTTTGAATGAATGAATGGTCGACTTACTGAGTAATTGAATAAGTGATTAAATGATTGCCCACTTCATGGCTTGTCTAACTGTCTTGTAACTGATGCTTGTTGCTTTCTCATACTAACTACGCTTCTTAAGAGAAAAGAAAGAAACCATGAAACCAAAACGAAATCAATTCAATTACACAAAACAAAAACAAAAAAGGAAAGCAGAAACATAAAAAAAAAAACAAAACAAAAGAAAAATTGTGCAATAAAAACTACAAAAAAAAAGAGCTTAATAAAGCAAAAAATACATAGGGAAGGAGAGAGAGTGAGAGAGATAAGACGAGACCATGGTTAACGGCTTAAGTAAGAGAAGGCAAAGAAAGATAAAGGAGTGAAAGAAAAAAGAGAAAGAAGTGAAAGGCGTAACAGCCGCAAGGCAGCAAAAACACACAACGAATTAATTATGCACATATTTTGCCTCGCATTTATTATAATGGCAAATTTGTTGTATCCTTCCCATGTTCATTCTTCGGTATCTTCAATTCTTCTTTACTGGTCGCTTAAGTTTTAGTCATTATTCTTTTTCATCTTCCTTCTTCATGCACATTATTATCAACATCATCACCATAATCAAAATTGTCCTTTAGCTTCACAAACATCATCGTGGCATGTCAAACTTTCTTCGTTCTGAAAAAAATTCTTTTGATTTGCATTTTTTTGCTTTTAACTTCTAACTTGTGATCCTGTTACTTTCAGCATGCTTATGACATTTTTTTATGTACCCTACACAGACACACACACACACACATACATACCTTCTATTAAAATTTAGGTTCTTATTAGAAAAAGTTTTTTGATTTGTACTATCCCTTTGAAATTTAGGTACTATAAGTTTCTAATCAATGTCCACGAAACGCGTGAATTTCAAGAATCTAGAGTTATTGGATTGTATAGCTCCCATAAAAATCCAAATTAAAATTCTGTTCTTATGTTCTTATTGGGAAAACTTTGTTTTAATTTCGAGTTATCGAACTGAAATTAATGAAGTATAAGTGTCTATGTTGTATTCACTAACTTTATAAATTTCAAGATCCTAGGCTTACTGGATCGTACAGTTCCCATACAAATATTACAGTCTGAATGTAGAAATGCACTATAAATAATGAAATATTTCTATAGGGGAAACATAAAGTAGTGTAGGCAAAAACGTTTTCTAAGGGTGGTACGTGAAGAGTATGTTTTCCTGTTTATAGGTATATTAAAAAAAAAACCGAGGTTTTTAGGATGAATCATTTATACATTCAGGTCACGACTGGAATCATGTGCCAGAATCTTAGGTATGTGAACCGCCACAAACTAGTGGGTATAGATATTGACATCTCAACGTACTTAGTATCCGATACACGAAAAACATGTGCAAAATGACGCATATCAGCTACCTACATTGATAACGGGAATGGGTTATACATATTTACCCTTTTTCAACGCTCCTCACGTTTAATTTTCAATGCGAACGCCGTTCGACTGCTTTCCAATTCAAAACGATTAAAGAGAGACAATGCATTTACTTGTACCTACTGACAAGAATGCCACGGTTAGTTAAAAACCACAAGCAATCAATCAATCAATCAATCAATTTGACTCAACCCCCATGACGTCGGGTTAACACTTGTTGTACTTGTTCATAGCCTATTACAGTTGTTGGGTTATTAGAAATATTTATCAATACATGTCATTTTATTACAAAAAAAGAAAAAATATGGGCCAAGTGCGAGTCAGACTCGTACACGGAGGGTTCCGTAACAGATTGGGTTTTGATTTGACTGATTCCAAAATATATACCGCACTTATATCAGAAACTTATAGTGTCTAAATTTCAGTTCAATAGTCCAAAACACAAAAGTTTTTCGAATAAGAACATGAATTTTAATGGTGGATTTCTATGGGAGGTACCCCTCCTAGTTGGCAGATTTGGTTGATTCCGACAAATATCTTGCGCCTATTTCGGAAATTGATAGTGTCCAAATTTCAGTTCGATAGGACAAAAACCAAAAAGGTTTTTCGAATAAGGGAATGAATTTTAATGGGGGTTTGTATGGGAGGTACAACCACGAACCATCCATATTTCAAGATTGTGAGATTACTGGATCGTATAGCTACCATACAAATCAAAAGGTTTAAGTTTTTGAAAAAAAAAAAAAAAAATTATTGTAAAAAAAAATTCAAGTCTCTAGCTATTACCGTTTATGAGATATGACCCGAGGAGGGACGGACCCAAGTATGCATATAATAGAAAAGAAAGTAACTATCAACCATTTACCTATTTAACCTTATTGTAATGTACTTATAGGTTGACACATACTAATATACATTCGCAAGGAAATACCCAATTGGATTGGACAATAGAATAAATTTTAAAAATACACTTATTTGACATTTCTTGCTTAACTTCACTTTGACTAAGATATTTTGTTATTGTATCAAAAACAAAAATAAAAAAATATAAAAAATGGTGAAAGGAGTCCTAATAGGGCATTGCGTTATTCAGCTATGTACACTTCCTACATGCCTGCCCAGCTATTCTTGGAAGACACTAGTACTAGGTGAAATCACCCTTTGTACCGAGCGTCCTGCATATCATATATCTTTACAATGTTATCCGGCATCAAAATGATACTCCTTAAAATTTGGTCATGTTTTATAATGTCGTTGAAGAAAAATGCTAACAACTTTTAACAGGATTAAATATGGGTACAAATACCTAGCTAACATGCTAAATGTATATAATATACAATTTATATTGAACTTTTGTTAAGTATTGTACCCAAGGCAAAATAGATTGAAATCGGGCGTAAACATTTTTCATGACCACGAAACATGCGACCATCAGTCAGAATTCGAAATGTTGGCAACCCTATAAATGTGGATAGAAATGTTGAGCAATACGCCGAGATAATATAAAGAATTATGATTAAGTGCAATATTCCTTTATATTTCGTTTGTTTTTATTTTTTTCTTTTGAAAATTCTTAACTAGTACCGGCAGCCAGAGCGGGTGTGTTTCGGAGATAAATTTAATCTCCAATTCAAATCATCTTCTTCCAATCTGCGAATGTTTCTTTCCCAATAATGGTTTCTAACAATTACAGCCGTTCCAGCCGCTTCAGCCGTTTCCTCCATGTCTCTTCCTCGCCAGAAATCAAATGAAAGAATATACCAAAGCAGATATATGGCAAATACAACTAATTGTAGCGATACGAAGAATATATTTAGCAATTGCTCTTTTAACTCTGTTATGCGATTATTTACGGCTTCCGAATCCATTATGGTCTTCAAATGAGAAAATGAGATAAAGAGCTAATGGCGTTTGCAAATATGAGAAATGCAACAGTAATCAATATCGAAAAAGATTTTGTAAATCTACTTACGTTAAGACAAAATAAATTCACGTCGATAATAGAATTTAGTGTTGAACACTCGCAGCCTTTAAATGAGAAAAAAAGACGAACAGAGAAATATGAGCAATGCAATAATTAATATCGGAAAAGATTTTGTAAATCCGAAGTGACAGAATGAATTTACGGCGATTGAAAGAAGAAGAATAGAATTCAGTGTTGAACACTGCTTCGTATAGATATTGCAGGGCTGAATTTTTCAAATGTTAGAAAGAATCACGGTGAACCTTTTTTATGTTAGTGCACAAAAATCTTCCAAAATGCTCAACACTGTTGAGAGCGACCATTTCGGAAATTCCCTGTTGTTGTTGTGGAATGTGATTCGAACCAATGGCCGCACTATGATTGATTCGAATAATGGTCCACTGTAAAGGGGGTATTACAGCCTTTTTACACAGATGTTGCATCAGGAACCTTGAGTGGGATATAGAGTGCCTTTTACACAGGCCTTTCCGCGTAGTGAAAAGCTGTTTTTTTGTTATGATTATACGCACAAGTTCAAACGTAACATTTGTGGAAAATACATGATTTAAATCAATTTGCAATATACAAAAAATGTAAATAGTAATTCTCCCAACTCCCTTTTTTATTCCTGCTAAGTCTTTTATGAAAATTTGAACACAAAAAATTCCAATTTGAATTTTACTAAAATCATCCTCAGCTTTAATAGCAACAAAAAACAAAAACCGGAAGACAGTCGAACATGACCAAAAAAGTATTAATGGTCAAAAGCGGAAATGACAATTGCAAATCACCTACAACTGACAAAAATTTACCATCTCTACGTCAGACTGATTGTTATGGTTGCAGACATCGGAAGTGCATGCTTCTGTGATTGAGTATATAGAAATATTTCATTATTGATTTGACTTATATTTAGGGTAGAGTCAATATTCATTTTGCATTTTCAATATTGGGACCGAAATATTTGTATGGGTGTTAGACACTTATTGTATCGAAATTTTAGTCGTCCGCGTACAACATATGTTAAGGTCATTCATTCTTCTGAAAACTTTATTTTCAATTACTTTCAAGAAAGTTACCGGTATGACTTTGTGAACTACTCTTATTTATCTGGGTAGTGATCTACCCCTAACGTAGGATTGAAAGTACTATTAAACACAATAATAAAATGCGGTTTTATTCCATAGAAAGCGTTATTAATATAGAATATTTTTTAGGTATTGCTCAAGCCTTATCTTTTAACTATTAGAAGGCACGAGTATTGATTGCTTAAATCAAATGCCTGCAAAGTCCAACTCGCACACAAAATCTATGAAGTATAACATAATATAACATAACATTGTTGGTTATCCAGACAAGATCAAAGGTTGTATTTTTGGAATAAAATGTAGTCTGCCAACAGATCAGTCTTTCAAATCCTTTATAATTTTCTTTCATTAACATAATTTGAAGATATTTTATTGACATAATTTTTTTGCACTTATTCATAGTTTATTTACAATACTTCTCTGATGTCTCTCTATTTCAATGTTTTAGTAAGCATTTCGAAGTAAAAAGTAAAATCTTAAAGTTGCATATTCGTACAATGTACGATTAGAGTAATAGGACTTAAAATCAGGTGGTTGAATCAATTTGGGTTCGGGGCACAACTCATTACGGCATAAAGCAAGTTAACGCTTTAAAATGAATGCTTGGATTTGCTTTGGCTTTCCTTGTCAAGGATATAATGTTGAAGTTGAAATTGACGGCAACGGCAATGACAAATTCTGTTCACTGAAAAATAGAGATAATGATATGTAGAGGTGACGGAGGGATACGTAAGAATAGACATTGTCTTAAGCCTTATATCAAATTATGAAATCGCATACAAGAGACATGCACCTGTTCCATTTCTGCGATTTTTAATGTCGTCATGTCTTAACTAAAGGAACAATGTGAACAAACGTCTTACGATCCGCGATGCGATGCATACCTGTCACGCTCATCATATTTATTCTTTACGTTCAACAGCAACGACTATTATAACACCAACAGTAGAGTCTGGCATAGACAATCAATATGCTTGACTTTCTATTTCAGTTGTTTATCAAACAAATTTGCCAAAATCATTCATTCATCCCGGACTATACCAAATTACTGATTCTATGTAGATTTTATGAATTTTCTTTACTAAATCAGCAAATTCATTAATCATAATTTTTGGTATTGGTTTTCATTAGCCGATACTTAAAAGTGCAATAGCTTGCATTATTGATTTATATGTTTATCGCCAATGCGACAAATCGCAATCAACCAAATTTGTCATGCAAGTTGACCATCTTTACCTATCTTATGATCTGCTGCCTTTTTTCTATGTCATTGCATTCTATGTGTAGGCTCTACTATTTCTTTTGTGGATCTTTCGCACTTTTACAGTACCTTTTGCTCAAAAGCTTTCCTTTACCTTTTAGTTATACGACTACAACGGAGACAAGAATATATTTGATGTGTAGGTGGATGTAGATAAACGAGATGTGTATATCTAACTGAATATACAACCGTATAAGTGCGTGAATCTTTTGTACGTGAGTGTGTATTTATTTCCGCTTGTCGGTTTCCGCTTTTACATATTGTACTTAGTTACATGTATAACGTGTGTTCACTATCTAATTCTTGCTCAACTGTTCAGTTCTATTCTATTCTATTCTATTCTGTTATGTTCTTCTCTGCTCTGTTCTGTTTCGTTCTGTACAATGCCCTGGTGCCCTGTTATCTGTCTTCGGTTCCTGTACTTAAATCCGATTTGAATAATTACAAAATTTCATTTGTATAAAATCTATCAACATTAACATCACGAACACCAATACCAATAAGAATAGTACAACATCTTAATACGAGAAAAACATCACATCACGGTTCCACCGAAGATGTAATACGTTTTACATTTGTAAAGAACATACTCGTTACATAGTCTACAATTTTTGGTTGGTATTTTGGTGTAATGACTTCAAAGAAGAAGGACCATTTTTCAGTCAAATGTTTTTGCTGAATAACAGGCTAACCGCGAAGCATTAATTAAATTATATTATTAGAAAGTAATACTTCAGTTCATTGCATTCTATTTATGTTAAAAAGACAACTCTTTATTTTAAATCTTTTAAAGTCAAAGATATTTCCTATAACTCACTTCAAACAACACATTGTAAGAATGCGACAATGGGTCAAAGGTATTTACTTGTAAATAATAGTCGTATACTTGGTAGCTCCATGCAATTTCATTTCACGATTCGATTCGATGATTCGTTTCAGTTTGTTTGGGCTTGAAGCTTGCATTATTTTGGTTTGGTTTGATTTTGCTAAGTCTGCCTAATTTCAAATGGTTGCCACTATTTGTAAACGTGGCATTATTACATGTATGGCATATGGTGTGCTTAGGAAGAATTATACTCCCGATTAACCCTACATACTATATTGTATATTCGCATCGACACAACTTAACTCAACTCAACTTTGTTCAGTTTAGCTCAGTTCAGTTATGTGTGATGCTGCTTTGCAAAAGATAAAATTGAAAGAGTTTCCACTTTTATAATTTCTGGATTATGTGCATATTCATTTTCGCTGTTCAATTTTCTTTTCTTTTTTTTTTTGTTTCTTTTTTGTATTACATATTATTTAACTTGTCACCTTTATATTCTGATTTCCTCATTGCATTTCCTTCATTATAAAGTAAATTCATTAACCAAAGAATTCATAGAAATATTATAAGAAAACATATTTTTATATAAAACATAATTGAAGGTAAATGATTGCAAATTATGAGATTAATAAATTGCACAATGCTGTAACAATTTTCATAATTCTAGCGATATTTCAACAAAATGTCGGATAATGAAAAAAACCAAGCATCAGGAAGAAGTTTCTTTCAATTTTTCAGTATCATATTTGCTTGGATGCAAAACCCAGTAATGAATGGACGCAGAGCACCCGCTCCAGGAGCCTGGAATTATCTAAAACATCTTATTATCCATTAGCAGTTTTTGAATTTTCATATTGTTAATTATACAATATAAACAACATTTACACAATTTTGATTACTTTAAATGTACTTATTGTGGTTATAATGCTGAGTGTTCCGATATGGTAATCTACATCTTGTCGAGGGAAGGAGACAGAGTGCGAGCCTAGCCCAGGCTATCGCTAGGGTCTCCCATGACAGTAAGGTCAAAGTCAAACAATGACACTACAAACCTGACAACACAATTGACCGTAAGACTTCTGCATGAACTCGCCCTCTGTACTGAGTGGCTTGTATCTCTTAATCTGCCCCAACATAAAGTTGTTTTGTTGTCGCCTGTTAAAAAACAAAGAAAACTTTTTTATTTAATATTAATGGTCATTAGGCCCTTGTTTCAGTATACATTTACAATTCTTTATCAAAATATCTATATATCTACATATGTTATAACTTGGTTTTGTTAATTAAGTTCTGCTATTTAATCCCAATCATAATAAAAAATACAAAATACAAATGAAAGAATTATATTCGATAAAAACATAGGAATTTTATTATGACTTGTAATTTTTTCTGTTGACTTAATATTTAGGCACAAAAACTGAACTAATTTCAATGTCATGATAACCTCTATAATCACTACTATAATTGAAAAGAAGGATTTTAAGAAAAAAACAAAAATAAACGAGTCCAAAATCCACAACACGCAGTGACGCTGTGTGGATTCATTCGGTGTGGTTCTCAAGTCTTCTGAATTCCTAATACAACAACAGTTTTGAACACTTGCAACATGATGATGAATATGAAATAATTTTCATTGCTAAAGATTAATCAATAATCCCCTTCATGAACTTTTATTCGGTCTCCATGGTCAGTAGGCTTCAATTTTTGAAACGACTGAATTTTTTGAAATATGAAGATGCACTTTTTTTTGAAAAAATTTTGAATAAGATGTTGTGGTACAAATCTTTTACGGTGAATGATTTCTTGACGGATGATGTATTGCCACCATAGTGTATTGAAGATCCAAATTGCTGTAGAGATACATAGTTTCTTGAAATACGCAATCCTTAATCTAGTTCCCAAGTGGTTGAACGGTTTGTTCAAGGGTCAAAGTTTGCCAACAAAGTGTCTCAGAACCAATTTTAAAATTAAAAAGCTATACTCGTTTTAAATTTAACTTTGGTACTGAGAATACTTCTTCAGTATTAAAGATATTTCCTTTAGTATTAAGAACTCCAATAAGGGTAATCAGTAACATTATCCCGAATAAAAATAGTTTCTTCAAAGATGCAATCCTTAATCTTGTTGCCAAGTAGACATTCTTGGTGTCTCAAATTGGCAACAAAGTGTAAGATCCAAATTTAAAATTTAGAACATTCAAGTTTATCTAAATGTAACTATAGTACTGACTATTTTTCTAACTAACATGGGTAATTTCTTTAAGTATTAAAAATTTTATCGGAATAAGCAAATCCCTAATAAATAAACTGAGCGTTTCTTAAAACAAATTTTACACGAAAAGAGTTTTATCTAATTTATCAGTCTTTCCGTTTTTTTTTTTGTTTTTTTTTTTTTGTTTGCTATGGGGCTAATAACATTTTTTTCAATTTCAGGGGAGGAATCTACTCTGATCATCACCAATTTGTGATGATAAAATTTCAATTGTTTAATGATTTCATCAATATTTTTAAGTATCTCTGCTTTAGAGGTACAAGTTTTTTGGTCCTTGTTGCTCTTAAAATTTGTTACAAAGTTTTCAAATTCTTAATTTCCCTGTTGGCCTTGCATCTAAACTTGCCACTATTGTCAGTATCATTGCCGATATATCCATACACACTGTCTTGACTGCTAGATTCGACAAGAGTTGGAATTTGAGAAAACTGAGGAAGTATTTGTTTAACCTTATTTGGTGCCTTAGAAGGCTTTGCTTTGGATTTACCGTCGTTGCGGCTAATTTCGGAGGACTTTGATTTATTTGAAATTTTATCCTTGCAGCCATTTGCATCGGCAAATATTTTAAACCATTGCAGAAATTCTAAGTTGTGCGCACATTTGAGTTTGCTCAGTTTCTGTATTTCCATGACTCGTGACACGTTCCTCTTTCTGAATGCATCCTGCAAAAGCTTAAAGTTTTGGAAAGATTCATACTGAGTGACGGTATTACGCTTAAGTCTCCCCATTCTCTTAATGCCCACAAATTCTGCAGCCTAATTGCATGACTTTCGCTCAGGCATTGCTTTAATGTTTATCTTTGGCACTAGCAATCCACAACTAATTTGATTTTGTTCTTCATACTTACCCGGACTACTACAATATCAAATCAACTAAAAGAAAAGTAAATATCATAAGTTTGTGGTTTTTTTAAAATTGTATTTGGGAATGGCATTTACGACTAATAATAGTTTATGAAAACTGAGATTTTATGGAAAAGGATTAGCTCATTCTCTAACCTCCTGGTGGTATCACAGGAGTTATTTGTCGCGCCACCATCTCCTGTTCAATTAATAATAAAGTAATTTCTCTGGTCATCCTCAAGATAATGCCAACCTGTTGCCGAATTTCTTGCAATTGGTAATTGAAATTGTCGACATCGTTTTCCATTTTCTTAAAATTGCGCTAGAACTATGAGAGTTGTTAATTTTTACTGTGTACTGACTATCACAAAATGTTTTTACACAACTTACAATAGTATTCTTTTACGGAATAAATATACTTATTGTATTTTGTATGCTATTTATTTTAAAATTTATCAATTTTATTTGATACAGATATGAAAAATTCTAGAACTGTCATATTTACAATATTTATAAATTAAGGGGTTGCTACACGATCTCATCAACCGTCAGTTTAGTTTCTCGTTTCATTTCAGTTCGGAAAACGGTTTGTTTTTCAGTGAAATGGACAACAAAATCGTGATGCTTGAATATAGCGACAGTTGCATATGTTTCCTTTGTTTTTCAAGATAATTAACGTTAGACACGATGCCCTTGATTACACATAGGACTTTCTAAGAACTGAAATCAATGAAATATGTTTTGCCATTCTGCTAGTTCTCAGTCTCCATTTCAGTTATTGCAGTCTTAACACTTCACGCGTCCCCTTAAGTTTTTAACAACATTTAATAATTTGTCAAGTTCTGCTGTAACAATTTATTTCAAAATGCTTCAAGCAACTCGCTTGTCTAACGATGAAAGGGACAAAATTAAATCATTTAAGAATCAGGGACTCAAGTATTTATAAAATTCTAACAAAATTGATCAAATATATTGTGTTATTGCTTCCTTTTGGAAAACCAAAATATTTCTGATAAGAAATACAAAGCCTTTCGTGAAGCTAAACTAACAGAGAGTGACAAGCGTACCATTTTTAACATGCTTTTCATTGCAATGGACTTTTTGAGCGAGATTTTCACCCACTTCAAAACGTCAGATTAAAGTGAAATGTTGCACTCGTGTCAACGAGCGATGAAAGTATAGAATTTGACAACCTTGTCCTAATTACCTCAACAGATCCAGTCAGGATTAAATACAAATGACAAATTTTACTACCGCCATCTAATGTATCTTTTCTAGTTCCAGTGATAAGTAGACAGTAGATGGCGCAACGCTAAAGGAAGCAGCAGTTACCACAAATTCCGATGCCATTTTTATATTTTTCTACTATGATTATTGTACGCACTAGGCAAATGTCTCGGCTTTAAGAGCAAAATGTATGTTGGGGTTTGCACGGTTCCAGAGTCTCTATGATATGATTCATGAAAGAAAAAGCCCTTCATCTTCAAAGTTTCGTTCGTCTCTCTCTCTCTCTCTCTCTCTCTCTCTCTCTCTCTCTCTCTCTCTCTCTCTCTCTCTCTCTCTCTCTCTCTCTCTCTCTCTCTCTCTCTCGCCTAATATGCATGGTCACTTACTCAGAGAACAATGGAGATAATTTTCGATAAAATTCTAATTAAGTTCTCTCTCTCTCAGTCTACTTCGCAACTGCTATCGTCAGCTTAGTTGCCAGATGATAAGTGGAAATGAACTCCACTAATGAAAACGACAGTAACATTAAGAAACTTACAAATTCAATAAGATGGCAACGCCACAATTATTTTCATTTCATTTGCTAGCAACAAAGCTTCGGCCGTCGGCGTTCACTTTATTGAAAGAAACTGAACTAAATGGTTTCTTTCGCTGTTTACTTTTTCAAAAGAAAATATTCAATTCAAGAGAAAAAGAAGGCTGCCATATTCCGAACTCACAAAACAATTTTCACGTGAAAAATCGCAAACAAATTTATTATGTTAAAGTTTAATAATGTAACTTGCTCTTGATGATACTTGCGGTTATATTCGTAAACAAATTGCTGCTGGACGTCAACGTCCTCATGGTGGCAGTGAATTCGCTGGAAGAACAGTCACCTGTAAAAAACTAAGGAAAAGCATGGCTACGAAAACAAGAATTCAAATTATCCACACCCATAGATCTTATATAGTCGAACTTTATTTTCTACGCTAAGCTGAGATAAAACTAACTCAAATTATTCTTCTTCTAAATCTTCTGAAGCCTTGTCAACATAACTTTATAATATTTACACATGAGTATAATAAAATCTTAGACTTTGTCAGTTTGTTTCCGTTTTGTTCAAGTATCAATTGAAATCCACTCATTTCATCGAAAAAGAAAATACTGAAACACAAGAAGTTTTATTTGGTGCACGGTATAGACTTTATTTCAACAAAATTGACCCACAAAATATTAATTAATTTATAATTTCTAAAATTTATAACTTGATTTTTCTAACAAATTTGCTAATAAACAATGCGAAAATTACATGCATGCATTTTGTCACTTCTAAACCCACAATTGTAGTTGTTGGCCGATCGTGATAAGGCGTCAGTTCGATATGTACAGTATGCATACGTAACTTTCGTGTCAGAGGTTCGATCCCAGTTAAGATTTTTTTTTTTAATATATAAATAAAATCGTAAAACTGAGTACGCACAAAAGTATTTCCCTTCTTTCTGTTAATGTTTGTAGTCATCAAAAGATAGAAAGCAGGAAAACGTCTGGCTGAGTCAATTATTTACAAAATACAATAACAAATTACAAAATTTAAATAAAAGATTCAATTTATGTACTATATACGATGGTTAGATCATCGCGTTAAGCAACCCCCTCCGGGAAATTCTTCTGAGTTTTATATCCTTATGTATAGAACTCATATTCCTGGAGGGAACATTATTTTCATTTATAATTTGTGATCCGGGCTATCCTCTATAAATTGGATTTCTTGGCTACTACATGAATGAAAACATAATAGGGCACCAACCCATGGACTTTTTGGGGTTCGAATTGGTAGTACCTTTCGGTACGAAGTCTGACCAGAGGCTTTTTCTGGTACCATGGGTGGTCAGGAGCCCACGGAACTTGTTCCAAATGCGGGTAGAGTAATTACTCGACGTGGAGTTGCGTTATACAACCGGGTGCTGTGACCCAGAGAGCAGCAGAGGTTTAAGGTGGGCCTCGCTCCCCACCAAGGAGGGAGTCATATTCCAAATTTAATATGACTCTAATTTGGTACCTGCGGATATTTATCCAAGGGGACGTTGATTGACGTTTATCAATCCATGTGCTTGGCACCGTGTTCTTAAGTCTTCTTACAGACAGGCGAGCACGTAAAACCCCGGTACTTCATCGCGTTAAGCACCGGCTTGCAATACATAAGTGGGTGGGTTCAATTCAACAGAGAATAACATTGTTTTTTTTTTTTTAATTTCTGAAATGAAACTTCTTTAGCTGCTTTGGGCAAAAATTACTACTCAAAATTTGTGTGAAAAACTACAAATCGTCACGTTTTTTTTTTTTTTTTGATTCTGTATCTCATGAACCGCACTAGGTAGATTGTACAATCAAAGATCAAAGTTTTGATTTTCCATACAATGGTGCTATGACCCTTCACCGCACACGTTGTGAGAGTCCACAAGCAAAATAAAATTGTACAATCAAACTTATAATAATGTATGTGGATGTATTTGTTTTGAGATGATCTCTCCCTGTCTGTTTTAAAGAAGTTTCACTTCTATCACGTGTACAATGGCACAAGCTCAAATTTTTTTAGACACTTTAAAGTTTTGATATAGGCGTGGTACATTTGTTGGAATCATTCAAATCGGACCACTAGGGGGATTACGGACCACTCTGTGTACGAGTCTGACTCGTAATTGACCCATTTTTTTATTCAGGAAATCTTTTCATAAGCTTTTCTTAAAATATTCAAATGAAACAAAAAATCACAAATATATTTGAGGTGACAATTAACCTACATAAAGAAAGTATATCGAAAGGTATATAAATTTCGGTGAACCGAAATTAATGTTCTTCTTCGTTCTTCATTGTTTCGGTTTCTTTTTGGTTTGTTGTTGTGCATCGGGTCAATAATAATAATTAAAATTCATTGATAACATGTGTTTAACTACTACAAAAGACAACAACAATAACAACAATGACAACATTTATAATGAAAAAATCATCAAAACGTTACCAAAAAAGAAAAAGAAATGGAAAAGAGTAAGAATTCTAATTAATGTAAATGTATTGTAACGAAAAGAAAAGAAATTTAACAGAATTGAATGGAAATGACGAAATGAAATGAATCGAGTTGAAACAAATTGAACGCTTAATGAAGCGTTGAAATGCATAATTAATACATGCCATGACCATGTAATTTATTTCCTTAATTTCATTTATTTGCTTGCTTGGAATTTCACTGAAATACTCGCACACACAGATACTCACATACAAATTCATTTATTCATTTACTTTGAAAAAGTATAGGTTATACTCACTGATTTTCTGTTTCATTTACATGCATGCAGCCTACGTCCTTTTCACTGTTTTACTTAGTCCTCACTCATATGATGACGATGATGATGAGGACTCTCATTTGGGTACACTTATTCACATACAAAGAGTATCATGAAGGATCAAGAATCAGAAGGAATAAACTAGTCTAATAGCAATAGGCTATTTTTTTCTTTTCCCTTAAGGACTTGCTAACTTTCTTTTTTCATAAAACGCAACCCATTTCAGATATTTCGAAAAATGAACCCAATTTTAGATCAAAGTATTGTCCGCCGGAAGCGACTACTTTTTCCCATGTCTCTGGTAATTTTCGAATACCATCTCTAAAAAATGAGTCCTCTCTGGCCTCGATCCAATCATTGAGTCATGAACCATTTTTCGATTTCTTCAAAAGACCCAAACTGGTGACCCCCCAAATCGTTTTGCATCCGTCGAAAAAGCCAGAAGTAGTCGGAAGGAGCATAGTCTGGAGAATACGGCGGGTGGGGTAAGACCTCCAATTTCAGCGTTTCCAGGTAATTTTTGACCGTTATAGCTACGTGGGGCCAAGCGTTGTCATGTTGCAAAATCACCTTGTCATGCCTTTCGGCCGTTTCTGGCCGTTTTTCACGCAATGCACGGCTCAAACGCATTAGTTGTAGCCGATAACGTTCCGCATTAATGGTTTCGTTTGGTTTTTCATGATACCACACCCGTCTGGTCCCACCATATGCATGACCTTTGAACCGTGGATGTCTTTGGCGTGTGTAACGTAAATGAAACGGGTTCACCAGGCTTGGCCTAATATTCTGGGGCTACCATCGTATCCAACTTGTTGCTTTAAAATATGGATCAGGAGAGTAGAGTTAACGGTAAGTTATTCTTAGTTTATCCAGTTCGTCTTATGCTTGAATTGTACGAATCGTCTTGTCATAGTCAATCTCGAAAAGTATTTTGAAGAAAGCAAGTCTGTCACACATAAGGTTGCTTGATGCATTTTATATGACAAAAGTGCTTAAGAACATATCATTTTAAGGTGCCCCATCAAAACTTGCCATACTGTACACTCGTACAAAAAATTCTTCTTAAGTTCCATATGTAATTGTATTTCAAAGATGATACAATTTCGATGGCTTCAATTCAAATTGAATCACCATTGTGGAAAAATGTTTACATAAATATATTTAAAATATAAGCGATTATGTTGTCATTGATTGAATTTTGTGGTAAATTTTGTGGTAAATTTTAAAAACCGATTCAACCGATGAAGTTGATAAGTTTAATTGTTAAAATAAATACGAAAACTTTCTCATCAAACATTGTTTTTTTTTTTCTTTAGTACAAGAAAATCCTTATTGGAATTACAAATAACTTTTATACTTATGTAAATAAAGAAATTGTATCATCATTAAATATACAAGTTACTAAAAACATATAATATTTTAACCTTCCTTCGGCTTTTCTTTGCTAATTTCGCTTTCTAATGAAAAATTACTTAATTCAATTAATATGATTACCTAACGATGCCAACCAATCGCCATGTGGATAGTGCACGTGCCTTTTGTCTTATTTAGTTATATAAAAAACATGTGGCACAATATAAATTTGCTTTTATACATCAAACAAACGAATAAATGAATAAATAGTATACTTTACAATACTATATATGTAAAGTGTTATGCAAGCAACAAATGTAATAAACTAAAATTTGTATCACTACAAATACAAAATTTTGAAACAAAGTTAAAACAAATTAAATATTGAATGTTTTGTCAACATGCAAAAAAGAACTTCAATGGGAAATTTGTTAAATATACCAAATCCAATTGTAGTACAGTAGTAGTAAAAAGAATTCTAATATTAGAAGTTTAATTTAAAAGCATTTTCTTCTTTATAAGAATACTAGTTATCCCGGCGTGCGTTGCTACGCCCTCGCACAAAAAAGATAAGAGAGCATATACGTATGGAAACATTTCGTCCTTTGATGAAAATCAAGGAGATATGTGGGGATGGGAGCTATAACAGAGAAAGGAATGGAGCGCTGTAGACGATGACCGCCGATAAAAATAAAAAATGGGCCAAGTGCGAGTCAGACTCGTACACGGAGGGTTCAGCACCAGATTGTGGTTTTATGGGAGGTACCCCCTCTATTAGTCTGATTTGACTGCTTCCAACAAATGTACCGCGCCTATATCAGAAACTTATAGTTAGACACTAATTTCAGTTAAATAGTTCAAAAAACAAAAAAGTTTACCGAATAGGAACCTGAATTTTAATGATGGGTTTGTATGGGAGATACTCCTCCTAGTTGGCCGATTTGATTGATAGATGTGTAGCGCCTATGTCAAGAACTTATAGTGTCTAAATATCAGTTCGATAGAACAAAAAAAGTTTTTCGAATAAGAAACTGAGTTTTAATGGTGGGTTTGTATAGGAAGTACCCTCCCTAGTGGACTGATCAAACTGAAATTTCACAATATAAGTCTCTGATGCATAGCTACCAACCATCGAAATTTCAAGATCGTGGGATTACTGGGTCGTTTAGCTGCCATACAAACCAAAATATTTATTGTATGGGGACCCCTTTCAGTTTTTAAAAATATTTTAGTTTTAGTATTTGTTGCTAATTCCCGGATAGAACTACTACATATTCTGTAAAAATTTCAACTCTGTAGCTATTACGGTTTGCAAATCCATTCCTTCACGTTTTATGTCACGTCCCACTGAAACGGGATATCCTATGTCCGTCTCCTAGTTCTAAGCTACCTCCCCACCAATTTTCAGCCAAATCGGTTCAACCGTTCTTGAGTTATAAATAGTGTAACTAACACGACTATCTTTTATATACATATATTGTAAATCTAAACCATTCTCAGATCCCCTTGAACACACACAAAAAATTTCATCAAAATCGGTCCAGTCATTTAAGAGAAGTTCAGTGACATACACACTCACAGAAGAATTATATATATAAAGATAAATATTGGCTTCTACTAATTTTAATTCACAAATTCATAAATCTAATAATGTTGCTTGCATTTTAATTTTACTTCATTAACAGGGCAAATATTAAGGCTAACTTGCTTGATTGCTTATAGTTATGATGAGATCGAATCATTGGAAGCCCTGAGAATCCTATACATGAGTATTCTTCTTCTTCTTCTTCTTCTTCTTAAAGAATCCAATAAAACTTATAAACATACTGCATACTCGAAGATATTGAATTCATAAATATTAAATTTATTTTTATTTTTAATGATTTGAAACGTTTAATAAATAAAATAAAATTGAAACTAATTCAACACGAATCAGTCAATTGGGATACTAAAGATCAAGTCATCATTAATCGTAATTATATATTCATGTATTTATTATTTTGACCATGGGTGTATTTTTATTTGTATTTGTTTATGCTGTCAGCACTAAACAAATTTCAACCATAAAATTTGGTCAGCTCACTCACAAACACCATGCCAAGCCATGTGTCCTTTAATTAAGTGCAAAAATAAGCACGTGCTTTGAATTTTTATTAAGATGAGTTACTAATATCATCTCTAAACATAATCATGGCTATGGTATATATATGAAAATTATATTGTAATATTGATACCAAATGTAATAAAATGAATGAATAAATAAAATGGAATGGCTGCATGAGAAGTCTCATAAACAAAGAGGCAGGAAATGAAGGAACCACACCACAAATAATTCTTGCAATACTTAGTCCTGCTTTCTATCATATATTTTTAAGGTGACAGGCCTTTGTCCAATAATTTATTTCTTGTTTCTTCTTCACTTTTATCAGGCTATGACATGACCATATGCTATGATACATGACTAAAGTGTGTTCCTCCAAGGTAGAACAATTTTATAACAAAACTACACATAATCAGTACATTGATAATTGAATTAAATATTATCTTTCGCAAAATAACACAAGATATACTAGGAAACGTAGCAGTATAGTCTCAAAGCTTCTTAACAAGACATTTCAGAGTTATGAATCATTTACATATTGTAATATGCAGATTATTCGCTTAGAAATCAATGAAATCATTTGCTAAATAGAATCAATTGACATTGCAACAAATTCATCTCATTGAAAAAAAGTTTGGAATTCTTAATGTTCAGCAGAATCTCGAAGGAAATATAATTATGAGGTTTGTCACAGTGACGACATTACTAGACCCTTAGTCTTATCTTATACAATTTAACATTCCCTTAGTTAATTATTTTGTCTGAAAATAAGAAACTTGTTGTGTTCTTTCAAATTGCTAAAAAAGAAACTGGTTCCATTCAATTCAATTCATCTGACTTAGTCCACAATAAAATATTCAGAGCAACACTATTTGCATGTAAAGTTATTGTTATATTTGTTTAGATATATTATTACACGAGTTTTTTTTTTTTTTTTTATAAAATGGTTTGTCTTCTTGCCTCGTCTTTGTGTATTCATCACTTCATTGAACTGCTTTCTATCTGCTGTGTGTTTTGTCTCTACTGCTCCACTTCTGGTGGTTTTTGTTTTTTTGTGGCGACAAAGTTCAAATCATCCAATCGAAGACATCCAATTAATGAGCAGTATTTGTCAGCAACAGACTCAAAACAAACAACACAAAAATCAAAACTCATTTGACGCTCATTAGTGGCAAGTTTGCATTCAAAATATTTAACGACATAAAATACGAAATCACCAATATGTAGATAAAAGTATTTCATGCTGGTGCTTTTAAGGAAACCAGCATAAATTATATTAAATACAATCTAAGGGCCAACAAAGAAGAAAATATTTAATGAATTTAGTTTTTTTTTTTTTGAGATTTGTTGGGCCTGTGAGACTTAAGTGTCTATAATCAAGTATTTCTCGTACTGCAATTACCTCACAAAAAGGTGTGTGTGTGTGTGTGTGTGTGTGTGTGCGTGTCTTTAATCTTTCATTCCAGAAATGATATACATTGTATTCTATTTTCAAAACATTTGTTCTGCCACATGCGTATGTGTAATGTTGCTTCTATGTAACAATAATCCACATACGCCAGATGTTGCTCATATTGAAAATCCGAATTTTTCTTAACTTTACTTTTTTGTACTTTGTTTTGTTCTGTTTATTTTGTGTTTCTTCATTCCCCATCATCATCATCATCATCAAAGCATAATGCATTACAACTCTCAATAGTATTATTTCGTATGTTCGTATTATAAATTTATCCCATTATTGAGGACACCCACTAACTCATCCTCATCTTTCGATTCGATTTTATTCGTACTCAAACGCTTATCGCTTCAAGTCTACTCAAGCGTCAAACTAACGATTCGAGCATTTCTTATGCTTCAATGATCTAGAAGTGTTGCTTTCCATGGATGTTGCTTTTCTCCGGTTCCTTTCTCTTGTCACAGTCACAGTCACAGTCACATTCACACAGCTCGGTCCTTCGTTCCTCAATCCTTCCTTCTTAGTTTGTTCATTTGTTGGTTCATTTTCTCTCTCTCTCTCTCTCTCTCTCCCTCTCTCTCTCTCTAACCCTAAAATTGATAAAACAAAATTGTGTTACCTGTTTTGTGAGCGTTTATGTTCTTTAAATAGATTTCTGCTTGGTGCTTCCTCAACTTTATCGTCATCGTCATAATTTCTTTTTATACTATTTTCTATTTTATTCTCTAATTTTTTTTGCCCTCCTCCTCCTTACTCTGTTTGTCATCAAATGGAAAGTTATTGAAAATCATTTACGAGAAAAGCGAAAGCTCACTGGCTCCTGCTGCTGCTGCTGCTGCTGGGCAGCACGTGTTTCATCATCACAGACAGAAAGAGATGGAAATACTTGTTGTTTCATTATATATTTTTATAGAGATATTTTTATATTTTATTTTTTTTTTTTTTTTGTTTTTGTTCAGCTCCAATTTGTTGTTGCTTTTGTTGTATATACACAAAGATAGTTACGATATCACCAAAACCATAAAATCAAAGTAGCGCAAAATTGCCCAGGAAGCAAAACAAATGACCAAGTCAATAAAATAAGTGGAGGAGAGCTCAGACCAGATAAGACATGACACGACACAATATGACAGGATAGGACAGAATAGAATAGAACACAAAAATACAGGACATGATGTAATACGACAAAAGTTGAAATGAACATCTTTGTTTATATATTGATAAGGACAAAGGACATAGAGGACAACATTTCTAAATTGAGAAACAATAAAAACAAAAAATACAATAAAAAAAACTCTTTTTTTTTTTTTAGTATATGAATTGAATACAATATCAAATATCAATAACATCAAAATCTAGTGTTAATTTAAAAACAAACACAGACAGTTAAAAAGTTTTTACACATCAAAGTCATTTTTATGTTTCTTTTTCGGTAAAAACTTGTACAACTTGTATTATATAGACTTATAACATTCCTCCCATAAATAATGTTAAGAGACTTTAATTTGATTTGTGAACTTTGAAGAATGAAAGATAAATTGTTTTTACAAACAACCTTTGAAAAACTATATACAAAGAGATTACTGTGATTATTTCAATCTTTTTCTTTAAGGAAGGAATCACTTTGATTTCACTATTACACTCACCCTCGTTTAACAAAAAACAAGCGAAAGCGACCCTCCCACTTCCTTTATCCACAAACCAAAATAAAAAAAAAAATTATTAAAATCGGCTTAGTATGGTGAGCGCTAGATAAAGAAATGTTAAATCTTTGGGAAAAAATACCTGTATCTCGACAACAGTGCACTCTACTGGGTCCAACTGAAGCATAAACCATCTTGGTGACCCCATAAGTACAACAAAAAGTCAATGATCAAAATTGGGTCAATTGGCCGATTTCAATTGATGAGCTTTCGTACAGATTTCGACATTCATTTTTATATATAAAAATTTAGTGGATTTAACTATTGTATTCTGAAATCATAATAGTAATACAACTGACATTCATTATAAAGAATTAAATAATTTAGATTCACTTTTCACTGAAAATAACAAAAATAACAGAACAGTAGTGATAATGCACAGATAGAAAAAAAAGTAGAGTCAGGAAATTTGAAAAAAATTATGCTTACCTGTGATATTTGATTATAGTATTTTTTGAGTCATCCCATTGAAACAAGTTTATAAACGTTTATTCAAATCATGTGTAAAATTTACATATACGCGTATTATTATACCAAATATGGAGTTGTAAGGATTTAGATGCGCCTCATGCTAAATTGTATGGCTTTTCTTTTTCTTTTTCTTTTTTTTTTCTTTTTGATCCACATTCACATAATAAACGCTTCATTGGTTATGCTTCCGCCCCCCAATTTTGTATAACCTTTAAGTCATACGCTTGACATATTAATAATACCCATTTACACATATATTTCAATTTTGCTTTTGCTTTCGCTAAATAACTTATGCGCCAGTAAACCTACACGTTGGAATGAAGGAAGGAAGAAGCCTCTTTACCTAAGCCAACCCAACGCAAACCAACACAACCCAAACCTCATCTTACCTTACCTTACCTTACCTTACCTTACCTAGCCTGAAGTGTCTGTCGTCTCAATACCTTGTAATATGTATAATATATTTTTGTATTTTCTTTTCATGTTTTCTTCTGTTTTTCTTTTTTTGTTTTGTTATATTTTCTGTACCTTTCTTTAGTCTCTATAAAATATCCTGCGTCGTCGCCACCATTTCCTGTAGCTCTACACTCAATAAATCAACAGCAATAATTATTTTCGACACCGAACAACCAAGTTGCCACACCCTGCTATAATACATCTTGCCACTTCCCTTGGCATTATCATTATCATCATCATCATCATCATCAACCGTTCGCATCATTATCATCATCCAGGCTGTTGAATCGTTTGTTGGTCGCGTGCACAAACAACACATGAACGAACAAAGCTTAATAAATAAAAATACTTTGCACCTTTACAACAACAAAAACAAAATAAAATAACAAAAAATAAATAAATAAAATGAGCTGTAAAGGACACCGACACCGACACCAACACCAACACTGATACCAGCGATACCAGGTTTTCACTTTCTATTATTGTTAATGAAACACGAATATTATAACTTTACTACTTAAGTATAAACGTGCAATGGAAATGGTATGGTATTTTTAATATTTCGTGATGTTTGTAATCCTAGAAAGGGTATCAGTAAACTTTTAACCCATCTATTGGTTTTTATGAATGATGATCATATTTTGTAAATAGTCAATGTTCAGTCAATGTTCAGTCAATCTTCTTCAATTAACAGAATAGAAATTTTCTTTAATCAAAAATTCACGAAATCAAAATAGAAATAATCATAATAAAAAAAATATAATATAGAGAGATTATATCAAGATAAAATAATACATGTATGTATCATGCAAAGTTCCTTGAACTCTAGACAGAATCCTCATAGAAATCAATATTTTCTTGAATGAAAAATAATTTCCCACAAAGCAATCACTTGCCAAATGTTTATTTACAAAGGAGTATTTTTTTTTTGTTCATATTCATTTGAAATTTTAGAGCTATAACCCATGATCATAATCGATCAAATCATTTAAGCTTTTTGCATGGGAAAACTCTTCTTTAAATTTTTTTAATTTTTTCTTTTCCTAATCATTATGTTTATATGAAAAGTGCATTTGAGTTTCGGTGCAATAGAACTTAATACTCGTATTAATTCTTGCTAGTTTTTCCTTTACCATCAATTGGATGGGGAGAAATTATATTGTACGAGTACATTGCCATTGACATTGACATCGCCTGAAAGTAACCAATAAAACTGACGCCTGACGACATTTATGCCTTATTTATTATAATTTTTATAATTATTCTTTGCACTAATTACATTTCATTTATTTTCATTTCATTTAAATTTATGGTTTTCACTTCTTACATTTTAGATTTTTTCGTTCTTCTGTTATGATTGTTGTACCTACTTGTATAACCTATATACGAGTATATTCCCATGAACTTACAGATAATATGTATGTGATAATTTTCTATATTATATATATATAAAAACATACTAAAAGAAATAATAAATATACTCCAGCAAGAATTCAGGTCATTTTTAGACGACGGGCGATATCTATGTCGATGATGGAAGAGACTTTTAATATTGTAGGCAATATTCGTCTCATTCTCAATATGGTTAATATGATGAATAAAAGGCAGCGCAAAGTTACCTCCAAACACACTTCAATTGATGGCCAGAAATCCATTGTTGTCATTACAAAGACAATATCAATATCAATACTTGAAGAACACATTAACAATTACATGAAATGCTTTCAAAACAATTCAGAAACTTAGCGTCAAAATGTGTGGAAAAAAGTTCAAAAAAAACTCACCGCAAGCAATAAAAAAAAAAAAACGTAACTTTGTCTGAAAAATCTATATATAAAAAAATATAATAAAAACTTATGAGTAAAAAAATACTTTTTTATTTGAAAGGACATTAAGTTTTATGGTTAATGCGTGCTTATAGAAAATTATTGATCATAACAAATTGAAGGAGTAAAGTGATTTGCATCCGACTTTGTGGGTAGTAAATTCATAAGTGTTTCCCAATTTCAATTGACATTGTAATTTCTGCGCTTAATGCCTTAGGCTAGGAATACACACACACACACACACACACATCAAATCGTTCTTCAAATTGCGAAGCGAAAGCTTTTTGACGTGTCGATGGGGGTGTTTTCCGTTTGATCAAATGATTTGATAAAACAAAAAGTTTTGATTTTTCTTCAAATCACTCTCTCTCTAGTTTTTTGCAATTAAAAACTATTTTATGTGTCGATGGGCAAATCAACTCATTAATAATAATAAATATTGTGTTCAATTCCCAGTGGGGTTAACCCTGAATGGATGAAATGACTTTCGTTTTATTGCTTGTTTTTAAAAGAAATATTTAATTTAGCATTCCAAATGGAAAAGAATCATAGAAATTTTATATCCTTCATTAAAGCATAACAGACAGTGCCTTCTCTTTAGAAGACAACAAGTAAGCCGCACATCCCTTATGTGCACTTACTCGCTGCCTTCAACGAAAACTAAAAACTAAAAGCTTTCCATTTCACGAACGAAATTTACAATAGTCGATGAGCAATGCATCAAAACACAATAAGCTCGATTTGAAGAACGATTTGATGTGAGTATTTGTACCTTTATGGTTGAGACTGTTATTGTTACTGTCTTGTGCTCGCTTAAAACTTAGAATTGACTAAGCTTGACTATAATTCTGCTCTCTATAAGCAACATCAACAAATAGTTCATTCCAACAAATCAAAGTGTCACTGAAAAATAATACTTAGAAATCTAGAGTACCTCAACATCAACAGCAAGATTTTGTTGCACCAAGTCAAATATCGCGAATTGTGCGTCCATTTTTTGACCCGAAGGAAGGTGTATGTACTAAACCATCAGCAGTGAATATACCTCAGGGCCCAACCTTGTGACAAATTCTAGTTTTCAAAGTTAATTTGTTTAATTTTTACAACATATTTTCAATTTAGCATTAGAGATTCTTGTGATTATTTAGAATACTAAAATCAAGATGGTTAGAAGGTCATTAGGGTGCAGCTCCTCCTCCATCGTTGCAATACCACACCATGGATGAGGGCCATTGCCACGCTGTTTGCATGATTTTGCAGCCTTTGTTGGTGAGAAGATTTTGTCGCGCACCGTAGGCATTCTCAGATCTCTCTACAAGATGCTGTTGCACATAAACCATGCACCCCAATTATGCGGCATAGTGCCTTGTTTCATCTGGCTTGAATTCTCTGAATGTAGCTGATCCCACTACTTGTTTGTAAATTGTCCTCTTTTTATTGAACGAAAATTTACTGGACGGCTGTCAGTCAAGTCTATATGCAGCTTTGGAGTCACTGTTAACAACTTCACAAGTGCCATGCTGAAATGTAAATACGCTGTTCGCTGATTTCTCCGATGTTCCAATGCTTTACCCAGACGTGGAATCTTCGCAAGAAATCTTGTGGTAACTCTAATGTTATACAAATGTTAATGATGTTTTTGAAAGCATTCAATGAGCATCGATATGAGTTTTGAGGGCTATATGCCATCCATCACTATTGAATCAATCTAACAATTGTATAGAAATGGGGGAAGAACACTTTTAATAATTTATTAATACCTAGATAATAAATAATAAATTCTAGTTCTTATACTTAACTCTTTCACCATTTATATAAGTTCTATTCAAATTTAGGTATTTCTAATCCTACGATTCAGCAAACCTAGCGGTTGTCTGACTATTTTGAATATGTAAGCAAAAAACAAAAAAGAAATGGAAACTATGAGAAGATTTTTATGAATCGATTTTCACTGGTAATATGAAAAAGAGTACTTAACTTTCAGTTAAAATGAATTTAGACGCAAATCTTATTTCTTGAATATTTTCGATACATTATTCATCATTTTACTTTCGATTCTCATATATATTACAATATTTTCATGAGTCGTCTATAAATTTTCATCACATGCCATCTTAATTATATACACGCTTAGTTCGTGTGAATTAATTTGGTGGGCAAAAAAAAACAAAAACAAAACCTCATATGAAGTAAAACAAAAAATATTAAATACAAAAATTATGAAAAATGTTCTTGGAGTTCTCTATGAGTCTACACATACTTTTATGTATGTGTATATAAGTAGTTGTCCTCTGTACTATTATGAAAAAAGTAGTAAAAGTTTAACAAGTAAACTTCTGAGTTTTTTTTTTTTTTTTTTTGTGAGAGTTCTGAGAGTTAAAAATGTTTGCGCGCGTTTAAATATTAATTATGATTTAAGGAAAAAAAAATCTGTTCGATTTTTATTGAGTTCTGTGTTCTTGCAATTGGACAACATTTGAATAGAGGAGGATCATATTTTGCTATATATTTCTTTTCCTTCTTTCTTTTTTTTTTTTTTGTTTTAAACGGAATTCAAATGTATCAATAAGAAAAGTATAAACATAAATCGGCAATTATTTATTCTTTCACCATCTGTCACAATTCTTATCTTTGGGCTATAGATGCCCAAACCCTATCTTCAATCTTCTGTAAATGTCAAGATCCTAGCACTACCAAGGTACCTAGATTCAAATTCATATTACTAATCTGAAATTTAGACACTATAAATGTCTGATCTGACTAACGATGTGCATTTTATTAGCCTAGGGCAACAGGATCGTAGCTCCCTTATAAAACCGAGCAAAGCTCGATCCTTTGTTACAATATTATTAAGGAAAGAAATAGCTTTTACGAATACAAAGATAAATTAATTAGAAAATTTTACATGAAAACTAAACAAGACAAGTACAAATGAAAGACTTAAAGAATGATAAATGTGATAAATTCAAATGTGTTTTTTTACATGTCATCAAATGAATGTGTTAGCGTGCCAACTCAACTACATAGATGCATTTATTACTTTTACTTTTTATGATTGTTATTTTAGTTTCTTATAATCATTCTTCCTCCACTTCACTACGTACATTTATATATATATATATATTTGGTTTTTTTTTTTTTTTTTTTTTTGATATAATAAATATTTTTGCTTTGCTTGTAAAAGTTGATTTCGACTTCATTCTTACCCCTATCTCCGTTCCACGATACTCCACACAAAGGCTGTTAATTATTTTAGGAAATAACACTCTTTATGATTTTGGTGGTCTTCATGTGTTGGTGCTGTTTCGACTGAGTTTATGGATTGCGTGCGGTTACTCGATATGCCAAAAGAATGAGAGTACGCAAGTAAGTAAGGAAGAAAACAAGGAATTATTGTTCAAACGCAAGTCAAATTAATTACAACATCTCAGACTATACCATACCATGAACCCATTAATCCAACCTTCTCATATTTCACCACTATTCTACTCTACCCTCTACTCTTCTTCTACTTGAATCCAATCATGAAGTTCTGTGGTAAGTCAAAATGAAGAAAAAAGACCTTCATTGTTTCTCATTGTCATGAATTTTGGCTTTCATTCATACATGTGTATTAACATCTTTATTATTTTTTTCAACAAAAAAAAAAACAACAAATTATTACAATATTTGCACAAATAAGTAAGAAATGAAGAGTCTTTAAGATATCTACAGACCAAGTTGGAAACTGAAAACATTTTTTCAAATTATATTCATTTAAGTAAGATATACAATAGTTGGTGAGAACTTCTTTCAAGTACATTTAACTAAGAATACATAGTTGGTGAGCTTTATATTCTGTACATATGAATGAAAATAGTATTACTGTAATAATGCATTAACATGATTTAACCTGACGGTGATGTATTGTATTGATCTAGGATAGAAAGTATTTTCTTGACTATAACATGATATTTTCAAAAAATGTGTACTGTTGTGCTAATATCTTATATACAGAATAGAAAATTCCTAAAACCTGTGATTACAGTGGCCTGAGACCCACATACAGGTCTGAAGATCATCCCTGTTAAATAGAAGATGTTTTCCGAAAGAACTCCTAGAAAACATTTTATATATTGTACATTTTCCATAAATCCAATCTAGATTAATGATCTTAACTATTAGTGATTTCCTTCCATTTTCTTATAGTTTGGATGCAAAGGTACGGTACAGAAATCATAAGACTTAAACTCAAGTTTTCATGTGACTTTATAGCTATAACAAGGTTCTTAAGTATTCGTTATGTCCCATCTTGGGTAAAAGTTGTCGTTAGTAAATTTGCATGTCTATGCAGCTGCTGTTTTTATACTCTTTACTTAGAGAACAGTATTATAAATTTGTCAAGAAGTTTGTAACGAAGGTATTTCTAGAAGGTGCAGAATAACGCAGAAACCAATAAGTATGATCAGCTCGATCCAATTAATTAAGTCATGTCATGTATGCAAACTAGTCCCTCAGTTTTAAAGCTAGAGAACTGAAATTGATCACGAACCTTTCTTTTTACTAGACGCAGTACATTTGTCGGAACCAGCTGAATCGGACTTCAAGGGGGAAATCTCCCACACAAACCATCCATTTAAATTCAGGTTCTTCTTATAAAAACTTTTTGTTTTTTGTCCTATTGAACTAAATTATAGACACTTTAAGTTTCTAGTCAAAGTCTATGAAATTCGTAAATTTCAAGCTCCCATAGCTGTGTAGCATAGTCTTATCGAACTGAAATCTGAACTGTTCAAGTGTCTGACCCATATTCAACAACCGTGTAGATTTAAACACCCTAGAATTACTGGATCTATTTATCTATGTATCAACAAACAAATATTTTTGAATGCTCTATCACGTGAAGAGTATATCAACTTCGAAATAGGCGAAGTTAAACTTCTTATTACTTCTTAAATTTGTTTTTATCAGGTACAATAGGCAATTTTAGATCTGTCCGTAGGTAATGTTGCGGCAAAAAACATTGAGGCTCCTAGGAACTGTCTTAAAATCTTGCTTTGGTAAGCATATACTTTGCTGTGATACCGTAAATTTGTATGTCGTAGAGCCAAGTTAGGGCCACTATTTGCCAATTTCAATGAGTCTTTCATTTAAATCAATTCGTAATACAAATCATTTACTTTATTTTAGCTTTAGCACTGTAGATACAACAAATTACTACATAAGTAGTGGGGGTGGATGGGGTATTTAATCAGGATATGTTCTTTCTTTTTGTCTAGAAAATAGGATAATAATTTATTTTTGTTTTGATCAACTCATGGTGACTAAGTAAATTTTGTACAATATAATTTACAACACTTTTTTAAAATTGTTTTTCCGAAAATTTGTATCTTTTAACACATCATCAACAGCAGCAGTTAATTCTTTTGTTATTGTTATTGTCAACAACACCCTTATTACAAGTATAAAATTAATGTCATGTCATCATTATTATGTATCATCATTATCTTTATAATTTATATTGCTTAAAAATCAATCTATCATCATCATCATTGATATACTTAGACTGAGACATTTCTCTCCAATAAAGCAGGCAAATCTATTTTAATGATATACAAAATTCCATGGGCGTATCTTAGTGACTTCAATTTCAGTTTCAGTTTCAGCTTCAATAAATAGTAATGAAGTCAAGTAAAAAATATCCTTTTGTATGTGTGCGTGCGTGCTCAATATGGTGTTGCCTGTTTCAATTACAATTCATTTTGGATGAAATCCAAAGCAACCAGAGACTACCCACTAAGGATAAAACTCAAATACTCGAACATTCTATATAATTTCCACTCACTCAGCAATTCACTTGCTGTAGGACCTTATAGCAAAAAAAAAAAACAAAAAAAAAAAACTCTATTAATAATAAAGTATGCAGCACTACTGGGACCATAAATAAGATGAGCCAAAAGCTTTGCCTGCAAGCTTTATTCATTCACTCAGTCATTCACTTTCACAATTCATTCCTTTATTCAATTCATTCACATCCTTCCTTCCTTCCTTTCTACCACAAAAAAAAAAAATACGCATACACACGCATCCTGTAAAATCAACAGCATCATCACCCGAAAGGCCAATAGGAAATTGAGGCTAATTTAATTAAATCATAAATTTTTTCGTTTTTTTTTTTTTTTGTTCTCATTTCTCTACTACTACGAATATGTGTCCATTTTTTGTTTCTGCTTCTGCTTCTGCTTCAGTTTCTGTATGCGTTTGTATTTGATGATTTTTCACGATAATTGACTATAAATTAATTAAAGGATTAATTAATATAGGCCAATTTAATTTAAGATTGCTTTTAAATTTGAACATTGGACCGCCGACCTTAGTGCTCTGCTCGCTTGCTAATTAGTTGAAAGTAGAATGTTAAAATGATAAAATACTAAAATGGATCGTCGTTGTCGTCGCTATATATATATATTGATGATTCGATTGAAAAAGGAAGACTGTAAAGAATGTGACAGAGGAATTAAGTGAGATGCCTTCATTACTCATTATGACTATCTTTAACGCGGAAGAGAAATCGGACCGAATCGAACCAGAGTAAAGTGGAGTGAAGAGAAGCTATGGCAACAGCGATTAAACTTAATGAATTTTTAAGGAATTTTTAATACATGTCATACCAAAGCATATACATATATTCATAACATTTCACAGGACTTTGATGATGTTGTTGCTGTTATTGTATTATACAATATTATCAAGAAATTCAACATTTAAATATGAAAATATTAAACGAAAATAAACACCCACCCCAACCCACTGAATGTTATTATAAATTGAGAGAATAGTTCGTATTCCCCTTATAAAATTACAAAATCTTAAGAAATCACATAATCACATTACACATTTATCGAAACATTAACAAAAATGAAATATACAATTTTACAAGATAAGATAGAAATATTCACTGGCTTCGCTCATTCTATGCGATATCGAGAAACTTTCAATCTTGCGATTCCTTTTCTAAACGCATTGCTTATTATTATTATACGAATACGACGACGTGGTACCTGCTTGTTGCATTCCTTTTTCAATATTTTTTCTATTTCAAGGAATATGCTTAGCTCTTCTTCGTTTAAATCTTCCAGATTTACCGTTTCTTCTCCCCAACTGGGCGGTTCTTCTTCTACCGAACTGGATGTTCCTTCTTCTACCAATCTGGGCCAATAAGTTCCATCGTCCCTCTTTTCAATGCAACCGGCTCGGACAGCTTCATCAAGTATTGCCATCAACATATATTCATAATTCAGGATATAACCATATTGAACGTCATCTTTTATTACGCATTCAATGAGAATTTCATCCCTATTTAATGGACGGTTTCGTTTTAGAATTACACTTCTTATTAATTCAATTTTTGACATGATGACATGAAAAATGTAAATTTGTTATGTGTTTGATGTATACAGAACTGTGTATGGGATATAGGAAAAATATACACAAAACGAAATACCTACTACTGACTTTTTAACTCAAGATCACTATGGAAACATAAAAAAAATCTATTGAATCAAAGCAAAATTTTGAATATTTATGAGTTGAAAGTCTAGGCAGCTAAGGCTCTTAATTGACTTAAACTTTAAATAATAATAATAACATAAATTACAACTATTCAGAAGGGATAACAACTAAATACAAGTATGTTGCCATGATAATCATTGACAATAAGATATAATACTAAATACATACCAACTTACAATTCAGCGATGCTGAGAGCTCCTTCCTTTCAGTTTGAAAAATCTTTCATTTACTATACTCATCTTGCATTTCCTTACCTAACATCGGACTATTTTATTTATATATAAAATATTGTATAACAAATTTCAGTTATTATACACTGAAATTAAAAAAAAACTATATATCTTTTTCAGCAAGAAACTATTGTATTTTATTTTAAAATACAATCTTCTTTCAACACAACACATTTGTCCAGCATTTTTTCATTTATTTTTTTTTTTCCCTACTCGAGGTCCATGAAATAAGCATTTGTTTCAGTGATGACCTCTTCATTCGGACCAATATCTCTTAATGCGGAGCAATTCTTTCAGGAAATAGTTGCAGAAGACTGCACCTGCACAATATGCTGAATGGGCCCAATGTAGGGTTTTTTGCCAGGTATGCATCCGTGCAATGTCATGAATGAGCAATTTTTTCTTCACCAAATGCGATCGTTTTTGCTCCAAATCAATTTCGAATCTCTCCAACAGCTCTGAATAATGAGTATTGTGATGATTGTTTTACCTTTTTAAAGGTAATCGGTGTGATTGACATCACGTGCATCCCTGTCGCCATGACTTTGTTGGCAGCCTGGTGGGTCACATTGTCCTTCTTTGGTGCAAGTTCACTTGGAGAAGTGCACTGCCTTGAATGTTCTTCGGTCTTTGGTATATTGTTTCGTCCATGATTATGATGTTCGGATTGCGGTTGAACATTGCCAAAATTCACTGACTTAACAAACTGAGACAGCAGAGCTTTTGCTTTACCACTGTGGGAGTTTGGGAGTTTGGAATTTATTTGATGTCTATGTAATTAGTACATAGAACCAACTGAAATATTAGATCCATTTCATAAAAAAATCTTTGAGTTCCTGATAAATAACATAATTTCGGAAAGCCTGTAATTATGGTGTTTGTTGCAATGAAGTACCAGTGTTTTACGTGCTCACCTGTCTGTGAAGGCTTAAGAACACGTTGCCAAGCACATGGATTGATAAACGTCAATCAACGTCCCCTTGGATATACATATATCCGCAGGTACCAAATTTGAGTTATATTTATTTTGGTAAATATCACTCCTCCTTGGTGGGGAGCGAGGCCCATCCTAAACCTCTGCTGCTCTCTGGGTCACAGTACCCGGTTGTATAACGCAACTCCACGTCGAGTAATTACTCTACCCGCATTTGGGTATTAAACCACAGTCACCACGATATTCCCACAAGGGGGCCGTACCCGCTGGCTCCTGACAACCCGTGTTACCAGAAAAATCCTCTGGTCAGACTTCGTACCCGAGGTACTTCCAATTCGAACTTCAAAAAGTATACTCTGGATTAGAATACAGGTTTAGTAACCCACAGATAAAGCTATACTCATGGATATAGCTTCCTCACTGTTGGAAGCGAGGTCTATTCCTACATCTTCCGGCAACTGGCAACATTTTTATGATCAAGATCAGGAAATAATGGGCACAGACAGCAGATCTCTTGCTACGCCACTCTGAGGGCTTCAATTGGACCAGCCTCCGATATCCAGGTAATCAGTTGTTAGAACAAATTCGGGAGGAACTGTAACTATTATGATTGTCACAATAGGCTCTTTCGAAGCCGCAGTGCCGATGTGAACAGATCCCGGCCTTCCCACTAAACAAATCTATTTCATATATTATCTTCTGATATATTCTCCCACAAATTGAATAAAAAAACAAATATAATTTGTGCAATCGAATAATAATAATAATAATGTTTTACTAAGTGTTCATCTCCTTTACATATTGAAGTTTAATGCATGAAACGTGAATAAATAAATTATGTAATAATAATTCTTTTTTGAGGGTTGCTGACCTTCGGACGAGTTGAATACAAATTTTTTGTTTTTTGTGTAAGAGAATTTTAAGTAAAATCAGTTGTGTAACAATCGGTCGCATGTGAATATCTGGATGAACAATTTGCCTTTCGTCTACTTATATCAGATGGACTTCATGGACTTCAAATCTGCAAATCACATTTTACAATTAAGTCATCTATTAGAAATATTTACAGCTTACCATGCCACCACTGTTGCATTTCCAGAGTTTCGACAATTCTGATTTTTTTGTGTTGTTGTAGTGTGAATGTAGACTACTCGGCAAATATGACACACTTATTCTCACTTACGTTTCTGGTACCGATTTGAACTGCGATTCTTGTTTATATTAGTATTCCGGTTTGATGTGTTCGGAGCTTCATTGGTCCTCACACTGCTTACCAATGGAGCCTGACCAGTCTTGGAACGAAAATTTTTAATAGCCTTATATGCAGCAAAAGCCGAGAGGAAGAGTTTGCATAAATACACGAAGTGTCTTTTCATAAAAAAGAATAAATTCTCCGATAATGATTTTAGCCAATCTCCTACGAATGTGCGAAGCATTCGATGTATCGATCTCTCAAAGATATCTCCAAGTAAATCCCATATGGCATAACTGACAACATCAGAAACAAAAACCACAATAATGACTTCCAAAACCTTTTCTATTTTACCTCTCGCTGGTATTGAATCGTTAGTATTTCTTAACCCGTACATAAAAACGATTTGAGCTATTAAAAATAGACTCGATGCCAAGTCGGCATCTTTGTTCCAGTTAAACAGCCGGAAGCCAAAGAGATGGCACCAAAATTTAAAATTCAGAATTAGTGCTAATTCCTTTTGTTCTGATAAAGGCATATTTAGCTGTCCTTTATAATTGTCTTGTCACAAATAATCAGAATAAACGCGGTAGTGTATAATTATTATTCGGATACAAAATTGTACGACTGATAATTTCTTTTAATTTTTTTTTTAAGTGAAAAACTGTGACTTGACTGTTGCTTTAATAAATATTGTGATGTTGTTGAGTTCAGTCGCCTACTATAATTAATTAGATTTCAGATTCTCTAAATCGTAAGTAAATAAAGGGCCTGTTACACGGTCATATTATTTTCCGTTTGAGTTTTCAATACAGCGGACATAGGCAAAGCCGATGAGGTTTAGTTAGGAACTAAATTACAGGTCACTCATAAAAGTTCAATTCTGCAGCATGCAGAATCTTAGACGCATATCGACTATATCTTGAGAACTTGTATTACAGACAATGATCTAATTAGACGAAGAGTTCGTGCCACAAGGTCAAACGATCTTATCTTGGTGTAATGAAGCATTTGTTATCGCGTATTCGCCGCGTAAGGCCGCAATACCGTGAAAATGACAGCTGCCTCCTTTTACACGAAAATGCGCCGGCTTATCGTTCGACACTTATCACTGATTTTTTACCAGAAATCACATTTTAACCATCAAGAACTCACCATATTCTCCTTATTTGAAACCTTGCGATTTCTACATCATCGGACAACTGCATTTGACACTGCATTTGAATTCGAAAAACAACTCACAGATTTTATTGCATCCAAAATGTTTTGATGATTTCTGATGATTTAAAATATAGAATTTATATGAATGATGTGATTGATTGTGAGTAATGAACTCACTTAATTCAATTTGTCAGTAGTATTGTATTGTAGTATGTCCTCATCTTTGAAACACTTTAAATTATGTACTCTTCATCACGTTTACATGTGATTTTATATGGTTTTTTGAAGGCATCATTTGAGTTCGAATTTGTGCTACAATCATACATTCATATATCGCCATATACCACGAGGGTAGATTGAAAAGTAAAAGTAGTTGATCGGGCAAATTGTTTTTGAATAACAAATGATGGGAGTAAAACATCTAGGTATAGCCTACATAGAGGTTTAGTATTGGAAAATGGAATTCAAAAATGATTGTCCAAATGATGGAATAATCGGTCGAGAAGGTATCGTAGACCATGAAATCGAATGAATAGAAAATAATTTCTTCTGAGCATCTAGCGCATTTCTGATATCAAATAATTACTTACCATCAAAGAAAAAAAACTATCAATCTTGTTTACTATTTGACTTATCAAGGGGTTTCAACCAAATTATTTTTTATGAAAAATCATCCCCATTTCGCGAAGAGAAAATACATCAAAATTTTGATTGAAATCACCCATTAACTGTTTTTTTTTTTTTTTTTTGGTTTTGTTTGATACTCGGAAATTGTTTGGATGAAACAAGATTAACTTCCAGGAAGCAGTAAAAGCAGACCAGAAACTTTTCATTCCATCCAACTTCGTATAACGGATGATTATATAAAATTATTGAATATGAAGAAGAAACATCAACAACACAGTCAAAGGATAAAAAAAATCTTTGGAGATACTATATACATGGTCTTTCAGGCTTTTAACTGTAACACATTAACATCCATTTTCCCATCAATATCAATATTTGTATCTGAAGAACTAAAATAAAACATATTCAAACGAAAAAAAATTCTTATCCTTTAAGGGGACTACCTGCAGTAATGCGGGTATTTCCTGATAGCGGGGCAAATTCTGCTGTGGTGGTGAATGATGTCAGTCTTGAATGCACTTTGGTGAATTCAACTGACTGTGGTGTCTGTGTGAGTGTTTGTGGATCTTGGTAGGATTTTTGTTGTGAGTGTGTATTGTAAGTACAGTGGGAGTCTGGAGCCGTACATTTCGTACATGGATGAGGTGCTACTACTGGCGAGTAGCGATCCTATCATCCTTGGTATTGACGCGAATGCAGCATCCCCATTGTGGTTCAGTGAAATACCTGGACATGCGTCCGGGTATGCGAACCGCATACGGGGTGAGCTGCTGGCTGAATGGGCCGTGTCCCGGGATGTTAGGGTCGTAACCCAGTGAATGGTACACCTTTGATGGCCCAGTAGGAAAAAGTGACATTGATGTCACTTTTGTGAATGAGGTAGCGATGAGGTTGTATGAGTTTAAATGGAAAATTAAGGGTGGGTAGGGTGTGAGTGATCATAATCTCATTGAGATTGTAATGACTTACACTCCAGTTGTGCGTGAAAGTATACCCGTGAATGGTTGGCGTGTGCATAATGCAAATTGGCCACTGCATGGTGTGTACTTGAGAGAAGCAGCAACGGAGGTTCCGTTGACCCACTTCTCTGGAATGAATGTTGATGAGCAAGTTGAGTGTGTGGAAAGATGGGTGTGGGGTGTGAATGATAGTATGTTTCCAAGATGCCGTAGGGGCAATCTTGGTAGAGTGAAGTGGTGGACGAATGAGCTTAAGCATGAAGCGGAGGCTGGTTCGTAGACTTCGGAAGAGATTCCAGAGGGCCAGATCTGCTGATGCTTTGAATGTAGACCAACTTAGATCAGAGTATAGTCGTGTGTTGAAAGAGTATAAGCGTATGCTTATAAGAGTGAAAGAGGATGAATGGAGAGCTTTTCTTCGGCGCAATGAGCATGATCCTTGGGGTCATGCTTATAGAGTTTGTAGGGGTAAGGGTGGGCAGACAAATGTGTGTGCTCTTCGTGTTGGCGACACTCAGTTGACAACATGGAGAGATTGTATGAATGCTTTGTTGTGTGCATTTTTCCCTGGGGCGGATCCTGGGGAAACTCTACCTTTGGTGGAGGATCCTTGTGATCCGCTTGACGCTGGTGAATTGGAGGTGGCTTTTTCGATGTTAAAGTCGAGAAAGTCACCTGGTATGGATGGATTGACCGGATAGATGTGTAAAAGCATCTTTAAGGCCATTCCTGAGTACATGAATGCGTTATATGGGAAATGTGTATCGGTTGGGTATTTTCCCAAAGCGTGGAAGTGTGCTAAAGTGATAGTGCTTCTGAAGTCGCCTGATAGAATTAGGAGTAATCCTCGTTCTTTTCGGGGCATCAGTCTCTTGCCGGTACTTGGTAAAGTGCTGGAAAGAGTTCTGGTAGAAAGGAAATGAACAAATGTCTGATTTGCAATTTGGGTTTAAAAAGGGTAAATGCGTCGAGGATGCTTGGGGCTATGTGTCTGACTGTGTTCAGGCAAGTAGCTCCAAGTATGTGCTAGGTGTGTTTGTGGACTTTATGGGTGCGTTCGACTATCTAAGTTGGGATTGTGTGCTGAGAAAATTGAGAGATTGTGGAAGTCGGGAAATGGCTCTTTGGAAGAGTTATTTCTCTGACAGGCGTGCTGGTGCGGTTGGTTTGAATGAGTGTGTCAGTGTGGATGTGGTTCGTGGTTGCCCACAGGGTTCTATCTGTGGTCCATTTATTTGGAACCTCATGATGGATTCCTTGTTAAGGCAGCTCGGACAAGTATATAAGTGTTGTGCGTATGCGGATGATCTGCTCATCTTGATTGAGGGACAATCGCGTTTAGAAATTGAACTCAAGGGCCAGGAGTCTATGCGTTCTGTTTCTGAATGGAGCAGTAGTGTTGGTGTCAGTGTGGCGGTGGATAAGACTGTGACAATGTTGCTTAAGGCAAATTGGCACCAAGTCGGAGTCCAAACACAGTTGAATTAAACGAAAACATCTCTAATTCATTTTTTTGTTTTCCTAATTTTTATCATAGAAATATAATTAATTTGATAATAACCAGTGTATCTTCCGATAATTTTTCACAGGTATCTTATACCAAGTGGTTATGTGTCCAACACACTCACAATTGATTCTTATTTTCGAAAAATTGCGATTGACTTGCTCAGCTTAATGAATATACTTTTTTTATCTTTGAACCAATCCTTGACCAATTTGGAAGTATGCTTTGTTCATTATCAAGTTGAAAAGTCCACCTCAGTAGTATATTTTCTTGAGAATAGAGCAACAGGATACTTTACAAGATGACTTCATATTGGAATCATTGTTTTGATGTATTGGTTCGACACCATATAGTGGCGGATTTATCAGTAGGCTGGAGCCTAGAGTGGCAGATTTTAAGGGGCGGCAAATTTTGGAAAATTTATGGGTGAAAACCAATTCAATTTCCTTTTCATTTGTATTTTTTTTTGTCAATGAGTCTACTTCAGTCGCGACGTAAATTTGTTCATATTCAATGCAATGTAATCTAATCCACCCACACTCTTCGAAATCAAACGAAAATAATAAACAACGAATATGGGCATAAAACAGAAACGATATTGTAAACAAAACAATATTTCACGTGAACTTCAATGCATGGAAATATATAAGCAGAGATTAATTAATTAATAATTAATTTTATTACCGTTCTTGAAAAAAAAATGTTGTCAGACCAGAAACTTAAACCACATGCACTGATACATTACAATCTGAAAAAGATGAAACAGATTTGAACTCTGTGGCTCAACAAGAACTGTCGCCTGTTGAACAATCTGCTGAAAGAGTCGGTAAAGGAATCATCAATAAATCAGACGTCAAGTACAAGTTATTACTAAGTGCAAACTATAATAAATCTCAACAAAGATCCAGCTTTGTGTGAAATTAACGATTCCTTAAGCGAGATTATCGCGTTGTACGGCTTCGACCAAAACAAGTCTGACAGTGACAAGTGACTTCTCTGAAAGTTAGAGACTATAATAATATAATAATGAAGTAAAAGATCGAAATTGGCTAGTTAATTCTGAAAGTAAAAATGTGTATATTGTGGACCCTGTTTGGCACTCGGTACATTGGAGTATAGGACTCAGTTCGATAACGAAGGATTGACTGGAAAAAACAACACTGAACACTGAGTAGCCCATGAATCTGCGAGTCATAAGTCTGTATCCTTAGCTTGAAAGCTAGAAATCAGATTGAAGGCTGACTCGACAATTTACTGCAGGTCTAGATTGATGAAGAAATTACTTATTGGAAAAATGTTCTGAAGAGAGTTGTCACCGTAGTGAAGCGACTGTGTTCAAGAGGCCTCGCTTTCAGAGGAAAAAATGAAAAATGGAAATTATTGTATGATGATGATTTTGGAACTGTTAGCAGAATTCGATTCTATTTTAGCCAGTCATATTGAACGATTTGATAATCAAGGATATGGAAGCACCAGTTACTTATCAAAGACCGTTTGCAATGAGATTATTCTCTTGATGGGTCATAAAGTTTGAAAACAGATTGGAGACGAGATGAAAAGAGCGAAATATTTTTCCTTAATCACCGTTTCAATACCAAATACAGCACGTTTAGATCAACTTATTCGTGTCATTAGATATGTTTAGGAATCAGGCGAGCCGTGTGAAAGATTCCTAAAGTTTTTGCCGTCAGTGCGATATAAAGTTGCTGAATGTAAAATATTGAAAATTGCTGTGGATAATCATATGATAGTACCGCCAATATGTCTGGTATGTACAATACAATGTACAAAGTTGCAATTTCATTGACAAAGAAGTAAATTAATATGATTGTGAACTAGGGTGTAGAATTCTATTTTGACACATTTATTAAATTGTAATATCTTAATTTCTCTGAAATTGCATTTTAACATACAATAATTAAGAATAAAAATCATAACGAAAAACCCAATTAAAATGAAAGGAAAATTTCAATAACAATAATATTAAGTTTAGCCAATTTTTTGACCAAAATCGGACTAATAGATGGACCACCCTTTAAAATAATCAGATAGAAAAGTGTGAGGAGAATTTACATATATTTTAATTTATTTGCTTAGTGAACAAATACGAAAAAATGCTAACAAAATAAATTTTCGATTTCAATCTTAAAATTTTGGTTAAAATTAGGTTTCCATGGAAAAATATGCATGGAGTGTTGAATTTAAGATGTATGGGATACTTAAGACTAATTTATCTTTCATAAGGCATTTGACAGTTGCTTGATATTTTTCATTTCTTTTGTTACTTGAGACAAAAACTTTCCAATCTTTAAGACTATGGATGACTCAAGTATATTTACGAGGGGACTTGAAGTTGAGACTATTTTAGACATCACAATAAGATATTGTTAAGCGTAACCATTGCCTACTTTTATTGACAGATTTTCCTCTTTTTAGTTGATGTCCGATTTCTTTTCTTCATTTCATTAAATTGTTCGCTCGATTGTGATTTAATTGTGTCAGCTGCAGGTCGATTTAAATGTTCTGTTCCAGGTCCCACTGATAGTCCTCTGGGTTTTGTTTCACTTACTTTCATATCTCTTTTAAAGTATAGTACCGATGCAGTTTTATTTCTACGCAACTCATACAATTCATAACTTCGCAAGACGTTTTGAGTTCCCTTGGCTTTGTTGTGGGCCCAAAGTTTTTCAGCATAATCATTGGCTTCGGCAAACTTCTTAAACCATTGCAAAAAATGAAAATTTTCAGCATATTCTCCTCTGATTATTTTTTCCACTGGAATGGTTGCATTTACATTATTCTTCTTTAATGCATGTTTCAATAGTTTAAAATTTTGCCTACAATGATATTTTGTGTCTGGCTTGAATTTTACAGCATTCAACGGAACCGAATTTGGAAATATAATTTCCATGAATTCGCAATAATAAGCTCCCGAAAATAAGTCCTCAACTTGTGTTAGTTTAATATCCAAGCATTTATTCATCCATGATATTAGAGAACCCCGTGAAACGATTCCCCGATTTGCCACGCATCTTAAGTTAGCGGTGGCCATTACTTTTATAGGTATATTCTATATTCTTCTCTCAAAACAAATATTGGTGAATTGTCTGCCTTCCAATTGGTGATTGAAACTTAAAGAATTATTTCACTATAAAAATTTATTTTTTATGCTACGATATTCTTTCTGCCAAATAGATGTTACAAAAAATTAAATTTTGTAATTTTTGATATTACAAAACCTCCTAAAAGTTCAAAGTTTACTCAGACAAAAAAATAAAGTAAAAAGAGATATTTTAATTTCATAATTGTATTTATTTCAAAAGCAAAGGAACCTTTCGGTTTTAACTCTGTTTCTTTCACTCTGATTACTTATGAATGTAATTTGAGTATGTACTTATGGATATGCTTATAGGCAACATTGTTGCATAAGCAAGGCATCCAATGACCGTTTATTTTTATTGTAGGAATGTGCTGATAAGGCAGTTCATACACCACTTTTTATGAAGGAACACATCAAACACAAACAAGAGGGGCAAACGAGGCGAAGTTGAATTCAAATCTTACCAATTAGTAGAAATTTAATTGTATGTGATGTTGATGATTGAAGCGATTAATAAAAACCGGCGGATATAAACAAAGATCCCGAATCTACCATGGCACCTGTGGATCTTTGCATCTGTTTATTTTGTGATGAGTAGAGCTTTCTGAATGCTTCTAGATACAACAATGTTTTGTTATGAATAAAATTTCATCCATGAAAATAGCACAATTTCTTTATTTCATTTTTATTATTATTACTAGCAGATTCAGAATTTCCAAGAAAATAAATATGAAAAAATGTATATTCCCCATCAATTGGCAATAATGCTCCAGCGAAATGGTGAATTTGTCCTTGAATCTTTAATATAGAAATTCATTTATGGAGTTTTCATATTCGTGGTTATATGTTGGAACGATCTGTGTTACAGAAGAAAAAAATACCTTAAAAGTTGGATAGAAACCCCGTTCCTCAATTCTATTTGCACCAAATGATGGTATTTGGAACAAACTGTTGTAACTTTAAATGTTCTGCAAAAAATGATTTGACAGAGGTTCTTGTCTCGAAAGTCATGAATTCATAGGTTCAGGACCCGTTGTCAGTTGTGATAACTTGACCTTGCCGTTTAGCAAAGCACTGCAATATTGACAACTTGTGTTCATTGTTCCAATCTGCACGGAATTATTGCTGGCGTAATCGACAATTGCATCATACCTAAACGCCAAACGGTCATAAGGAATTGCAACGTTTGCTCGTCTATTTTGTCGCCTCAGGCCTAATCTCAACGAATGGATTGTTCCGGAGCCTTAAGTGATCTCGCTCGAGAAATTTTCACTCTCACTGCCTCCAAACGTTGGATACTTTCTTCTTCCGACACATTTCTTCGAAGATTATAAAGTCGAGTTGCATTCCACGTTCTTCGACCGATGTTTTGATGTGTCATTGCTGGCATTTTTTCTTTTAATTTGATCTAGAGTTGTCACGACATTATGAAGAAATTTTGTGTCTATCGCTCTCCTGCATAGCGTTATTTGTTTGTTAGTGCAATGATTCACAACATTTTTTGGAGTAGGGACCAATTTTATTGTTTACTATTCCCTTATCAATAAACCAAAATTGAAACACAAACAAAGCAAGCATACTGAAAGAAAAAAAAAATACCACAATAACAACAACCAAAGCATTAAAAGCGAGGAAACGTACAAAACTTTTTATGCTTGGTCTGGCAGTGGTTTTCAAGAAACTTAACACTTAAAAATATTAACTTAAAAGTTAAGAACTAAAGAAAATAAGTATGCAACTCTTTTCATTAGCATTCATTTGTCATTTTCATTACTAAAATCGGCTTAGAATAGTGTGCTCCAGATAAAAAATGTAAAAAATTTGGTAAAAAAAAAAGTGTCTGTATCTCGACAACAGCATCACCTACTGGATCCAACTGAAGCACAAACCATTTTGGTGACCCCATAAGTACAACAAAAAAAAAAAATGATCAAAATTTGATCAGCCGTTTTCAATTGATGAGCTTTCGTACAGATTTCGACATTCATTTTTATATAAGGTGCGTTGCAAAATTATAGAACCACCTAAAAATTTTTGATTTCTTAAAAACGAAGGACTGTAGGGTATCACAATGTTCTACGAAAATATGTGGAAGGCAAAATAACAAACTTATAACGATATTTGGTAAAAATTTTTAGTCTAAAGTTTTAAGCAAATCAAAAAAAGAGCTTTTTTTGCTGTTGCATTTCTATAGAACCACTTGCATTTTATTCGTTTGTAAGCTATTTTAATAAGTGTTTATCAGTTGTTTGATCAAGTAAAGTTAAAAAAATTGTGAAATTTAATTATGCCGCGTGGAAAAAGATTGACAGATGTTGAGAAAGGAAGAATATTGGCTTTTAGAGAGCACAATATGGGATTTAGGGAAATTGCCAGGAAAAATGATCGAAGTTATAACCTAATTATGGAATTTTTGGAAGATCCGGTGGGCTATGGGCTAATAAATTCTGGGGGAAGAAAAAAAAAATTAGACCATCGCGAAGAACGTAAAATTTTGAGGGCTGCGAGTAACTCAACCCAAAGTTTGGCGGACTTACAAAAGATTGTTGACGTTCCAGTCCATCGTTCGACTATTTTCAGGCTTTTAAAACGAAGCGAACACATTACGTACGCTATAAGGAAGGCTACTCCGAGACTATTACAACGCCATAAGCAGGCTAGGTTGGGATTCGCAAAAGAAAATATGGCCTGAAACTGGGAATCCGTAAGCGAAAAATGCACCACCGCTGTGTGATGATTTTTAATAACTTTTCTTGTTTAAGGTCATATTTTCTGATGAAAAAAATTGGAACCTGGATGGTCCAGACGGTTTCCGAGGGTATTGGCATGATATTATTGTAGAAAGGAGCCGTTGGTGTTTTCAAAGCGAAACTTTGGAGGAGGAATCCTTATGACTTGGGCGGCTTTTTCTGCAATAGGCTGTCTAGAAATTAAATTTGTATCCTCGAAAATGAAGAGCAGCGACTACATTAATGTCCTCGGAATGAGCCTAGTGCCATTTGTAAGACAAAATCCGGAAACAGAATGGACATTCCAACAAGATAATGCCAGAATTCACGTGTGTCGCGAAAGCATGTCCTGGTTTTCTGGAAAATCCATTGATGTTATGGACTGGCCGGCTTGTTCTCCAGACCTAAATCCGATGGAAAACATATGGGGAATACTAGTCCGAAGGATTTACAACAATCAAAAACAATATGATTCCATTGAAGAGTTGAAAAGTGCAATAATAAGAGAATGGTATAAATTGGAACCAAACTTGCTTAAAAATCTCATTGACAGTATGAAGAATCGTATTTTTCAGACGATATTAGCAAAAGGAAGCCTAATTAATTATATTATAGTCAATTACATAAATAAAATCATGTTATTCGTTTCAAAATAAAAATAAAACGCAAGTGGTTCTATAGAAATGCAACAGTAAAAAAAGCTTTTTTTTGATTTGCTTAAAACTTTACACTAACAATTTTTACCAAATGCCGTTATAAGTTTGTTATTTTGCCTTCCACATATTTTCGTAGAACATTGTGATACCCTACAGTCCTTCGTTTAAGAAATCAAAAATTTTTAGGTGGTTCTATAATTTTGCAACGCACCTTATAAAGATGATAAGATAAGATTTGATTTGAAAACCTAACAACAGTTAAAACTGAAAAAGTTTTCCATCTTCACACACAACATTGTTAATTGTTTTAAATTGTTTTCTAATATTCCAATTTTCATAAAATTTTTAATTGCAGAAAATAATTCAAAGGCAAAAGCAAAAGGGATAATGCAGTTGGAAAGCTGGAAACCTGAAAAAAGGAAATTATATTGAATGAGTAAATAGAAGCAAAAAAAAAAACAAAAACACGGAATAAAACTAAAAGTGCAAAATGCAAAATGAATGAAATATATAAAAGTTATATGAACATGTTCAGACATGTTCAAAAGCAATGAACAAAAGGAAATGCGTATTAAATGTCGATGAAGCAGTTACAATAAACGACAAACAGCCAACATCACAACAATATTGTAATAACTATAAAAGCAATAAAAATAAATTATACCAACAAGAGCAAGAATAGTCAAAACAACAACAATAACAGAACCAAAGACACAAAAAAAAATAAATAAATAATAATAAAAATAATAATAATAATAGCAGCAACCAGGACAACCAGGACAACCAGAACAACCAGGAAATTTAAAGGACGAGGTCGATGACAATAAACTGGCAGCGCTGGCATCGCACAGCTGCAGGCTGTCGCACATTTATATAATGTCGATTCAATTATATCATAAAGCAAGAGAACACATATCGATAAAGGAATCAAATACCAGCAGCGGCAACAGCGGCAGCATTAATACAAAAAACCACAGCAGCAAGAATGAAACTGATTTCGATAACAATTCCAATATTGAAGATTTTAGTGAGGATGAACCAGATGATGAAGGAGATGAAGGTTCAGCAAAAGAAAGAAATCAAGCTGTTCAAATAAATATAATAACAGATCATAGAAAAACTGAAGCTGAAACTGGAAAATAGTGAGTGTACTGTATATATGATATACAAAGGCAGAGAGGGAAATAATAATAGAGAATAATAAATAATAACAATAACATCAACATCAACAACAACCACATTTACTCACAGCATACAGTTACTAACAGTAACAACAAACTGTAACTGCAACTGTAACTGTAACAGGAAGCAATTAAAATTAAAATGGCAGCAATTGAAAGTTTCATCAGTAACAGTAATAATGATGGCGGCATTCTAAGTAATCCTAACAATAATCATACACTAGCAACAGCAATGTCAACGATGACAACAAATGTCTCAGCAATAACAACAAAGTTACTAACAGCAGCAACAGCAACATTAATAAGAGCAGCAACAACAACTATAACAGCTGCAGCAACATCATCATCATCATCATCATCATCATCAATATCATCCACATCAGCATCAACAGCAACAGCAACAGCAACAGGTCTAACAGGATTAGAAACTATCACTGGTGATAATTCAACTAACATTTCACCAGCATCATCATCATCATTATCACCAGCATCATCATTATCTGCACTTGCTGCTGCAACTGAAGAATATTTTCAACTTTATGATGAAGATGAAGATGATGATGATGGCTATAATGTAAGAAATGATGATGATATTATTAATGCTGCTATTAATACGATTGATAATAATGTAAGCCATACTAAGGAACCCAATCAAGTTGAGAGTGGGAATTATGAATTCATTGATGATATCACTGATTGGCTGACAAATAATGAAAATAACACCAACAACAACAATAATAATGATGCAAGTGATAGTGATAGCAAAAGTTTATGGCTAAACATTTGGCAAACTCTAATCGGCGGCGGCAACCAGACAGTGACAACAACAAATGCAACAACAACAAAAATGCTAAAGACATTTGGCAGCAATGATACTTTCACATTATCAGCAGCGAACACAACTACGACATTGTCAACTTTGCCAAATAGTGATGTCAGTCAGCAGATCGGGATAAGCAGCATGAGCAATGTTGATGTTGCTGATGCTGATGAAATTCCAGCAGCAACATTGATCAATAATACTGATGATGAAACAAGTAATTTTGATCTTTATACATTTTTGCATTCAACGAACTCAACTGACATTGGCAGTGATAACAACAATGCTTGGTTATTTACAACAGACAATAGTGAACATGGTGTGGTAATACCAACAATTGATGACACATCTAAAGCCAAATTTCGCATACGTTATAGAGATGATGATGATAGTGCGATGCAGTCTGGCGTGACAACAATTTCGACGGCAGCTCTTGAAAATGGCAATGGCACAACATATTATTTTAACAGTGCCATGCACAAATTGGCAAGTACAGTTAGTCGTGGTGACGGAACTGGTGTTAGTGATGCCGAAGGTAATGCCAATATGAATCTCGCTTTGATTGATAGTGCGGAAAGTGCTTTAGATATTGATACTGATTATGGCTTGTTGGGTTTCAATGGTGGCGGTGATGACGGTGCTGGAATTGGTGGTGATGATACCGCTTATGCTGCCTCATCAGCAGCAGCGTCATCATCAACAAGTGACCTCATACAACGTTCGTTGGCTTACAATTCCGAAAATTCAAATTCATTTGGTGTACTGCACAATCGAACTGCTGCTTCATCATTACTCGATGGCATTACGGATCTGAGCACAAATGGCTTCAACTCAAATGCTGATAACAACAATAATAATGGTGCTGGAAGTGGTAATGGAAATGGTGGCAGTACATTTATGCTATTACTAGAGGATTTTGGTGAATATTTTTATAATTACAATGGGAGTTCAGCTCCGAGCACAGCCGGGGCAGGAGCAACATCATCGATAAACCAGAATCTAACAACGTATATTGATAATCGAACTTTATGCATGAATTTAACTGCAAATGGAACAACATCAACGGCATCCTGCTATGATTTAACTGAAGGTAAGTGAGGATAATGAGATGGAATGAAATACCTACAGACTTACTATACTCAGATTAAATTCCTTTAAAGGAAAGACTAGCTAGTGTCCTAAGTGGCTTTCTTCTCGATAGCTCCGAACATAAGCAGTGGTTGAAGATTCAAGAACATCTTCAAATTTTGCCTACGCTCATGTGTTTAAGCATACAAATTATCATTTCATTAAAACCTGAGTCCGTTAAATTCAGCACTATATGCTTCCAATATCACTTTCAGACTCAGACATGTCATAATGAGTCCGTCCGTCTGACCCTTGAAGGAAAATTATTATTCAAAGCAGTCCGGCACAGTTCTTACTTATTTGCTGTGTACCGTTTTCCCTTTGCTTTAATATGCATCCGTTATATCGGTATTACTTAGCCTATCACAATTCTTCTGTTGAAAGCTTTACTTTTCCAGTGTTTTCCAACTGTAACCATAACTTACATAACTATAACATTATTAATATAACTTATGTTATAGGAGGATCTCGTATTTATATTACATTTCAGCATTTATACCAAAATAATTGAAATATGATCTTCATGAAAAACTTATAAAACTGTGGAAAGAGTATAAAAATTTATATTTAGGGTACTCGCGATGATCAGATTAAACGCTGAAAAGATGCTAATTGATAATACCGAGAGATAATTTAAAAAAAAAAAGTATGGTCTGCAAAATCAATCCGGTCAAGTATTTTATTGGAGATAAAAATTTTTTGAAATATGATTAACACTTTATAAAGTTACTTTGCACTAACCAACTTTGTATAAATAAGACGACTACCGATTTCAGTTAAATCCTTGCCTGCCTGAAAATTTACATCGTTGGTGAATATCCAAACTTCAGTTCAATAATAGAAAAAAAAAAACAGAAAATAAATTCAAAGTTCATTCCGTAAGTCTGGATAAAGTCAAGTACAGGTATCTTCTCATATAAAAATCCAGTTAACTTGGGACCAAGTAGAAAGTGATCAATTAATTAAATTCGTTCATTTCGATGTTCTGTTTGCAGTTTCTGAAAATTTATGTTCTCATAAATATAAATTTCCTTTCTTTCTTTCCTAATGTTACGGAATTAATATTCTTGCCTAATATTGTTTGCTATTGTTGTTTCATAATTTTAATTGTCAAAAAATATCATCAATTCAAAACATAAAGTAACCTTTACAAAAAATTTCAAATAGTCTACAGTATTTCGTAAAGCTTATTCCATTTTCGTCGAACTAAGTAAAAATTTTTACATATTATAATATTTTAAAAATTTCGCGATTATTAAACTTAATACTTAATTATTACAAAGAAAATATTTCTGCAAAATACCTTGGGTTATATTTTTACTAAAAACACTGAGTGCGAATAATACTTAAAAATGACTTGGAATGAACATCGTCATCTTCTCGCAACAGTTGCAGTTGCTTCATTGATGCACCTCTTCAAATTGCGATTATTCGTTTGGGACCAGAACCCAGATTTATCATCCTTATTGTTCGTTATAGCGTTGGTCGTAAAACTGCATAGGTTCCAAAATATCAACGACTTCTTACCGATGCGTTCAATACCAAGAATGATATTGGAAACATCTATTATAGTATTCGTATCGGATGTTGTAACATACGTGCTGTGGGAACTAATAGGTGACATTTTATGGGAATTACTATTCAGTGTAATGCACATGAAAGTGGGCTCATGGTTACGGGAATTCTCATATGTATTATTTTTATTCACGATTCGTGATTTCATATACATTTGTAAGATCACTGTGTCAGTTTATGCATTTTACAAGACGTTAAGTAATTCACCGTTGTCCTTACGGAGGACTCAATTGAATGTGACAAACAACGCTCCGACTGCACCGCGACAACCAGTGAGAAGGCAACGATAATCAGAATCCAATTATTTTTTGATATCAAAAAACATTTTGAAAGCTCAAATTATCCAAGTGAAGACGTCAAGCACCTCACAATGGTCGCTAGAGAGATACCAATGGTGAACACATCAAACACAAACAAGAGGAGCAATCGTGGCGAAGTTGAATTCAAATCTTATCAATTGGTAGAAATTTAATCGTATGTGATGTTGTTGACGATTGAAGATCCCGAATCTACCATGGGAAATGTGTATCTTTGCATCTGTTTATTTTTGTGATGAGTAGAGCTTTCTGAATGCTTCTAGATACAACAATATTTTGTTATGAATAAAATTTCAACCATGAAAATAGCACAATTTTTTTATTTTATTTTTATTATTATTACTAGCAGGCCGCCCCGGCTTGGGACGGGTGGTGTACCCTTACAATACAACTGTCCGTGCGAAAAACATGCAATTCTAGGTTTATTCCACAGACTTCTAACGATTGACATTGAGATTTATTAATTGTTATTTGGAATGCAAGGCGCACCGGAAACTGAATACGCTTAAAGTCAAAAGAAAGTCAGTTGGCATTAGCGGTATTCTTGGAATAAGCATATCATCGCCTTTGAACTTTCCTATGATTATAGTAGCTTCAATCAAATTTTGCATAATTTCTTTAACAGCGAGTCTTGTATATAACTAAAAGAGACGAAGATGCGCCTAACTCTTTGACACAAGTACTGAGAGTAGACAGAAATAAAGGAAAGGGGCAGAAAAGAGTGCCTCATTGTGGATTGAAGTATCTGTACATGTAGGTATATGCTAAAACATTGATACATTCAGTAAAGTGAGGCAAAACATAGTGAGAAAACTTGCATATCCGTTTAGATAGGTAACAGTAGTAGCCTTAACCATTACAATTGTTTTTAATTTTTGTATTGACACATACCAGTCGCTGGATTAATCATTTTGATCATAAAATGATATCCATCTTCTCCTCGGCAAAATATTAAAGGGTATTGTAATGCGTCATATGAACGATGTGTTTGGTCTGGCAATGGTTTTCAAAAAGCTTAACACTAAAAAATATTATATTAAAAGTTAAAAACTGAAAAAATAAGTATGCATTTCTTTTCATTAGCATTGATTTGGCATTTAAAAAAAAAAATTAATAAAATCGGCTTAGTATAAAAGTGCTTGTATCTAGACAACAGCGCCACCTACTGGGTCCAACTGAAGCGTAAACCATCTTGGTGATCCCATAAGTACAACAAAAAAACAAAAAAAAAGATCAAAATTGGTTTAGCGGTTTTCAATTGATGAGCGTTCGTTCAGATTTCGACATTCATTTTTATACATAAAGATATATTTGTTGTAGCCTAAATAATTAATATATTGAAATATTTACTAATTATTTTGATTCTTTTATTAATTTTTTTTTTTTTCTTTTTTTTTCAATTCATTTCATTTCAGTGGACCATAATTATTGGGCGTTGATATTGATATTATTTCCGATATTAACGTTATTCGGTAACATTCTAGTAATCCTCTCCGTTTGTCGGGAACGTTCACTGCAAACGGTTACGAATTATTTTATAGTTTCATTAGCGATAGCCGATCTCTTGGTTGCAGTCGTTGTGATGCCATTCGCTGTCTATGTTCTGGTGAGTATAAAATCATCATCTTATTTATTATTTGATACTTTATTACAAAAATATACCGAAATACTGAAATACGAGTATTTTAGGTAATTGTAACAATTGTAAATGGCAAGCAACCAATAAACATTTACATAATTATAATTTTATTGCTCCGAAATGCCGTTTATTGCTAATTTTTATCTCAACGTCAAAGAGTCGAAAGTGGAAAACCCCACAAAAAAAAAAACATTGTATTAATAACAAACGAAAAAGAAATAAGTAAGACGAAGCATGGAATGTTGTAATGTTGTAGAAGGCATGGAAGAGGCAATGAAATGAAAAACGGGCGATAAATGTGCAATAATAAATAAACAGAGCAATAAATTAAGGGGGTTTTTGTTATGTGTCATGCCGGCTGGCTGCCGTTTTTGGCGTCCTAATAAATAATATAGGATGGACTGACTCTCTTGTATTGAAAATGGAATGTGTTCAAATGATACGTAAATATAAGAAGAATGGTAAGAATGGAAGTGAAATGGAAAGAAATGAAAAGGAAATGAAATGAATGATAAAAATGAACAATTACTAGGAGGAACTCTTTCAGAACTAAAAAAAAAACCCCTATGAATGTGGAGAATTGAAATGCGAAGCAGAAAATAAAATTGTGCAAGTTTGATGTAAATAAATCAATGATTTGACAAAAGTTACTTCAACATGATAAGAAGAGAATATGTGATAGTTATTGTTATATGAATGTATAAGTTAAAATTGTCAAGAATACAGAAAACATGTTTGCTCTTTTGTACTTTAGCTGTTTATTTCAGTAACTTCTTGTATAATTGGAAAACGAAAATAAAAAAATAATATATTATAAAAATAAACACAATTCCCTAGTCTCTGGATAGTTAATTCTAACCTGGGCATTTGTACAATTTTGGTTTTGTGCATGATTGTGTAATTGCGTGCATTTTGTTATCATTTGTTTCTACTCAATGTCATTCCAATTTTTTTTTTTTCACAAGACTTACCCGACAAGACACCTCAAACTTGGAAACCCTTTCAAAACCAATAATGTTAAATAAAAATAAATAATGAATAACAATATTAACAATAAATGCCACGTGTTATTTGTAAGTCTTAAAATATTTCATTCTTTTATTATTATTACTTTATTTAGACTTTAGAGTTCATTTAAACCTAGCATACTTCAAGGCTGATAGATGATTTTTTAGATTCTTTTATTAAAGGCAAACAAATAATTAATTAATTAGCAAAAACACAACATGTGTGGTATCAATGGACATGGAAAGAGAGAAAGAAGAAAGTAAATTGGAATTGAAATTGCATAATTGCGATAGGCGTTGTTTATTTTAATTTATTTTGTCTTGTACAACATGACGTATACGTAATGTCAATAAAATATCAACACAGGAATGTTCTTTTTTGGTTTACAACAAAATAATTGACAATTACACATAGTACAATAATAAAACAGTTGGCAATGATAAACTATTTAAATTAAAGTTGAATAATGCAAATTCCCTCCCTTTAAAATTACAACATTCTGCACACTCATCATCATTATCATCAGTTGAGAAGAATATACTTACTATGATAAAGTACCTTCAAAGTGGAATCACAGTGTTACAAAGCAATGCAGAATGTCATTTTAATATGTTTATATGATGACATGGGGGTTCCATGAGAGTCAGTATAAAGTTTAAAATGAGAAGCCGATTAATAGGTCAAGCTTTACTATGAACTTTGAATTACTTATATGAAAATTATACTTACTGGTGACTTGGTCAATTGATTGTCGTTGTCATTGTCTTTGTGGTTGTTATTGTAGTTGTATTGCATTGCAAACGATTTAATTGATACTGCAACATGACATGATGTAATATTCGCAAGCTTAATTAGCAGCTACCCACGTACACAACTAATTCCGGTAGTCGTTCGTCATTCGACCAATCACACATTAATGATTCATTTAGTTATTCATTGAATGATAAAATGATTGAATGAATGAGTGATTATCTCATTGGTTGACTAAGTAAGTGAGCGAGTGAAAGGGTGATTGGATGTGGTTTTGTAAGTGACATGTTTGAATGATTGCAGTACAGCACAGTAAAACATAACACAGAACAGCAACTGCAATTGTAATTACAGAAGCAGGGTGATTTGTTAATGACAATTTAATTTGATTTTCCTTTGTAAAATTGTAGTTCAATTTATAATATATTATTCAATATACTCTCTTCTGAAGATACACACACAGATGTACACACTCAATATGTACATACTTTAATTGTGTATTCAAGCATCCATTGATCATCATCTTTTTAATTATTTCATACGACTTTATATTCAATTCTTATTTATGGTATCATCATCATCATCATCATCATCATCATCATATTTCTGGCAACTACTATACAATAATTATTTATTTTCCATTACCTTGAAAAAGATTAACAATATTTAGATCATATTGTACAATATTTTACCAATGGCCATTTAAAATTCTAATAGTCTCACATCATCATCAGTTTTGCGACTACAGCACAGTAACTAATTATTTTTATTGCAAACTTTAAGACTCTAAAATAGATTTACAGTGTTTAGGTCATAGGGTAATTGTTTAAATTTCTATTATTATACCAAAATGACCCCTTCTAATTCGATCTTTGTTTACCATTCAAATAATTGTTATTGTCATTAAAATACAATAAGGACCATAACTACAATATAATCTGTTATTAATTATTTTAAGTGTGATTATATACAATATGATGGCATTCGTATTATTCTTTTTGTTATTGTTTGTAAACTAGCAATTCAAATTTAAGTCTTCACCATGACCATCGTCATCATTATCATGGTTGTCACCAATGAATTGAAGAAATCAAGTTTACAAGAAGAAATTTGTTGAAAGCAATTTAATATACGTACGTTATGTACTCTTCTAAGCGTAAATGTTTCCAAATCTTCACCGCAAACTGACTTTCTTTTCATTATAAATTGAGAGTATTTTGTAATTCATTTTATAAATGGAAAAAATCTTAAGAATTTCTTATATTAATATAATTACAGATTTTGTCAAACATGCAATACTTATTAACACAAACAAAACATACAATTTTACAGGACTAAATAAAATTTACAAGTTGATGATGCCTTAAAGAAATAATCAGAAAAATAGACATTTATGGATCGGTAGCTAAATGGTTTTGAGTTGAAGGAAGGAAGTTTTTTGAGTGGGTCTTCCTACGAACACACTTAGCTACTCTCATTTCTCATTATTACTGATAACGATAATAACGGGAAAGATGACATTCTTCTTTTTGCTATTTCTCTATTGCAAGCTCTTCTGTTTCAAAGAAACTTAATTGGCCTTAGTCCTCAGAATCCACCTCTTCTCCTTCCGACATACCTTCCGAGACCAAATAGGCTTCATCCCTAATTATTGCTGTCAATGTATATTCAAAATCATCCAGTTCAGAAAATTGAACGGCCTTGGTTTTTGCACAATGAAGGAGAATTTCATGCACAGTAAATGGACGTTTTGCAAAATTGGAATTGCATATAAAAATTATGAATATCTATGCCATTTAACTATGACCCATTCATACTGCTTCGTATTTTGAGCACACAAGATTCCTATTCATAGAGATAATTCAAAGTAAAAATTATACATTGCTCGGTATACTAGGGACCCCATTTAGTATTGCCCTTCTGCAATACCAAAGGATTTAGTCCGTCTACGCCAACTCTGCTGTGCCAATTCTGCTGTGGTGCAACTCATCTATCAAGATGGTGGTCTGTCGAATTTTCTCTTATCTACTCTAATCTCCATAATTTCAGAATTCTCTCTGCATGCCACTTCCCTTTTGTGACAGGATCCAATCCTTCTCAAGGCTGAATTTGTAATTTAGTCTCTTCTAGCTACTGTTTACTCCCAATATTGATATTTCCATGGCTCTCTAAGTCACTGACAACTTAAAAATTATGTGGCAGGATCATAGGTTTTTCTTTTAAGGAATCTTCATTATCTCATCAACAGTGCCCATCATAGACAAATTTTTACTTTCAGGGAATATTGTATGCTTTCTTTAAGTGCATTTATAAATATTATTAAAAATACCATAAAATAGCATCCAAATTTCAACAAATATAAAAATAAAAAAAAAGAAAAGAAAACCCAAAACTCATATTGCCTCAAAAACATTACTTATGATATCTTATCTTATCTTAGTAAAACTCACAAAAAATTGGAAAAATTTAGTTTTGAAAGAAAGTCTTTGCCTTCACAAAGACCACTTATAAATCTTACAAAAAAACAAAAAATGGGTCAAGTGCGAATCAGACTCATACACGAAGGGTTCCGTACCAGGTTCGGGTTTGTATGGGAGGTACCCCCTAGTTGGAATATTTACCTGATTCTAATAAATGTGCCGCGCCTATGTCAAGAACTTATAGTGTCTATATTTCAGTTTGATAGAACAAAAACAAAAAAATATTTTTTCTAATAACAACCTGAATTTTAATGGGGGTTTGTATGGGAAGTACCCTCCGTAGTGGTCCGATCAAACTGACAATATAAAATTCTAATATATAGCCATCAACCATCCAAATTTCAAGATCATGGGATTACTGTATCGTATAGCTGCCATACAAACCAAAATGTTTCTTGTATAGGGACCCCTTAAAATTTTCGGAAATGGTTTTATTTTTAGTATTTGTTGCTGACGCCTGGATAGAATTACACATCCTGTAAAAATTTCAACTCTCTAGCTATTACGGTTCATGAGATATGACCCGAAGACGAACGGAAGGACAACGAAATCTCTGCAATAGAGTTCCCTTTGGTATACTTCGAGTCCGGAACCCTAAAAACAAAACCAAAAAAATTTGGAGAAAGAAAAAAGAAAAATTAAAAAAAAAAAAAAAAAAAACTCATCTCATAGTCAAGAACTCTGCTGGTTGGCATACCAACAACTTAAACCCTTCATGGTACCCCGTGAGAGGTTCAAGAGTCATTTTGAATCAGGTCGGACACCAGTGGTAGCAAACCAACAAAAACTTCTTCAAGTCTAAATACTTTGCCTATGCCAATATAATGAACACTATTTTGGCTCTTTTGGCTTAGCTCAACTCAAGTGAAGCCTTTTGCTATTGGCAAAATTTTAAAGAAACCAAACTGACGTCAAAGTACACAAAATTACAGCTACAAAAATGAAGGTAAATATAATAAAATATAAATAGTGAGAGCATAAATACATAGGTTGATGTAAAAAAAAGCCTTAAGAAAAAAGACCAGACTACATGGCTTACTTTCTTTTATGATGATGGCCATCATACTCGTATTAAAGCAAAGTAAAATAATAGACAAATGCAAAACTTATGATGCTTTGCTGCTTTTTGTAAACAATATGATTTTGTTAATGTAAGTATGTTTTCCTCTCATTTTAATTTTAATTGAGTACGCACAAGGTTAATGCGCTATCCGATTGTTTTCTTTTTTCTGCTATTACTGATATTACACACAGCGGCTCTGCGGCAGTGCTTTATCTCCCTCGAAACAGTTGTTTGTGGAACAGGGAAGCATGAGGACTACAAGGTAAATGTTTCTGTATTGTATCAGAAACAGATTGTCGGGCAGAGCCGTTAACGCTAAAAAAAATCATATATTTTTAATCATTTTATTATTTGTATGACTGATTATATAATAGGATTATACTGTGAAAATCTTAATAAGTGATTTTAAGAATAAATCGTACAAATTATCGTTATAAATGTTAGAATTTGAGTTTATTTGATGCTCAAAAAATGTTTACTAAAATTACTTTTCTTCTTGATACATGTCGCTAAAAAATGTACTCGATTCTTATTTAATTATAAAAAAGTTGCGAGATTTTGATCGATTATCGGGACTTTGCTTTGCTGTTTCCTGGCTATAGATATGTTGTCTTGAGTTTTGATTATGATTACCCGTTTATTGTATATAGAGTGCTTTTGATTAAAGCTAACAACGCATATCAAAATGTTTGACTTATCACAAGGAGTTTATTCTTATACGAGTGCTATATATCATATGCTTGTTATGTAGTGATACACAATATTAACAGATTCATGTTTTCTACCTACTTAATATCATATTCCTTCCATCATGGTTAATCCAATTTTATTCTGCAGAAATTGTTAGAAACTTTTCCTAAAGCCTGGACAGAGTCCATGCTTGTTCAATTGTCCAAGTCAAATGCTTGAGGATACAAAATTTTGATGGCGGTCCAATGATCTTTTGTATAAAGCTCTAGTTGCATGATAATTGAAGAGATGTGCAATAATAATCTCTTAAATATCTTAAGTGGAGTATCAAAGTTTCGTGTTTATTCTTGAATGTTAGTAGGTTATTTGGCAATAAATGGTTGTTTCTAATTCCTTGCTGTCGCCTATGATGTACAAAACATAAAGTGTAGTACTTTTTGGTTTCACGTTCAATCGTAAATACTTTTCCCCGAAATTATTTAATGTCAGAGTGTTAAAATTCTGGATTTGTTGTGGTATTCTCTCTTTATTTCAGAGCCCCACAATAACAATAATTTTTATACAATACATAAATTATTATTTCGCGGTTCAGTTAGTGCAGCTAATCCCGAGTCAAATTGGAAGTTCAAATGTAGTATGTAAGGTTTAGAATCAAGACTGGTAACTATTTAAATATACTCTGCTCTCAGCGGTCCGCCTTCATTTAGAATAAACGAACAATGGGAATAACTGGTTAACCTTGTAAACAAAGGAAAATATGTACAAAATTTTATATTTTCAGTAAGGCAAGTCAAGAGGCTTGGTTAACTTGACTCAACATCATTTGTAATATAGTAAGTTTTTTTTTACAAGTATGTTTGTGGGTTAGCTTCAGCATATGAACAGACCTTGTAGCATCTTTAATAGAAAAAATTGTTATGCAAACTACTGAACATTGCAGATTGAACAACAATTTTTTTGTATGCTCTATGAAAAGTTAAGTATCTTCTTCTGAACAAACAAAAAAAAACACACAACAATGCAATTCATTTTCACTCTGAAATTCAACTTAACAAAAGGCAACAAGCAACACATGTTCCCCTCGCTCGCACTTGCTTTAATACAGCTAATGTTCTATCAAACGCTGAAATTGCTAAAAGCGAAATAGTATAAATTGTCTTTGGGCAAACCAAAATGCGACCGCAGGCTGTGGTAGGAAAACTCTTATGGGGAACATTCTTGGAGAATGGAAAAGGAATGCGCGAAGGCAATGGAAAAAGAAAAGCAAAAGCAAAAGCAAAGCGAAAAGGAAATAGCGACAGCTGTGTACAATGTTGTGGCAGCCACTTTGCATACTTTTAAGGCTACGAAAAGTACCATTGCGATACGACAAATATTGACAAGGCAAAAAACAAAGATCGAGAAATTTGGGCATGTAGTTTAAAAACCTCAAAACCGCATAGGCAGAAAAAATAACAAACTATCAGCAAACCAAAACTAGCCAACAGGCTTGGATACATAAATAGATACGTATGGAAGGAGGAAACGATATTAAAACAAAGAACTAAACCATAGAGGATAGGACATATAAATATTAAATTAAATTTCAGCCAACCAATTTCAAATGTGTTTTATTCATGAATTGATTTGATACGAATCACCCCCTTTTTACCGCCATACTTCTATACCATGTATAATCCCAGTATACAGAAATGTCCAGTAGACATTAACTTATTCACAATTCTTACCATAGCCGAAAGAAGTAAGAACTCCAAAAAAAAAAAAAAAATAAAACAAAAAACAAAGAAACCAAAAAGTAAGCCAAGGAAAAGTAAAATGAAAAGAAACCCCACAAACTTTTGGCAGGCAATTTTCTGGTATTTCCACTGATGACTCTTGGCATCTATATATGGTACTTTACACCCTACACTTACATTGTTAAGCCCAAATGATTTGTTTCCTGTCCCTCACTCTTCTCTCCCTCTTCTCTCTGTCTCCTTAGAGGAAGTTGAAAGTTAACTTTATTAAATGTAAGTAGTGTTTATCATGATAGCTGACATTTTCTTTTCTTTTATTAAATTTTGATGGTAATGTCCAAAACTAAGTTTAGGTCCGCTTATAGTGTGTTCTATAGTCTTCTATAACTTAAGTTTTTCATTCGTTCAGTTCAAATTTCTCTTCTTCTATGGTCGGTTGGATCTCCCTTTTTGTTTTTTTTTTTTTGATGTTTTTTGGTTTTTTTTTTTTTTGTTTTTTGTTGATTTATAACTCACATGTATGTGAAATTTTCGTTATTTTCCTTAATGGCTTTAGCGGTGCGACGAGGTGCGGTTCGGGCAGGGCGCTTGGCGCTTGGCGCTTTGCTTGATTGCGGTACTTGTCCTAGTTTCTTAGTTTCTGGTCCTTTTGTTTTCACTCATTGTCGTCTGTCTTTCTTTCTGTTGTGTACCCATTGCCAACAAACAAATTCTCTTTCCCATCACCATCACTTACCTCACTATCGTCTATCGTCGTCATCGCCATCGCCGTCGTCGGGCTGTGAGTGATGACATTATAAAATATATTTTATTGTGCGGGAATTTAAAGATTTCCTTGGCTTTACTGCGATTTTGGACCGTTTGATTTTCTGTATATTTTTCTTTTTTTCTCTCTCTCTCTCTCTCTTTGCTCTTCTCCTCGACTACCTCTCAGTTTGTTTGTTTGTTTTGTTTGTGTTTGGGTTTGGGGTTTGAATTTTATGGTTAGGATTGAGTTAAATATTTGGCTTTGCTTTTGAGCCTAGTTGGATTTTTTGGTGTTATAAACAACAGGCACAACAACAACAACAACAACAACAACATCAAAGCCATGTGGTTTGTGTTTATTTGCCTCCCTTCGTAGTACCAACATATGTGTATTTTAAAGAGAGGTCAAAGAGGTAAACAGAGAGACTGGGTCGGCAAAGTATTTATGGCATGTGTATTAGAATAAACCCCATAATCCATTTGGAAAGCTAAAAGAAGAAAATTAAAATAAATAAAACAATCAAAGATTATAAAATCCAATGTAACCTGAAAAAGGATACAATACACGACATATTTTCCTATAAACATAAATATAAACATAAACATTAAAAAAAAAAAAAACAATAAAACTATAAATTAAAATGATCCCATTTAGTTAGGAATGTTATGCTTAAGAAACAAAGCAAAAAGCAGATAGTCCTATAAAACTTTTATATTTATTTTATTATAAAGACAACGAATACATGATCATTGATCATTCATGGCATTTTTAAAATGGTTTGTACAAAGTAGGGGTCTCTTAAATACCATAGATTGTCGTATTTAGAAAACTCATCACATAGTGTTTCATTTCATAAGGAAAGTTAGTCCAGTTGTTTTGTGTAAAATCAAGTTATCGTTTCGTAAGTGAAGTTCAATATTATTTTGCTAACCCAACTGTGAAACTGTTATTCTAAATTTTCATACCATTAACAATTATATTTCTTATTATAAAATTCATATATTGATAATGTAATCTAAAGTGATATTTTGCATTAGTTTGGAAGAATAATGAAGATTAGTAACCCAGCCCATCACAGCTTATTATAATAGAAAGCTCATTAGTACATAATCGAACTCATTCTGACAAATGAATACCACAGTGAATCAACTGCAGACTTAGTTGCCTCAATCAATGATGGTATAAACCAAGAGCTTGCAGCATAGAATGAACCACATTAGGCAGTAATGTCTCTCTAGTGCTCAGGCCAAGTAATGACCCAAGACAACTAGAGCTCCGATGGCAACAAAAGTCAAAACTCTATCGTATAGCTAAGCAGTTGAACAAGAGATAGAAGGCATCTAAAATATGCGCTTATTGAAAGGCGGAAGGATTAATTCCAACAAAATATAAGGATGGACTATGAATAAAGAAAAGAGCTTCAAAAGAAAAACATAAGACTTTTTTTTTCTTGTCTGACACAGTTTTTTTATAGACAAAATAAATAAATAAATAAACATTTGATACTGATGATATAATTTGATTGAGATGATCTTGAAGATTGATTTGGTGATTCTCCCATTTTGTTATTTTCGTCTTTCTGAGATCGTCAACTTTCTGTCTTTCTTATCTTAATCCCAAACTATTTTTACATTTTTTTCTCTCACCCGGACTGCCTTATACATTAATGCTACATGAAGTGAACTGACATAAAGATTAATAAATTGTATCACTGATTGTCTTTGTTAGATATACTAATTGCATCAAATAGTGATGAACCAGAAATTGCATTCAAAAAGTCATTTAAAAAGATGTAGATGAGCTTCTTCGAAGCACGCAAAGTGTACCCATTCCCTTATATTTTCGCCTAGTATTTGAGAGTTGCTTTGGAATTCTCTCAACAGAACAGTTTCAGAAATATTACTTTTTAACTGCATAAGTGAAGTGTATATTCCTAAGTGAAGTGTATATTCCTAAGATCAATTGATATAGGTATTTCTAATCATGTACGCTCCACTTTAGTCAAGTTAGAAGAACTAAAAGCACTATTTTACGTTGATTTTTTAAATTGTAGCCAAAGATGATGTGAGGAAACTTTACATACCAAAGAGTTGTTTCACTACCCGGAATATGGATTCTTATAAAAAAAAAAACTATCCAACTACCCATAAACGCCAGTTCAAAATCAAAACATAAAGTGTTTATTTAGTAATATGTTGACCCAAATCATTCTGATTATGGAGGCGTACATGTGTAGCATATATGTACTAATTATAACTGCACAACTGCTATCTATTTTATATAAGTAGTATACAAACAATTCACATCAGTGGGGTGTTTGAATTAGTTCACTTATTCGAATGGGTAATGTATATATTTACTATACATATACTGATCAAATCTTAATATGCATTTAAGCTAATTGTCAAATTGTCCATATGTCCATGGTGTAAATGGGTGTCAGTCATTCTGGCAGTCAAGTAACTTGCAGAGATTGCCACGATTGGTAACTGTGACTAGCAAAATAATTGCCACTGCAGTGTGAACGCTGATTTTACCGGCAACAACCTGAATTTTAATGGTGTGTTTGTATGGGAAGTACCACTCCTAGTTGGCCGATTTGACTGATTCCAACAAATGTGCCGCGCCTATTTTAGAAACAAACAGTATCTCAATTTCAGTTTAATAGTCCGAAAAACCAAAAAGTTTTTCTATTAAGAACCTGAATTTTATTGGTGGATTGTGTGAGAGGTAGCCTCCCTAGTGGTCTGATCAAAACGAAATTTCGACAGTATAAGTTTTTAATATATAGCGACTATCCAATCAAATTTCAACATCGTGGAATTACTGCTAGTATGCGCTATAGACAATGCTTGTATGGGGACCCCTTTAAGTTTTTGAAAATATTTGAATTTTAGTAATTGTTGCTAATACCCGGATAGAACTACACCTTCTGTGAAAATTTCAACTCTCTAGCTATTGCGATTTATGATATATGACCCGAGGACTGGCTTACGGACAGACGGACGGACAATGAAGTCTCTGCAATAGGCTTCCTTTTGGTACGCTTTGGGTCCAGAACCCTAAAAAGCTGCTTATGCTTATGTCAATATTTTTCAAATTTTTTTATTTATTTTTATTCCTTATTTTATTATCATCTTGGCCTTTCTGCCATATACAGTTCTTTCTTCACCCTAACTTAAGGACGTTTATATGAAACTCCTCCTAACACTAACCTAACACTGCCCTTTCTCTGTTATTGTATATAACCACATATATTTATCTATAGCTGTATGTATAGCATGTGTACATATATAAGATTAATTTTTACTCTTTACCTCTCCATAATTACTTTGAACATCCCTCCTTCATATAATCGTATCATATGCTTTAAAGACATAAGTCCCAGTATGTCATTAGCATTCAATGTCCTGCATATTGTAACCGCTTTTTATTTGCTCACTAGCATGTCCCTGTGGTCCGTTTCCTGCTGTCTAGCATCCGTATAAGTATATTTAGTAGGTTATTTTTTGTTACTTTCGTGCAAGTGACATTAATCAGAAGATTCTTTCTGTTAAATTTTACGTTGTTATTTTATTATTCTATTATTTTTGTTGTTGTTCTGAGTTTATGTATTTCCTGGAAAATTTTTCATAAAGTTTTTTCCTTGTTTTTTTTTCTTAATTTTTTAAGACAAATTACAGGCAAAAAATAGATAAAATATTTTTTTTTTCTATGAAAAACAAAAACAAAAAAAAAAAAAAACATGTGGAAAGTGGAAAATAAAATCAACTGCATGCAATTTTTTACTTAGAAATATGAGCTATATGTTGAAATGTGTGTGCGTGTGTGCGTGTGTGCATGTGTGTGTGTGGGTGGGTGTGTGAATTTATGTGCGTGAGTGTATGTGTTGGTAGTGTCATAGTTGCCAAATGAAATTAGTTTGCATACAACACACACTTATATATTACCGGTAGACACACACACACACACACACACATACAGATACATACAGTTAAACATGCTCAATTCATAAATATAATAGTATGTGGAATAAGTGCTGAAGAGCTTGAGAGGCAATGAAGGAGATGCCGTTTCATAAAAATGTTAAATAACAAAAAGGAAAAAATATAAATAATAATAAATGTACTAATACTTATGTATTATGTACGAGTATATACATACATAAATTCCAAATACACAAACAGACACGCAACAGAAAAGAAGGGGAAAACGAAATAAAGAAGTTGCTTACCAAAAGTTTGCAATACCAGAAACAAGAGAATGAATGAATACGTAAAGTAAAGCAAAGGCAAAACGAAAAGAGAACTTACCTATATAATTGTGAAGCAGTAGTTACATATACACAAGATGCTACATGTAAACTAAACTCACACAAACTCACACAATTCACTCACTACTACCCATTCACTCATTCACTACGTTCTTCAGTCACCTCACTTACGCATACGTCACTTTCACTTGCGTGTCACCTTGAATTAGCAACGCAGTATCAAGAATAACAAGAGACTCTAAAGGAATAAGGAACAAGATAGACAAAGCAATAATGATCAGAAACAGTGACAAGAAAACCAAAATACAGAACAGAGAAAAAATAGATAAGTGAAGATGTATTCAAACATGTTACGAAATGTTGGTATTTTGTATTCCTTGTGTTGCGTTTTGTGAGTATTGTGCAAGGCTTAAATGCGCCTATAAATGTGTGCTGGCGTTTTTCGTGTGTCACTTCATATGAACAATACGTAAGTCTCTAAATCTCTGTGCATCTTCCTTCTAACACTGTGACCTTCTCCACCCCCCGCCTATGTGAGTATGTTGAGTTGCTCGGCTTCAAAATCTAAACACCAAAAGATAGATACTCACTCATACGAAACATACGCACACAAATACTTGCTTACTTACTGCGTGCCTTTGTCAATCGGATATACTATGGGGCCATGTTCATTTTATCTAGTGCATCTGTATGATCTAGTGGGTCAGCTTCTGTTGCATGTCGTAGTTGGTCGTCCTCTAGTTTTCTATCATCAGCTAAAAGCTATACAATTTCACTCATCAGTACTCACTTCATCATCATCAACATCATCATCATCACTCATCACTAGCTAAGCTTGATCATCATTACAAGCACTTCTAAGCTTGATCACAGTAGCTTCATTATTATCATCGCTGCCTTGGGTAACCCCATCAACCACACTATCAATATGCTTAGTAGAGCAACGCACTTCTGCTTCATCCATCCAAACCAAATGCTGGACGCTACGTACACAAACACACACAAAAACACACACACAGCACACACACTGTCTGCCATACTCTGTACATGTTCTGTACTATGTGTCTGCCTATCTTACTGTATGTACAATATAGTCAGTGGATGTCAGTTGTTGTCTGTGTGTCTGTTTGTGTTTTAATCTTATCATTGTATTCTACAACATCTATGTAGTATCTCGACTCCCTCCTGGGTTCTCACCTTCCTCTTTCCTTTCCTCATCCTTTATCCTCCTTAGCACTACACATGTTTTGCTGTTAATTGCTTTTGAACTTGGCAAACAGATTTTGGTATTATTCATCTCACGGTGATAATTTCCCCTTCCTCTCCTCTTTCAGTTCCTTTTTCTAATGTTATTTTTTTTTTTTTTTTGCTTTTTGTTTATTCTTTTGTGGGATTTTATTTTTGTTAGGATTGTGATTTTCGATTTGCTGCTGCGATTCTCCAAAAGTTTAAATCAATGTTTTAGTCAATTTTTTCAAATTTAGGGACACTTGTTAATACTCATACATGATGATGGTGATGATGATGGTGATGATGATGCTGATGGTGTGTAGGGAGTATCAAATACCATATAGTACTATAATATTACATGGATTTTCTATCATTTTTTCTATTTGCTATGTCGCTTGCTGTTCTATTGATTCATGTGCAATAATTAGTCATGTCAATTATGACAAAATGTCGTAGTTCTTATAACCATTAACTGAAGAAAGTAAATGGAGTTGGGTTGTAAAGATTAAAAGGAGCTAACTGCCTGATCGATCTTTATATCAATTCGAAAGTATGTAGTTTTCTTGTTTGTTCAACCGAAAAGTTAAGAAAGAAAAATTAACATCAATATTCCAAGAAAATGAGAAAGTGAATAAAATCATAAAATTATCGAAGTATCTTTTGTCTTGTTACCTTTCCTTCTTTTTCTCCAAGGGTTCATTCGTTGACTTTGAACATGCATTTGAAACTCACAAGAGATTTTTCTTTTTCTTTTTTAGATTAAAATTTCTCTTCGTTCCTGCTTTTCAATTTCCATTTCTTCATAATATATCTATTTCCTTTTTGCTATTCTTCAATTCTTATATCTTTGCCATGGCCCAAGCTTTCAAATGATTAAAAACCATATGATTTTTCCTTTTGTCATTTAACTCGTTTTATAGAAAGGGAAAATAGAGAGGGAGAGAGAGAATGATGTGGCATATGTGTGTGTGTGTGGCGCCATGAGCATGAACAATGCAAACTAAAATCAAACTAAAATTTTCAAGTTACCGCAAGCAAAAGCAAAATGAAAAACATGCTACAGAAATTGACAGACAAACAACATCAGTAAAACAAAAGGACACATGTATGCACATACTCAAAAACACACACATACCAACAGACACTCATAGACTGACAGACATATCTATATGTAGGATATGTGCTAAATGCATTGACATATGTTGGACTTCGCCCAAAAATATGCAGTACAAAAATTAAATAAATCTTAAAGAAGCATAAACTTCCATTAAACTTCATACCTACAATATGACACATTGGCCAGGGTGAAAACTTGAAAGGAATAAAGAAAAAAAAATACTCTGATGAATCCTCCCATTCCCATTTCCATTCCAAACAATGCAACATTTCAGATCTGGAATCAAAATTTTTATTTAGGGATCTAATTAAAATTTCGAAGCTTATGGATTGATTATTTGTTGGCTAAGACTTCTCTTGCTCACCTCTGGATCACTTTGTTTGAGAAAACGTGACCTCGTATTTACATAATTTAACGCTATGAGAAATTGTTCTTCCAACGTGATTAGAACAAACGGTCCAGCAACAGGATCATCTACTGCACATCTGGCGCTCACATCCTTTGGTCATCTTGAGCATTCCACAATATAACAACGCGACCGGATGTAATTGGTGACAGTCCTGTCATAAGGGCATGTCTTTTCGAACCATTTTTTTGTTTTCCCCGAGGAGTCCACTCAGGATTATTTTCTCAGGACTAATACGATTCAAAAGAATTTCGAGGAGTGTGTCTATCATTGGTAGTCGAAGTAAACAAGGTTTCCGGTAAATGATGATTATCATTATTCAATTTGATTACGATTTGCTAACGTCTCCAATCCAAATTCCGAGGCGATTGGCAACTATTACATTCTGAATAGATATCTTACCGTCAATGAACTACTCTACCAAAATTGTGATCCTCACATTCGGTGGTATAATAATCTTCAGTTTGTCTAGAACAAATTGATAACTACTGCTAAAAAAACGTTGAAGGTGAAAAACTTGGCATGTTTCCATATAGACGCTTTCACATTTGTTGTGTTTTACAAAAATTTGTTTCAGAACATTCCCGGAGATAACTTGCTCCGCATAAGGTCAAATGTCATTGATATAAGACCCCAGAATGGTTGTATGCACGATTTTAGATTAAACTCTCATAAATTCGATTTTACTCAATTAGGTTTTATTTTTAGAAGTTTTATGCGGGCTTCATTTGGGAAATTTTTACACGGACGTGTGGGTTTGGTCATTTATTTATTCAACTTCGGGTTCTTATCTATAGGAATAAATAGAAAATTTTACCTTTAGCTATATTGAACTTTATAGAAAATACAACAGGGATCATATTTACAAATATATGATTAGTAGTTTTTTGTGAAGTGAATCTTCTTTAGCGGCATTGCAAGGTATCCCAAATTTGAGTGCAAAAAATACAAATCGTCTTTGAAATCATCTGTATCTATAACGTAGTTAGAGACTTCGAAAAACACACGAAATCCGTTAAACTAGGTATAACTATGCGTGACCTTACCTTTCTCTAAATGTTTATAATTTGAAATCAGTCATACGTCGATGGCGCTGCAAGTTATATGTGCCGAAAGTTGAGAAAGAGTTAATAGTAGTTATTTTGTGCTTGTTTCATTTTCTTACTTATTTGAGTATTATAATGTATTTTGTGTATCGGATACACTATATAAGTAAAACCATAAGCAATTCAAAAAATTATGGGTAATTTTACCCATCTCTTTGACGCCGAGTTAAAGAATCATGAATCATGCTTGAACACCCTAATTACCAAACAACATACTTAGGCACATAAGAAGTGGTGTAGGAACTGCCTTATCAGCACATTCCTACAATAAAAATAAACGGTCATTGGATGCCTTGCTTATGCAACAATGTTGCCTATAAGCATATCCATAAGTACATACTCAAATTACATTCATAAGTAATCAGAGTGAAAGAAACAGAGTTAAAACCGAAAGGTTCCTTTGCTTTTGAAATAAATACAATTATGAAATTAAAATATCTCTTTTTACTTTATTTTTTTGTCTGAGTAAGCTTTGAACTTTTAGGAGGTTTTGTAATATCAAAAATTACAAAATTTAATTTTTTGTAACATCTATTTGGCAGAAAGAATATCGTAGCATAAAAAATAAATTTTTATAGTGAAATAATTCTTTAAGTTTCTATCAACAATTGGAAGGCAGACAATTCATCAATATTTGTTTTGAGAGAAGAATATAGAATATACCTATAAAAGTAATGGCCACCGCTAACTTAAGATGCGTGGCAAATCGGGGAATCGTTTCACGGGGTTCTCTAATATCATGGATGAATAAATGCTTGGATATTAAACTAACACAAGTTGAGGACTTATTTTCGGGAGCTTATTATTGCGAATTTATGGAAATTATATTTCCAAATTCGGTTCCGTTGAATGCTGTAAAATTCAAGCCAGACACAAAATATCATTGTAGGCAAAATTTTAAACTATTGAAACATGCATTAAAGAAGAATAATGTAAATGCAACCATTCCAGTGGAAAAAATAATCAGAGGAGAATATGCTGAAAATTTTCATTTTTTGCAATGGTTTAAGAAGTTTGCCGAAGCCAATGATTATGCTGAAAAACTTTGGGCCCACAACAAAGCCAAGGGAACTCAAAACGTCTTGCGAAGTTATGAATTGTATGAGTTGCGTAGAAATAAAACTGCATCGGTACTATACTTTAAAAGAGATATGAAAGTAAGTGAAACAAAACCCAGAGGACTATCAGTGGGACCTGGAACAGAACATTTAAATCGACCTGCAGCTGACACAATTAAATCACAATCGAGCGAACAATTTAATGAAATGAAGAAAAGAAATCGGACATCAACTAAAAAGAGGCAAATCTGTCAATAAAAGTAGGCAATGGTTACGCTTAACAATATTTTGTTGTGATGTCTAAAATAGTCTCAACTTCAAGTCCCCTCGTAAATATACTTGAGTCATCCGTAGTCTTAAAGATTGGAAAGTTTTTGTCTCAAGTAACAAAAGAAATGAAAAATATCAAGCAACTGTCAAATGCCAAATTATGAAAGATAAATTAGTCTTAAGTATCCCATACATCTTAAATTCAACACTCCATGCATATTTTTCCATGGAAACCTAATTTTAACCAAAATTTTAAGAATGAAATCGAAAATTTATTTTGTTAGCATTTTTTTGTATTTGTTCACTAAGCAAATAAATTAAAATATATGTAAATTCTCCTCACACTTTTCTATCTGATTATTTTAAAGGGTGGTCCATCTATTAGTCCGATTTTGGTCAAAAAATTGGCAAAAGTTAATATTATTGTTATTGAAATTTTCTTTTCATTTTAATTGGGTTTTTCGTTAGGATTTTTATTCTTAATTATTGTATGTTAAAATGCAATTTCAGAGAAATTAAGATATTACAATTTAATAAATGTGTCAAAATACAATTCTATACCCTAGTTCACAATCATATTAATTTACTTCTTTGTCAATGAAATTGCAACTTTGTGCATTGCATTGTACATAATAGACATATTGGCGGAATTATCATATGATTATCCACAGCAATTTTCAATATTTTACATTCTTCAACTTTATATCGCACTGACGGCAAAAACTTTAGGAATCTTTCACACGGCTCGCCTGAATCCAAAACATATCTAATGATGCGAATAAGTTGATCTAAACGTGCTGTATTTGGTATTGAAACGGTGATTAAGGAAAAATATTTCGCTCTTTTCATCTCGTCTCCATTGGTATCTCTCTAGCGACCATTGTGAGGTGCTTGGCATCTTCAACATCTTGCACGATAATTTGTCTATTTCCCATCGTGGTTGGGAGAGAGAGAAACAAAGTCATTTAAACAATGCACTTTAATAAAGAATGTGTTTGGAGAATCAAGATTTTATATTGTTTTCTCCTGGACACATGGACATATTCAACAGCACTTTGTCTCACCTGGCTCAATTGCAGTTCGTTCAGATTAGATGTCTAAAAACGCTTTTTTTTTATCACTTGAAATTAAGTTCAACTGATTTCATTTAGATAGAAAATAATATTTTTGAATGCATTCTGCTGAACATCTCTACTTTGTATGCTTGTATAAATGACTTTTCTTTTTGTTGTTCTTGTTTTCTATACAGGAAACATAGAAAGTAAATGAAAGAAACTCAACGAAAAAAGGCAAATAACCAAACAATCCAAACCAAATCAAGTCAAAGAAATCTTTACAGTCACATAACTTATTTCTAAGAAAATTCATTATAGCCCGTAATCATACATGTTTGTATAGAATAGAAAAGTCTGTGTACTGCCAGGTCCATAAAATTCCCTTATCTTTTCTGTCTCTATCTGTTTCAAATAGGTAAGTTTATTAAGATTGAGATTGAGATTGAGATTGATAGAAAAGAGTAAAAAACTCTCCCTATGCTTGTTTCTTCCTTAGTTATAAAAACAAAAATAGTATAATTTGAATTATATTTCAAAACTTTTAATTATTTTGATTCAGTTTTTGTTTTTGCAATACATAATAATTGCATAATTCCCGGATGTTTCTTTTACTACTAAATTATATCTTCATATGCACGTGTACGAGTATATCAGAGCTTTATAAACTTTAAATCTTTAGATGGCAATAAGAGTATTTCATATGCCAATACAAATATATAATTTTATCTATTTATACTTTTAATATTAGATAATTATGAAGAATCAAAATTAAAGCATTTTATTTAATGCTCACAACGCATAAGTGTCAAAAGCAATAAAGGTCTGCAAAAACAAAGTGACTTTCTGTTGGTTTTATTTCTCGTTTCATTTCACTTTTTTCATTTCTTGTAGCAAAAGTGAAAGAGCAATGTTATGAACTTTGACTTTATCGTTTGGATTGTGTTGTGTTTTAGTATATTTTGTTGGTTGAAAAACATTTATTTACCTTCATACTGTTTTCCTTTTTTCTTTTTTTTTTTGTACCGCATTCAATTTTGTTTGGATTTTACCAATTCTGAAATCGAGTGCAAGTGGTTCAAAAAAAGGAAAAAAAAAGATGAGGGAAGGAAGAAAAGTGTTTAAGTTTATACAAAAAAAAAAAAAAAAAAAAAATTTATAAAAAGATAATAATAAAATAAAATTTCCCCAGACGCTAATGACAACTAATTTGGCTTTGAGAATCTCAATAGACTCATGGACAGAAATACAGACAACACATCCATTCATATACATAATATACTATAAGTACAAAGGAGGATACAATGGGACTGGTGGCACTGTCCCACATAAACACAGACATACTCATACTCCATCCTAATGTCCTTGGCATGCGATGCTATTAAAATCATATGAAATAAAGTAGTAGGTGATAGTGAAAGGGAGAATGAAAGGAAGAACCGAATCGAGTCAAGTCAAGGCAACAGATCTGGGTTATACATATATATCATTTTCTTTTTTGGAATGTGGAAGCATTAAAACGGAAGTTCTACAATAACTAAGGGTGTTAAGGACGACTTTCGTTGCCGTTATCATCGTTGGATGGCTGTGAATGAGTAAAAACGGATGCGATGAGGCAACACAATAAACTTAATAAATAAGTCAATTAATTGCCGGAGCTTGTTTCTTGATATGATATCATAAAGTGAAATAAGTACATACACTATATAACGTACACTCATGGACAAAATAATAAGATTATCACTATCCAATTCTATTCTTTATTCTGTATAATTTGTTAAATAAGAGTAAATGAAATTTTATACTTCTGAAGAGAGGCTAGAACGCTGTGTTTAATCATTCAGTCTATTGTTGAAATTATGTATTGCTTTCCGTTTCACCTTTAGAAGGCTTTACAAGTAATGGAATTTGCGAGAACCCAAATAACCCATAATCCATTTAGGTATAGTTCGACAGCCAATTTAGCAGAGATCGAGAATATAATAACCTCCCAAATGGTACAATTATGAGGACTACTACAGCACAATATTTAATCAGTATATATTTATAGAAAAGTTCTACTGCTTCGCATAAATAAAATTCACAAGTATCAAAACTTTAATGACTTCAAGATGTGCTTATTATTTTATCCATATTTGTACATACATATGTGTATACGAGTATAGCAAATACATATTTATAGATAGATATGTGTATCGGCACAGTTGAATTAAGTTCTTTTGCAGTGATGCTTTTCTTAGTTAAGTAACAATAAGAAGGAGTGTAATATCAATGACAACAGCAACGACAATAAAAAAAATGCTATCATCATTAAGGATCCAGACGAAGCCCACAAGCAGAACCAAATATTAAACTTTATGCCTCGAATAAGAGTCCGATGATTATATCGAATGGTTTAATAGTACAAGGTGTAAGGCAATGGGTTTTGTTTAACTTTATTAACAACAAGACAACAGAACAAGATTTCTTAATGGCCTCATTGATTGGTTGAGAGCTCCGAACAGGGGCAGAGGAAGCCGGCGAGGGTGTTAAAACAAGAAAGCAATAAAAAAATACTAATCAGATAGTCAAATAGACTGGGAAGTATTGGTATTTTGGTACCGACCTTCCTACGAGTTGTGTGTTGCGAGTTGCGAGTGATGCGCATTTGTTGCCTATGGGACACGCAACGATGAAGTCAAAGTGAGTGAGAGCTACCAAATTTCTGCCGTATAATTTTATGCACATGAAATATTAAAAAAGATCAAACTCATGGGTGTACTCAGCTTTTCGCCAAAGGGGGGAGCGCATTATTACAAAATTCCTATGTCAACATAAAATATTTAGTCAACATCCACGGCCCATGGAGAACCTCCTTGTACTGCTGTTATTATTATTATTGTTTTTGTCATTGTTGTTACTATTGTTGTTATGTATTTTTTTTTTTTTTTTTTTGTATTTTATTATTTCTTATAGGGGAAAGGAAGCCTTGCTTGGAAAATTTTTATATTTATGTTCGACACGTCTTTGTCTATTTAGTCTATTTAGAGTCTCCTTACGATGAGATTTCAAGACGTAAACAAATTATTTGATGACTTTCACTTTGCTTCAGCTGCTGACTGTTTTATCTCCTATATTTTATGACTCGCATATAATAAATAAAATATTGACTTGCTCAATGAACGAACGGCGAAATATGAAACATATACAAAAATTTCTTTAAAAACTGCACCAATAAAATATTCAAGTACTTATAAACGTGAAAGAAACAGAAAGGCAAAAATAAACAAAATAATTTAGTACGCTTTAGTCTGTTTGTCAGTTGGTTTTGCCGCACCCTCTAATAATCTCACAAATGCTATCTATCTAATTAGGCAATATTGTGAAAGACTGGTAATAATGTTTGAAGAAATGATTTTAGTGTCTCAACAGAAGTTGGAAAATATTATTGTATTATACTCGTATTGAAAGCCAATAGTTACAGGTTATAAAAGATAAGTATTTTAAGAGCTCAGGGATTACATAAAATTGTATACAATATTAATCATGTTTATTCAATATTTCTTTAATAATAAATCACATGTTGTATGGTAATCAAATAAAATCAACAAATCAAACATAAGAAGTTTGTCAGAAACCATTTTGAGTTTTCCCCTTTTTCCCTTGAAAATTTTACTTAATTTTTATTAGGACATTTAAGTTGAATATGAATTTTATCATTAAGTTTGCATAAATTGAACAAATAGTATTTTATTTATTTATTTTACAAAACGAAACATAAGAAGAAGAAATAAGGGTCTTCTTTTTTTTTTTTCAGTGTCACAATCAGTGTAGGTATCTGTAGTTCGCTCATCTGGGATATTTTCAGACATCCAGACACTTTCCAGTCATCATTTGCTTCTTTAATGCTCGGCAAAAGTGCCTTACGTACTTTATTGTTTGTTAACGAATCGTTTATTGGAATATCATTCCATGAGTGAACTTGCGTCCATCGCTATCGGTACCAGTCCAGGAGCAATATTAGCCAACCAATTTCTTGGTTTTCTTGCTCTGATGTTGATACTGCCGAAGAGACACACTAAATTAATAGATTACTTGCGCATCTTGTCGATGCGTTGGAATATACTGATGGATTAGATTTCATGACATGAAAGTTTTGGTCAACTCTTTATTGTATTTGTATTCACCGAACCAGATTGAGAAGTGTTCAGGGTCACACTTCTCCTAGAAGTATGGAATATAAACACCATCGCCTTCATTGGAGTAGACGCATTTGAAGACATTATCATTGAAGGTACCCTTTGGCATCATATCAAAGGGATCCTCTGTTTTGAGTTTAGCTGCTTTACCTTCCACTTCAGAGTGAATTTCAATAAGTTTAGCAGCTTTCTTGGGTGCAGCTTCCTTCTCATGTTGTTGCTAATTTTCTTCTTTTTGCTTATGTTTTTGTATTTGCTTTCTATTAGTCTTGGCTTGCAATACAACAAACTTTTTGGGGTCGAAGTCAAGAGCCTTCTCATAGAGCACGAAATCGTTAACGGTGGCCATTATTTGATGCTTGTTTAGGATGGACACGAACCAACCAACGGTTCATTTTAGTGAAATCCTGATTTCATATTTCATATGTAAATACATAAATATTAAGTTAAAAGAAAATATTATTTCATATTGTGACAACGACTGCAACAATATTAATGCAGCATTACAATTCCGAATAAGAGAGAATTCTGGGCAAAAGGTAGTTACTTACTTTCTTAGACCAATTTATAATGTTGGTACTAGACCTGTTCCGCAGTTTATGGCGTATGGTGCCTGCGGCGCCTTACTGTTTCTTTCTTATTTTAAGTTCCCAAGTGTTTTTCTTTTAATATATTGAAAGGAATTTTTGGTGCCAGTACTTTTGATGACATTCCATTAATTTGTGGAGCGTTTTTATGAGCTCGGTTCTTTGCTATGCGGGATAATTTGATGTCAATTTTGCATTCATTCTGTCACTACCCGCTACACGATTTTTCGAGTCATCATGTTGTCATTTTCTTAGCCCATCACTCTATCGATCTCCCTTGTATTTTTCATTATCTTTTCTATTTTCTCCAACGTTATGTTTCATTTCTTTCTTTTATATGTTAACCTCACCACAAACTCCTGAAACCTCTTGCACATCTGTTTGATTCACAGGCAAAAGCGATGCCATTGCTTGCCTCGCCATTAATTTGACATACACGTGTGCTGTTTTTGCAACCCATTATGCTGCCAGCCGCTTGAAAGCTTATCGAGGGGTGCCTGGAAACTCAGACCATATTCCGTATATTTTCATTGAATCTGAGTTTGGTGGTATCAACTGTCTTTATTCTTTATGATGTGCCTTGTTCAAAGAATTTAATTGGATAAAATGAAAATAGATAGAAATTTAAAAAAAGCGATTCAATGTTAATAAACAAATAACATTCTGGAGAAAAAATGGCAAAAGAGTTAGAAGTATAACAAATCGTAACACGAATTTATTTTCGTGGGATTTTTTTTTTTTTTTTTTTGACATTTAAGAAAATAAGAAATATTTTGCCTTAAGGCCTTTTCACTTTCTTGAAGTGAAACTTCTTGAGAGAAGGGGAGTAAATCCAAAAAAATATGAAAATGAGATGTGAATAGTGTTTTATCTTTAAACTAGACAGCGTTCATGACTCAAACCCAAAATTATTTGTCAGATAAAAAAATGCTAATAATTTTTATAAAGCACGAGGAGGCACAAATGTTTTTAGGTTTGTGTACGTTATATGGCCTTCCAGCCACACGGAGCTAAAAGCATTTTGCCACGATTCCTACGGATTTCTTAGAGTTCAGTTCATTGTTCTTAAGTTTGTTCAGTGATCGAATACAGTTAAAATTGACCCTTAAGCCTTATTTCGATGATAGAAGACTGTTATTTGACTCCATGTACGTAGTTACTTTAATTTAAGAATACGTTTGAAGAGTTCTGGAAATCTTCATAAAAGACCGATAGCTTTCTGGAGAGTCGGCGGGTTTTTCGGGCCTTGAAATAGCCACAATTTGAACTAATCGAAGTGCTTTTTTTAATGTTTGCATTTGTGTTGAATTGTTCATTTAAAAATACAGTATACTGTCCACCAATGCAATTGTGTTTGCATCAGATTCCGCTCATAAGGTTTTTGTTTTTGCTCCCTAGTACTTTGTACCAATGCAGATATAAAGGCAGAAACTTGGGATGAATTGTTTTTTATTACAAAATATCGTTGTGAATTCCCAAAATAGTTTGGAGTGTTCATTTAGTAGGGAAACTTTCATATTCTAATTTGCATTATTATGTTTGACGAATTATTTTTTTAATTGGCGTTTGAGATGCATTAATTTACTTAGCTTCAAAGATTGATTGCCTGATACAAAATCATCACAAAATATTAAGCGCTTCTTTATGTTACCACTTGATTGCTTTGATATGAAATGAGTATTAATGTTAGCTCAATTTAACAATTTTATTAATAATAAAACATCAATTAAAAAAAATAATAGCAAGTTGAAAGAAAAAATCTAAAAAAAATAGGCCAAGTGCAAGTCAGAGTCGTACACGGAGGGTTCCCTACCAGATTGGGGTTTGTATGGGAGGTACTCCTTCTACTGGTCCGATTTGACTGATTCCAACAAATGTATAGCGCCTATAAACTTATAGTATCTGAACTTCAGTTCAATAGGTCACAAAACAAAAAAGTTTTTCATATAAGAACCTGAATTATAATGGGGGTTTGTTTGGGAGGTACCCTCCCTGGTGGTCTGATCAAACCGACAATATAAGTTTCTGATATATAGCAACCACCAAAATTTAAGTCGTGGGGCTATTGGGTCGTATAGGTGCCATACAAACCATGTTCTTATATGGGGACCCCTTTAAGTTTTTGAAAATATAGTTTGAGTTGCTGATACCCGGATAGAACTTAGTGTGAAAATTTCAAATCTCTAGCTATTGCGGGTTATAAAGGTCGAGGACGGACGGACAACAAAGTCTCTAAGAGGGTTCCTATCTTTTAAGGGTCCGGAACCCTAAAAACAACAGCAATTTAAAAAAATAAATAAGTGTTGTAAAGATTTGCAAAGGATAATCCAAGCAAGATGAAAGATAAACGAAGGTTAGCATCGCCTATCACGCACTCATTAAAAACGTTTTTGCGTGTTCTCCTATGCCTTGAAATTTACATCGTTGGTGTATATCCAAACTTCAGTTCGATAATAGAAAAAAACGGAAAAGTTCCACCAAAAGGAAGATGAATTTCGATCTGTGTTTGTATAATCAATTCAATCTAATTATTCTAAGGTCTTGAATTTCATTTGGTTGACAATCAGTTTGGTCCAATAAATTCAAAGTTCATTTCGTAAGTCTGGATAAAGTCAAGTATAGGTATCTTCTCATATAAAAATCAAGTTAACTTGCAACCAAGTAGAAAGTGATCAATTAATTAATTTCGTTCATTTCGCAGTTTCTGAAAATGTATGTTCTCCTAAATATAAATTTCCTTTCTTTCTTTCCTAATGTTACGGAATTAATATTCTTGCCTAATATTGTTTGCTATTGTTGTTTCATAATTTTAATTGTCAAAAAATATCATCAATTCAAAACATAAAGTAACCTTTACAAAAAATTTCAAATAGTCTACAGTATTTCGTAAAGCTTATTCCATTTTCGTCGAACTAAGTAAAAATTTTTACATATTATAATCTTTTAAAAATTTCGCGATTATTCAACTTAATACTTAATTATTACAAAGAAAAAATTTCACCAAAATACCTTGGGTTATATTTTTACTAGAAATACTGAATGCGAATAATACTTCACAATGACTTGGAATGAACATCGTCATCTTCTCGCAACAGTTGCAGTTGCTTCATTGATGCACCTCTTCAAATTGCGATTATTCGTTTGGGACCAGAACCCAGATTTATCATCCTTATTGTTCGTTATAGCGTTGGTCGTAAAACTGCATAGGTTCCAAAATATCAACGACTTCTTACCGATGCGTTCAATACCAAGAATGATATGGAAACATCTATTATAGTATTCGTATCGGATGTTGTAACATACGTGCTCTGGGAACTAATAGGTGACATTTTATGGGAATTACTATTCAGTGTAATGCACATGAAAGTGGGCTCATGGTTACGGGAATTCTCATATGTATTATTTTTATTTATAATCCGGGATGTCATATACATTTGTAAGATCACTGTGTCAGTTTATGCATTTTACAAGACGTTAAGTAATTCACCGTTGTCCTTACGGAGGACTCAATTGAATGTGACAAACAACGCTCCGACTGCACCGCGACAACCAGTGAGAAGGCAACGATAATCAGAATCCAATTATTTTTTGATGTCGAAAACATTTTGAAAGCTCAAATTATCCAAGTGAAGACGTCAAGCACCTCACAATGGTCGCTAGAGAGATACCAATGGTGTAGTAAGAATGAACACATCAAACACAAACAAGAGGAGCAATCGTGGCGAAGTTGAATTCAAATCTTATCAATTGGTAGAAATTTAATCGTATGTGATGTTGTTGACGATTGAAGATCCCGAATCTACCATGGCAAATGTGTATCTTTGCATCTGTTTATTTTTGTGATGAGAAGAGCTTTTTGAATGCTTCTAGATACAACAATGTTTTGTTATGAATAAAATTTCAACCATGAAAATAGCACAATTTTCTTATTTTATTTTTATTATAATATTATTACTAGCGGCCCGCTCCCGCTTCGCACGGGTGGTATCCCTATCTTCTATCTATCTATTTTCTATCTACATAACTATCTATCTATATAAATACTTACAGAACCGATTTTAATATAATTTTGTTTTAAAACAACAAATGAATGGTAATGAATGAAATTGGATATTTTTTTTAAAATATTGTACTACATCAGGTTTGTTTATGCGGCAGATAATCGAATCGAACTAAAAATATAAAAAATAATATTACAATGAAAATATATAACCAAAGTATTGCAGCGTACAAAATAGATACTCCATTCTAATGCCTTATAGTGTACAATATTTTTAGTTTTTCCATTCGGAGAAAAAACAAATAGCTCCGATGGTTTACCGACTCTCGAACATGCTACGTACAGTTGTACTGTCCGTGCGAAAAACATGCAATTCTAGGTTTATTCCACAGACTTCAAACGATTAACCTTGAGATTTATTAATTGTCATTGGGAATGCAAGGCGCACCGGAAACTGAAGACGCACAAAGTCAGAAGGAAACTCAGTTGGCATTAGCGGTATTCTTGGAATAAGCATATCATCACGTTTGAACCTTCCTATGATTATAGTAGCTTCAATCAAATTTTGCATATTTTTTTTAACATCGAGTCTTGTATATAGCTAAAGGGACAAAGACGCGCCAAAATTATATCCATCTTCTCCTAATATTAAAGGGATGTAATCGTCCATGAACGATGTGTTCCTGTACGCTGAAGGTTGCCCCCATTACGTCATTGAATTACAATATCGCGACACTCCATATTCTCTCCAACAAACAGAATGACAATTTCGATTAACATTGGATCATTAAAGCGTCTCTCATGTTCACCTCCTGGTCTTTTGTCTGCTCTGACTACTATTTTATGATCGTCCGACATCATTTCTAGGTCCGTTTTAAGAAATTGGACCAATTAATTGTTAGAATGCAAATGTTGTTGCAGTTGCACGAAGATCTCTCACCTAGTTACACGATTGATGGCACAGCATTGATTGACTTCAGCTTCAGAATTACGAAGGAAATAAATTTGAAGAAATTTAGATTCTCCATCAATTGGCAATCTGTTAATATAGAAATTTCATAGAGTTTTCATATTCGTGGTTATATGTTGGAACGAATGTGCTACAGAAGAAAAAAATACCTTAAAAGTTCCTCAATTCTATTTGCACCAAATGATGTCATTTGGAACAAACTGTTGTAACTTTGAATGTTCTGCAAAAAATGATTTGACAGAGGATCTTGTCTCGAATGTCATGAATTCAGAGGTTCAGGTGCCGTTGTCAGTTGTGATAACTTGACCTTGCCGTTTAGACAACATAATCCGGTTGGTTCAAGGCGAAACCTCAAAGCACTGCAATATTGACAACTTGTGCTTATTGTTCCGTAATCTGACACGTTGCATTATCGCCGGCGTAATCGGAATTGGCAACGTATTCGCTCGTCTATTTTGTCGCCTCTCGCCTATTGTTCTCGGAAGATGTCCGGAGCCATAAGTGATCTCCCTCGCGAAATTCTCACTCTCTCTGCCTCCAAACGTTGGCTACGTTCTTCTTCCGACACATTGCTTCGAAGATTATGAAGTCGAGTTGCATTCCGCGTTCTCCGACCGATGTTTTGACGTGTCATTGCTGACATTTTTTCTTATAATTTGATTCTTGGCATTCTGACTGATAAAGCGAATTTCAATGAACCCCGCTCCATAGCAGTTTTGTTATCGGTTAGATTAAAAGCTCATATCATTATTAGTTATAATTCGTTAAATATTAGAATAAATGCAAATGTAAATAGTGGCTTTATTTTAAGTCTTCTTGTTTTAGTTTTGAGCTCACATGAATCGTGTTGCGCCTTCTTAGTTAGAACGTCTAATATCAACTGATGCTCCTGATCGTCACCGCTGTAGCCCTTGTCGTCCTGCTGCTCGTCGTTGTTGCTCTTTGTTTCTCGCTACCGTCTACTGTTGCTTTATGTCGGCGTTGTCATCACTTGTTGCATTTGATCCTTAACGTTGCTCTACGGTGTTGAGCATTCACTTCCACATAGATATGGGTTAATTTTTAGAAAATCTCTTTGATGTGAAGTCCAAAGGATATAGGATGCATAAATTTTCTATTTGCAATAAAAAAGTCATTCAGATATAAAATCATCTTGCTACTTCCATTCCATTATTTGCATAGTATATAACACTTATCATATTTTGGTTTGATGACATTTCTAGTAACTTATGTCACGTATCCATCGCGTTTGGCCTCGACTACACTACACCAATTTTGTCTAACGAGATGTGTCTAAAAAGTATTTAACTTAAGGTCACAATACCGGCTTTATGGGGTACAAGCGTAATGAGTTACTCCTCATGAACTCACCTCATCCGAGTTATGCACGTCGGACTACTTAGGACTTTGGATTGGAAATTTGTGGTAATTTGGCCATATTAATTGAATCTTGTGGATATGAAAAAAAATTGAATGCGCACGTTTAACTGACAAATTGCAATCTGCGAAAACTTGAAACTGAAAATCGGTTGATCCCAAAATTGAGAATCCCGTTCAAAAGGCTGGAGAAATTTGGAATGCAAAGATTGAATTTAAAGTCCACTGACTTGATGGGACCGTGTCATTCAGTCATAATATTAAACGCATTAATGGATGCCACAAACTGAATATTGAAATCAAAAGGAAGGATGAATGCCAGCGCATGTTCGATATTTTTGGGACACACCACGTACAATGCAAAATGTTTAAATGTTAAGTGACAGCGATGGTGACGATCTACGAAACGAGGAAAAATAACTTACCAACCATGTTTACTTAACGTGGAGTTAGTTCAGCTCAGTTCAGTTCAGTTCATGTTGTTTTTTATATGTACAAAGAATGTGTATAATGTGTGTGGGAGGATTGGTTGATGAGTTGAGTGTGAAACATTTTGTTTACCAGATGACGACAATGTGTATGTATATATGTATGTATCTCTCTCTCTCTGTGTGTGTGTGTGTGTGTGTGTGTGTCCTATAAAAGAAGCGAACGATGAACATTAAATAAAATAACGCTAAAATGACAAGTAAAAAGGACTTTTAAGTGGCCGTCTATGGTGCACTTTACTTAGAGAAACAAGAAAGCGAACACAACACTTGACGCTTTTCTAACTGTCACCATGCCATGGCACATTATCAGCTCAAGTCCTTCTCTCTCTATCACTCTCTCTCTCTCTCTCTCTCTCAGACCTTTTCGTCTATGTGGTCTGTCTGTCTATCTATCTATTTAGTACAATATTTCCCTTGCCCCATACATTTTGACATATATTTTTGAGTGCTTTAGTTTCGCGCTCCTGCATTGAATGCTTTTAACACGAAACAACACAAGAAAATTATTATAAGTTCCTGCTTGCTTCCTCCCTTCCTCCATTCCATTCTTCCGTCACCAATAGACCTCATCGTTATAATTTTTAAAAACATTTTCTTGTCCTTGCATCACTTTTTTATGCAAAGTAATGAAGCAAAAGCGAAAATTGCATAAAAAATATTGACATATGTTTATATGGTACTTAGGTATGAGCGACGTTGAATAAATATATCATAATAATTTCTAAATCCTTTTTATTTTCCAACATTCCAACATCTTTAGCGTTAGCGTTAAGGTTATCAGATTTGATAAACATCCAAGCCTTAAGCACCAAGGCCAATTTCATTATTTTTAACGCCTTGCTTGCTGATTGAAGTGATTGATCTCTCTGAATGCATTTCGGCTAATTATCATTTTAATTTTTTTTTTAATGAGAAATGAACACTAATGAAAAAGAGTTAGCATACTTATTTTTTCCAGTTTTTAACTTTTAAGTTAATATTTTTAAGTATTAAGTTTTATGAAAACCATTGCAAGACCAAGCATAAAAAGTTTTTACGTTTTTTCTCGTTATTAATGCTTTGGTTATTCTTATTGTTGTATTCTTCCTGTCTGAGTACGCACTTTTTGTGCTCTTCATTTCTGTATTTTATGTTCATTTAAAGTGGGACAAGAAAGAGACACTTTGTTTCGTGTTTAAGGCTATTGACCAATTTTGGTTTGTTGAAAAAGGGAAATAGGAGGGTCGCGCGGTAGTCGTGTACCAAAAACCAAAATGTATTCTGCCAACTTTTTTGAAGTGAAACTTTTTTAGCTGCGTTGGGCAAAAATTTATATTAAAAATTTGAGTGAAAAAAATACAAATCGTCACGTTTTGAAATCATCTGTATCTCATGAACCGCACTAGTTAGAGACTTCAAATTTTCACAGAATGTGTATTTCTATTGCCATATTCCCAACAAATAATAAAATTTGTGGAAAGACCACAAGAAAAATCTCAAAAAAGAGATTACATTTCCACAACAACAACATGCAGTTTGTGTGTATAAAAATGTTTATAACACCAACATGCAAGCAAACAGCTTGTGTGTTGTATAAAAACAAGCGAATGTACGAAGAAAAGAGAACGAAAAACACACAGAAATCCGTTGAAGACCTTATTTAGGTATAACTATGCGTGACCTTATCTTTCTCTAAATGTTTATAATTTGAAATCAGTCATATGTCGATCGCGCTGCAAGTTATATGTGCCGAAAGTTGAGAAAGAGTTAATAGTAGTTATTTTGTGCTTGTTTCATTTTCTTACTTATTTGAGTATTATAATGTATTTTGTGTATCGGATACACTATATAAGTAAAACCATAAGCAATTCAAAAAATGATGGGTAATTTTACCCATTTCTTTGACGCCGAGTTAAAGAATCATGAATCATGCTTGAACACCCTAATTACCAAACAACATACATAGGTACATAAGAAGTGGTGTAGGAACTGCCTTATCAGCACATTCCTACAATAAAAATAAACGGTCATTGGATGCCTTGCTTATGCAACAATGTTGCCTATAAGCATATCCATAAGTACATACTCAAATTACATTCATGAGTAATCAGAGTGAAAGAAACAGAGTTAAAACCGAAAGGTTCCTTTGCTTTTGAAATAAATACAATTATGAAATTAAAATATCTCTTTTTACTTTATTTTTTTGTCTGAGTAAACTTTGAACTTTTAAGTTTTTGTAACATTCTATTTGGCAGAAAGAATATCGTAGCATAAAAAATAAATTTTTATAGTGAAATAATTCTTTAAGTTTCAATCAACATTGTTTATAGTGAAGAAGAGTATACAATATAACATCAAATATTTGATGCTTTGAGGGAATCGAATATCACGGAATATACCTATAATAGAAGGCCTGGATACTTAAACTAACACAAGTTGAGGACTTATTTTCGGAGCTATATTGCGAATTCATGGAAATTATATTTCCAAATTCGGTTCCGTTGAATGCTGTAAAATTCAAGCCAGACTAAAATATGCATTGTAGGCAAAATTTTAACTAGAAAATACGCATTGAAAGAAGAATCAGAGGTAGAATAGCGAAAATTTTCATTTCTTGCAATGGTTTAAGAAGTTTGCCGAAGCCAATGATTATGCTGAAAAACTTTGGGCCCACAACAAAGCCAAGGGAACTCAAAACGTCTTGCGAAGTTATGAATTGTATGAGTTGCGTAGAAATAAAACTGCATCGGTACCATACTTTAAAAGAGATACAAAAGTAAGTGAAACAAAACCCAGAGGACTATCAGTGGGACCTGGAACAGAACGATTAAATCGACCTTGCATGACTTGCAGATAAGAAATAGAAATCGGACATCAGACTAAATACATTAGTCAATAAAGTAGGCAATGGTTACGCTTAACAATATCTTACTGTGATGTCTAAAATAGTCTCAACTTCAAGTCCCCTTGTAAATATACTTGAGTCATCCATAGTCTTAAAGATTGGAAAGTTTTTGTCTCAAGTAACAAAAGAAATGAAAAATATCAAGCAACTGTCAAATGCCTTATGAAAGATAAATTAGTCTTAAGTATCCCATACATCTTAAATTCAACACTCGATGCATATTTTTCCATGGAAACCTGAATTTTAACCAAAATTTTAAGAATGAAATCGAAAATTGTTAGCATTTTGTTTTGTCACTAATAAATTAAAGTAAATTCTCCTCACACTTTTCTATCTGATTATTTTAAAGGGTGGTCCATCTATTAGTCCGATTTTGGTCAAAAAATTGGCAAAAGTTAATATTATTGTTATTGAAATTTTCCTTTCATTTTAATTGGGTTTTTCGTTCGGATTTTTATTCTTAATTATTGTATGTTAAAATGCAATTTCAGAGAAATTAAGATATTACAATTTAATAAATGTGTCAAAATACAATTCTATACCCTAGTTCACAATCATATTAATTTATTTCTTTGTCAATGAAATTGCAACTTTGTGCATTGCATTGTACATAATAGACATATTGGCGGTATTATCATATGATTATCCACAGCAATTTTCAATATTTTACATTCTTCAACTGTATATCCCACTGACGGCAAAAACTTTAGGAATCTTTCACACGGCTCGCCTGATTCCAAAATGTATCTAATAACACGAATAAGTTGATCTAAAATCCACCGGAAAAGTCTCACAAAAGGGATTACATTTCCACAATAACAACATGCAGTTTGTGTGTAAAAAAATTGTCATAACAACAACATGAAAGCAAACAGCTTGTGTGGGAGAAAACAAATCTATTATTTTTTTATAAGTCAAATTTCGTTTGAGTCATATTAATTCACGGTTGGGCTTATTAGAAATATTTTCAAACTAAACTAATGAACTGCTTCCACATGGCCAAGCACTGAACACGAACCTCAACTGTCAAGAAATGGTCTATTTATAGGTAACAATTGCCCTAAGGCGACTAGATTTTGCCAGACCGTACACGTCAATAATGACTCACTGGAAACATAGGGACATTCATGCATACACCAAACAGTCCCGATCTGGCATCAAGCAATTAGTACTTCGTTTTGTCGCTACAAAATTTTCTTAGTAACAAAAAAATGGCTTCCATGAAATTTTATGGTCAAGATTTTAAGCAGCAAGAATCAGAGCTTCTTTGAGAGAGGAATCAAGAAGCAAGCCTCACAATGGTAACAAGACATTGAATAAAATAAAACATATTTGACATAAATAGGGCAACCTAAACCATTTTCAATCAAATTTCCAATTAGGGTAAATTTTTTTTTTTTTTTTTTTTTCATTTAAATTTTTGGATACAAATAATTGATTTGTTTTTAGAAGTTGACATGTTTGGGCAGTGTTCAGTTATCGGCTCATAACTTTCTTTATAACAAGACAAATTTCATTTATTTTGATTTTTTGTTTTATAAAAGATTGCCACAAAAGAAATAAAATTTGAATAAAAATTGAAATGGAAAAATTAATTGGTTTTTCAATTCTCACAAACAAAACAAATTGACATGACATGTTTGGGAACTTTAAATACACTTAGCGATGGCATTCATGTAAATTCTGGTATAAATATTACTTAGTACAACTAGGAACGAAGCCCCAACTTTAACGACAAATGCTGTTTCTACAATACATCATAGCATGTCACATAGCCAAACATGTTTTTAGGCATTTTCAAATATGCACTAATCACATAAATTGAAGAATCTTAATTTTTTTATACTTTTTGCCAGGCAATTCTTTATTTAACATTTTTAAAACATTAAGCACACATGTATCCGCTTTCGCTTATATACTTAAATCAACAGTTCACTCTCTCAAAGAGAAATTACGTTTGCTGTTTTGACCGATCTCATATTACAACAGCGTCACATCGCATGCCTGACCATGCCTGACAACCTTCTCCTCTTTACTACTTATATCAAAATATACGGTGGATTTTAAGGAAGACACTAATTTGTGTCACATTCTTTAAAGCTCCTTCTGCTGTTGCTATATATATATATATATATATATATATATTTTTTTTTTTTATTGACTATTTGTCGTATACACTGAGAAAGAAAAAACAAGGCAATCAATTGCAATAAAGTCTAAGTCATATATAAGATAATTGAGTTGAATGGCTATCAATCAAATCTGGCTTGCGTCCGTTTCGCTTTGGCTAACAGTGTTTTGATGAAAATGGATTGAGTCATTTACATATATGACCACTAAATATTTTGAAATCAATCGAAGGCCTTAACTTCTTTAGAAAACTGTGTCATTAATTTTGTAATTATAATGAAGATTTCTATATAATTAGTTAAGTTTAACTTAAGGTTACTTTCGGTCATTTTAAATTGAATTCCTGTTTTGAAAACACAAGTGGGAATTACTTCACACATACACACACACACACATACATACCTAATACCAGCAACACACACACAGACATACTCTCTCAATAGAGAACAATAACTAAAAGGCTAAAAGCACAACACAAGTTGAGATGAGTTCAGTTGAGATGAGATGAGAAAACTCATGCGAAGTGTAAAACTCTTGTTGCTTTTGTGTTTTAATTAAATTTTGATTTAATTTTCTTTTTCGACTTGTTTTTCTCCGTTTTCTTCTCCATCTACATCTACATCTACATCTACATCTACATCTACATCTACGTCTCCTTTTCCTTTTTCATTTTTGACAATATTTTTCCCTTTTTTACTTTCTTTTTCTTTTTGCTTTCATTATTACAAACATAGAGCAGTCGACTGTAACACCACAATGTGGTATACGCAAAGCACATCACAGCACACCATGCACACATTTATAGATACATATTTGACACTTGTATTTATATATACGTATGTATGTACGATATGAGTATTGTATAGTTAGACACATGTGTAATAGAGTTGAGAGAATCCATGAATCCATGACATTTTGGAAGCCAACAGTTGGCTGGAGTTTTTACTGCTTTGAGGTTTTGGTGCTTCTGCTGCTTCTGGTGCCTCTGATGCTGGTTTTACAATAGTTTCAGAAAACCAATTGAAATCTCAAGCGTCAAGTCTTCAACGAAGCAAATAAAACCGAAAAGAACAAAATTTAAAAAAACAGAAAAACAAAAAAACAAAAAGAAAACAACTTAGTTCGAGAAGTAAACCCCTAAGGGTTTGTTAGTATACCCAGACTAAGACCAAGACCTTTGGTTCGTTTCGGTTCAGTTAGGTTTGACTTTACTTGATTATATGTAACTTGGTTTGAATTGAATTCAGCTGAGTATGGCTATGACCATCACTTTTATTTATTACATCAATACCATATATCTATTATATATATTGTATATGTGCACGATTTCGGTTTCAGTTTGTTTTGCATTAATTGCACTGGGATAATGGGGCAGGACCAAAAATGTAATAGAAACTCTTTCTATAGTCGCATACAATTCGATTCATATATCATATATGTGTATATTATATTTAGTTTTTGACTTTTTGGTTTGGTTGGTCAATTCTTCCATCTCTCAGGTCGGCTCGGTTTTGTACAATAATATTTGCAGTTGGGTGTCTAGGGTATGAAATTATAAGTCATGAGAGTGACGACACAACATAATTTTAAGTAAATACATATAATTAATGTTACAAATATTGTATCCACTCGTAAACAGCAAAATCACACAACTTAGATATGAGCAATCATCATAAAAATTATTATTAGTATTATTCCTCAAAGAAGATGAAGTTGCCCTATACGATCAAAATTAATCAAATTTAATATTATATGTAATGTTCAAATCAAATCAATCTGTAAATATTGTAGAGCTCTTTTCTTCTTTTGCCATCCATAACAACATATGGGAACCAAAATGGAGTACAGCTGAGTAATTAACTTGATTTGGTAGTTTCTGAACAAAACTTAGCAACATTCAGTTATGAAGATATTTTACTAAAATTTTGCAGAAATAATATCTTTCTTAATCTATGTAAATGTATGGGAATGTTTTTTAGAGTCATTTAATACAACTGGACATACAGTTAGCGGACTTGGAGGTATTTATACCAATGTTCCATTGTTTTGCTCATTTATAAAATTACTGTAATAAATCATTTTCATTGCTTCAACTAGGCAAGTTTAGTTCCTTAGTATGGCGTTGTCATCTGCATAATTAACTATATTTTATTATATAATGAAGTGAAACTTCTTTAGCGAAGGGGAGTAAATCCAAAAAATATGAAAATGAAATGTGACAAAAATTAAAATTTGATGATGTTGTTATTATTATATTGGAGCTATTTAGGCAAATACAATGGTAACGATGGGCCAGCTCGGTTAAGTTAGTGGCCCGCTGAAATATATTAATCCTTTCTAAAACTTATGGGAAGTACAATATTTAAGAGCTGAAACCATTTTGTTAGTTCGAAATTATAATATTAGGGGTCACAATAATTTGCGTAAAGTTTAAAAACTAAAAATCGACAAAAGAACTAATTGACAGGGGAAATGGCATGCTCTCGCACTGCTATAAAGAAGCATCGTCACCCGATGGGAAAGTCTCAGAAGTTGGAGCATGTGTTTCATGATCCACATTCACTTCCTAGTCAACGCTCAGCTTATTGACACAAGCAACGATTTCTTCACCAAATCATTAATAGATGAAAACGACGGGACCTCAGTTGTTAAATCAATATGCACATAAAATAAATTTGCAAATAATAGTCAACACATATTTGCAAAGCAATCTGCCCCCAGAAAAACAGAAGAAAATTAAGCAGAGTCTGTTTTGCACTGAACAGAACACTTAATTTTGCCGAGTTAATGTCAAGAAACATAGCAGAAATATTTATTCAAGAATTGTCGAGAATATTGGCTATATTCCAAGCTGATTGAACACTATGATGTAATTTCATGCTGAGGATTATATTGCTTAGAAATCAAAGTGAGTTCAGTGCACTTCCACTGAATTGGGAAGCAACTTACCCTTAGATTGCCGTGTGATGATATGTGTTAAATTCATCAATTTTGAGCTTTTGGTCAGCAGGGAATATATTGAATAACGCAATAGATTTCTCTTCATTATACAAATGTATGAACAAATGCACTTTTGAATTTTTTTTTTTTTTTTTTTTTGTTCTCAACAAACATTTGTCCGTGGAAAAAACGTGTGAAAATAAACCGAAAAAAAGTATCTTTCTTTGTGCAAAAATACAAAACACAGAAAACAATGTTCAAAATGTTCGCAACAAAAAAACGGGTTTTTCGAAGAGAACCTGAAACAGTTGATGATTATTTGCGACCTCTTGCTATTGAACTGCAATTTGAAAATAAGTAAATTACCTGGATTAGGTGTGTCCTTATACACATTGCTATTCTTAAATTATACAAAGTATTTGAAAACTTAACTGTTTAAAATTTAGCTACCAAATTTACCCCTTTTCTATTAATAAATTACAAAGCATTTATGACCGATCTAGGCGGCTATTATTTGATATATGTATGTACAATATATAACTGCCATTAAAACTTTTAAATTTTGACAATATGTAGTTTCTTACAAGATTCAAACAAAACATCATAAAACCATTTGAATGGCATTTAAGCAAATAGGGGAGCACATACAAGTATATGAGAAAATTGCGATGAGTGATGAAGGGGGCCATGTAAGCTTCAGTGAACTGAAGTTAATTTCTCTACATGTTTTTATCATTTTTATTACTATATTTTTTTTTTTTTTTTTTTTATTGTTGTTGCTGTTGCTGCTGCTTGTGCCATTATCACTGAAACTGTCATTACCATTGACTATAAAAATGAATAAATCTATTTTCAAATATCTATGTATCTAAAGGACATTCAGGGAAGAGATAGATTTCCATACTCAAACTTATCTTTATCTCAAATTCTATAGCAATATAACTTCATTTCTTCATACACCTTCTCGGTTCTATTCTATTCTTCTTAGTTAAGCTCACCAAACAGTTAAAAGGTCTACACACACCACACACAACACACAATTGTATTACCACATACTACACATGAAGATATATGAGATGAGAATTTTCTTGCATTTAGTGTAAATTCTTTAGAATTTATTTTCTACTTTTCTATTTTATTTTATTATATTATTATTTTATTTTTTTATTTTTTTTTTTTTGTAATCTTCTCCTATGCCATGCATCTATAAAATCGAAAGAAATTCTCTATTCGAATGTGCCATTCTGTTCCTTTAAATGCCTTTTATGCGCACAATAAATTGAATGCCATTGAAAAATGTTCATCACACACACACACACACACCTTTTTCTGTGGATACTATACCCTTGTACTAGAAGATATAGATTGTACATACATGTGCGACATTTGTTTGTCGGCATCTGTTTGTATGAGTATTTTAGAGTAGAGTTAGACAATTTTTGCTTTTAAACTGTCGTCATCCTCGTCTCCTATTGTGTATTGTGTCCCCATAAAAAAAAATTCTTCATTCGGCTATTCAAATGAAAAACTTGGTCGAGAAGTTTACTTGGAAGTGAAGTTAAGAAAATTCTTTAGCAGCTAAGCTAGCTACGAGTATAGAATAGTATAGAGTATCTACTACTACAATTCACTACCTATGTATCTAGCTAGGTATGTAAAGATGTCGTTGTCGTCGTCGTCGTCGTCGTCGGTATGAATATATATGTACATACATACAAACTTTTAAACCTTTTTCCATCCAACTCCACTTTCTCAATCGTATAGAATAGTATTGTACAATACTATACGAGTATAAGATGGATGGATGGTATAGCAATGTGAAACTGAATGTATGTGCCTGTTCGTGCGTGTAAATACCAAACCAGATACTCAAAGACACAAAGATTAAAACTTTCTCATTTACTTTACCTAGCCGTAACTTTAAGTTGGTTTCTTTTGATTCTTTCCACCTTACAATCAGTGAATGTTTCGCTCGCTTAGTCTCAGTTTAATACTTAGTTCACCATTGAAGGAACTTTACCATCCAATTCCTCATATTTTCAGACCATGGCAACATTTTGTTTTGTTTGATTTTAACCATTTTTGTTAAACTCAAACTTCATACTGAAAATGACAGCAATACAAATGAAGTACAATATATTCTGCCTTGAGTTATACTTACTTAGATATACATATTTACGATGTACTTATGAGCATATTACTACTTATAGGTTTATAAATATAGGATAGTATTTTTGTATTGGTAACCTTCTATTTTACTTTACATTTCTTTTCTTTGCTTTACTTTTATTTTTTTATTATTATTTTTCCTTCGTTTCTTGGTTTTCCATTAACATTTCTTACTTGGATTTGCAATTTTCATTTCAATTTCTATTGTATCTGATACATTGAAGTTTGCTTTTGCTTTTCTTTCTTGATATATGTCTTTTTTTTTCTTCCTTGGTTTGATTTAGTTTTTGGGTGTTCTTTCGATCTCAGTTTGTGATATCTGCAAACTAATTTGTTCAATGTTCAATGTTCAATGTTATGTTGGGTTTTGTGTACATTTCGCTCACAGTTTCTTTTGCCTCCTACAAAATATTGTATCTCGATTTCAAAATCTGTATAATTTCTTTGACATCATTTTGCCATTGAAATATTGACAAAAGATTATATAGCAGTTCTTTCTTTATTTTTCTCTTTCCTTCTTTCTTTCTTTCCTTCTCCTCATTTTACTTTATTCTTAGTATAGTAAAAAAAGCAAAAAAAAAAAACAAAAAACACTTATACTTATATAAAAATTGTTATAGTATTGTGAGATTTTCTTACTTGTAGATAGAAAAATTGAAATGAAATATTTTTCTTGTCATTTCAAACTGAAATTATGTTGTGACATTTGTTGTCAACTCAGCCACAACTCATGTTATTTGTTGTGATACTTATTATATATATTTTATCTGTAACATTTGAACAATATTTATTATTGTTATCATATTGACAGAACAGAACAGAACAGAACAAAAGATAAATATGATGTAAGAAGGATCATCATCATCATCATCATCATCATCAACATCAACATCATCCACATCCTCGTATGGCTTTTGAGTGATAAAATTTCATTGTCATATTGCTAAACAATTTTGCAATTTTCAATTCAAGAAAAATGCAGTTGCTTTTCATAAAACGAATCGAATGGAATCGAATCGAAACGAATTTTATACAATGCGATTTATTGATAAATTCTGTTTATCCTTAGCTTTAACATGTAAGTTTAGGAATTCCTTTGTTGTACAATAAGAGTATTTTATCTGACAAATACATGCCATAATACTTACTTGCTAAACGTACTTGAATCTTTTGACAGTAACATAAAATTATCTTTTGTATGGTATTTATATTACATTAGACTTGTATGTGGTGTACCCCTTAACCTCAATTGTGGTATGATATATCATGTGTGTATGTATGTATGTATTATTGGCCAATACTTAAAAGGAACCCCTCTGTGGACTGTGGTTGGCCAAAAAAAATGCACAAATGCCAAAAGAATTAACGCCTACTACGGGGCTAAAATCAACCTTAGATCTTAACGAAAGAAATAAAATAAATTACAAAACACGCTAAAAAAAAATTGGAGAATCTTTATTGGTATTTTGAGTGGTCAAATGATATGCGCAGTCCTCAGACTCTAGTTTGAGGATCCTGACCTGTATTTTGAGTGCTCAACTGGTAGACTCAGTTTGGAAAATCATCATCACTTGCAGCCCTTGTAAGATTAAAAGTTTCTATCTTCAAAAGAAATTACATTTTGTAGACTCAGTTTGGAAAATCATCATCACTTGGAGCCTTTGTAAGATTATAAGTTTCTATCTTCAAAAGAAATTACATTTTGCCTTTAGATGAGATTCTCACCTTCACCTTGAGAACAAAGCCAGTAGTTTGAGAAGGATACAAAATAAGTTTGAGTTTTCATGATAGCTGATATCTTCCCAATTTAATGAAACAACGCTTGCTCCCTCTCGTTAAATCTCAAGTTTTCAATCAAAATTTTAAAAATCCAAAAGAGTAAAATAAGAATTTAAAAACTTCATGAGCGAATTCTTTAGTCTATGTATATAATGGTTTTTTTTTTTTGATGTTGTTAAGGTAAATTGTTTATCAATCGATCCACATACTTTCTATTGGGACCAGAGAATTACAGCAAGCCAGCTTACCAATGGTTTCTGTGTCTCTCGCTCTATATCATTATACATGAGATCAAGAGAAAAACAAACAGAATTTCACATTATATTTTATAGCAAAATGTCTCGAAAATGTGTAAATAATCCCGATAAATGTTGTTTCACTTGTGGTCAGGTTATACCTTAGTAAACAAAGGTGATCTATATCGCCTACAATAAAGACCACTTTGACCAAAAAAATTTCAGAGACCAGGATAAAAGCTGAGTTCTACATTCCTGCTGCAGTCCGTGTGCTATAGACCTATCTATCTCTTGGAAGATAAAATTTAGTAATAGAAATTGTATAAACTCTCGGTTAGTTTTTCAGAAATCAGAAATTTTGTTGTTGTCCGTCCAATTTTGGATATTAAAAGTATTACCAAATGTGAAGGAAGAAAAGGAATCAATAACTGACATAGGTTTAATGCCTCTAGAAATTATTAGACATTCTGATACTCATTTCATCATTCACTTACTCCAAAATTTCTCATCAGAAACTAAATATAAAATATCCTTTGTGTATACTCTCTCTCTCTCTCTCTCTCTCCCTCTCTCTCTCCCTCTCTCTCTCCCGGTCACTCTCTCTCTCTCTCTCTCTCCCTCTCCCTCTCTCTCTCTAGTGAGCAGATACGTCCAACGCACTGAAGTGTGGTATTAAAAAATATATTTTTTTTGTAAATTTCAACTGAATGAGAAATCTATAAAATCTTTTTAATGTTGAATAAATTGTATACAATTATGCACATATAAACTTTCTGCAAAATATTCTCTAAATGACAGTAAAAACCGTATCAAAATCCGTTGAGTGGTTTAGAAGTTCTGATCGGACAAGAATTTCAACTTTTCTTTATAAAATACGTTTAAGAAAAAATATTTTTGTTTTGTTTTCTATGATAATGATAATTATGATAATTAAGATGCCAACTGTGTTTATGATTCATTATTAATCAACATACTTTTTATTTATTATATAAATCTAATTCATCTTTCTACAATATTTAATTAATACAATTTCAGGTAAATGGTATATGGGCATTACCAAATTTCGTATGTGATTTCTATATAGCCATGGATGTGATATGCTCAACTTCATCGATATTTAACTTAGTTGCAATATCAATAGACAGGTTTGTTTAATTCTATATTGCAAATAATATTTATATATATTTACATTTTTTTTTTTGATATATTCATAGATACATCGCTGTAACTCAACCAATAAAATATGCCAAACACAAGAACAGCCGTCGTGTTTGTTTAACAATTTTACTCGTTTGGGCAATATCAGCAGCAATTGGTTCACCCATTGTATTGGGCTTGAATAATACACCGAATCGTGATCCAGATGTTTGTGCATTCTATAATGCTGATTTTATATTATATTCATCGCTGAGTAGCTTCTATATACCATGCATAATAATGGTCTTTCTATATTGGAATATATTTAAGGTAACTTAGTTACTTTTGCTATGTAATGTGATGTGAATCAATGATGATATTAATAGAGAGTCTAGTACTTACTATATTTGATTAATTGATTGAATTGATTGATTGACTCAATGACTGAATGACTATCAGAATGTTAATCATGATTTTACCAATATGTAATACAAATATGAGCATGAGTTGTGACAATTTTATTTTATATTTTTTTTTTTTTTGTTGTTTGTTGTCTCTACAAGTATCTCAGCAATTTTTTCATTTTTCTTTGCATCTTTGTTTCGTTTTTGTCTATTTTATGTGTACAGGCATTACGTAGTCGTGCACGTAAACAGAGAGCCGCACGTAAACCCCACCTATCCGAGTTGACAGGCGGCAGTGTCATTGAGAATATTGCACAGACACGACGCCTAGCGGAAACAGCACTTGATAACAGTCGCCATGCGAGTCGCATAATGCCTGATGAACCGGCGACAAACACCGCATCCGGTTCTAATGAGGAAGAGGACGAGAATGCTATATCACCCGACATCGATGATTGTCATGTCATTGTTAATGATAAATCCACCGAGTTTATGCTGGCAACAGTTGTCGAGGAAACGGGCAAGTAAGTACAGAAAGCGGTGAAATAAAAGAAACCCAACCAACAATAGCAAAAAAAAAAAAAAAAATTAAATCCACAGAAAGGCAAATAGTAGCAAGTCCCTTAGAAACGAAATTAAAGTCAGTGGTGGCGCTTACGCTTAGTATAGAACACACACACATAATCACAGATACTTACAGAGGCACATACATACACACAAACGTACAAACTGACGGATTGACTGACTTGATAGAAAGATAGTTAGATGGACAGACAAACAATTCAGAGGAATGTGCGCTTGCTTTCATCAATGCTACGATGCTAAACTGAATTAATTAGCCAACATAGTGTTCAGTGTTGCTTATTTGGTTTGGTCGGATGCTTCTGAGGATGGTTGAGGGATGATGTAGAATGCAATCGAGTGCTAAAGGCTGAAAGTAGTAAAACACGTTGCTCAACTTAACCCAACATCATTATCATCATCATCATAGTCATCATTAGTCATCAGCATGGGCAACAGCTACATCAGCTTCATCAGCATCAGCATCAGCATCAGCGTTATTATCATCATTGCTGCAATGAAAGGATAAAAAGGATTTATCCTCTCTGTGTAGTCAAGGGAAAATTCTGTCAAAAAGTTTCATTCATTCGTTTGCCATATTTCCGTTCATTTTGCTGTGCATTCTGTTGGTTTGGAAATACTCGTCGAAACATGCGGCAACAAAGTATTGTATGTGAGTGTGTGTGTGTGTGTGTGTGTGTGTGTGTGTGTTAAGTTGAATTGAGTTGAGTTGTGTTGGATTATAATTTGCAACAGGCAACTACTACATATAATACTATAAATATATATATATACACAGTCAAACTTCGATAACTCGAATGTCTCCAAAACTTCAATTTATATGTACTCAATTATGAACATAATTTGATTATCTCCAAAAATCTAAGAGAAGATGTGATACTAAGTTGTATGTTCTAGGGAAACCCACGTATACGAAGAATATTTGTCGTTAAATTGCGATTTAATAAGGAAGTCGTCACATCTTTAAAATTAAAATTCGATAATGTCTATAAATGTAATACATATATACATACAATATCTTTAAAATTCAAGCACTTCAAAGTTGCACACAAGTACATTGGGAAACTCACGAATTACGAAGGACATTTTTATACTCTTCACGCAAAGAATGGTATAAGAAGTTTATCAGAGAAGGAGAAGGAGGCATCGGAAACCCCATTAAGTGTTTATTGAATTGATTTAGCCATGTGTGTCTGTCAGTCTGTATATATGCAAACTATTTCCTCAGTTTTTGAGCTAAAGAACTGCAATTTTCTTCATCAGAATCAATTTGGTCCATTTATTTCTATATGAGAAAATGAAGACTACATAACTTAAGTAGCTTTAATTTTCTTGTTTATTAAAATAAATCAAATTCTCTTTATGTAAATCAAACTGTTTTGTGCATTACAATTATTCATATTATAGAAGTTTGACTGTAAATACATATATTGCTTTATTGTTATAAAAGAAAAATGTAATAAAAAAAAAATAAACAAAAAAAAAAAACAAAACGAAGAAAAACATTTTCAACTGAATTACGAGTATTTTGCACTACAGAACAGAACTAGCAGTAAACTAAGTACTAGTACTTTTGCCCTTTTGGGGGCTTCGTAATTTTATTGTACGAGGACAAACGAAAGTTGAAATCCTGCAGCCAACATTCAATACAAAGTCTAAAGCATCAAATCAAGTTCCAAGGCCGTAACAACTTGCAATATTTTGACTTTCCCATTCACAAATCATTCTTTCGTAACCAAACCGTATGAAAGTTGTTTATTGCTTCAGCACCTTTCATGAACAAAGCCATGCCTTTGATCCTGAATTGATGTCCTTTGGCTAAATACTCAATACTCATAGTGCCTACATACTACAAGGCTAATACTCATTCTGTTACTCATACTTTGTTCAGCTTTTTGTGTGAGTGATTACACAATGACATCAACCTCGACATCAACATCAACATCAACATCAGCATCAACTATTACATATTCTATACCTATATTTTCTCGTATTGTACCTACATACATATTTCGAAATCAACAAGAATAACATTGACAAGGGACTACTGTAGTAGTACAAGGTGGGAAATGAATGAAAGTTTGCTGAATTACTCTCAATAGTCGTTATATTGTACTAGTAGTTTTAGCTGCTGAAGTCAGCATGAAATGCAATTTACTAAGGATTTGATTTGCGGTTAATGTACGATTGTTCTTTTTCTTTTCGATTTCGATTTCGATTTCAATTTTGATAAGACGAAAATTGTGCTAGTCATGTTAGAAGACATGACTGAGTGTTCGAGATAATAAAGGTAATGATGATGATTTAAAATTGTATTTAACAAGAAACGGGCCAGAGTCAGTAACTTCGGTCCGGTCAGGTCCATTGAAATATTCAAACTATGCACGTGCAGTTTTTGTTTTGGATTATTTGATTGTGGTAATCGCTGATCGAAAAACTCAAATAAAACAAAAATATAAAAAGACAAAATGAATTTTTTTAGCATATAAGGCAAAGTGTATGAACACTAGAACAATGAAATGTCATTTGGTTTAACGTACTCGCCTCTCATAGAAGACTTGATGAACAATTAACTTTGATCCCAATTAAATCTCACTTTTCAACTGAACAAAAGCTAGTTTCTAACAAGAAAAAGAGGTAATATTAATCTATGCCGAAATTGTTATACTCTTCACGCACCCCTAGAAAACGTTACTGCCTATGCTCCTGCCATTGAGCTTATAGAAGCATTTCATTATTGATTTGACTTATGTTTAATGTCGAGTCAATTTACAAGCTGCATTTCTACATTGATACTGAAATATTTACATGGGATATGATCCAGTAATCCTAGAATCTGAAAGTTTACATTGTTGATGAATATTGGTCAGACACTGAACTATCCAAATTTCTGTTCGTTAATAAAAAAAAAAAACTGGGCCAAGTGTGAGTCAGACTCGTGCACGGAGGGTTCCGTACCAGATTAGGGTTCGTATGGGAGGTACCCCCCCAATGGTTCGATTAGAATGATTCCAATAAATGTACTGCGCCTATATCAAAAACTTATAGAGTCTAAATTTCTGTTCAATACTCCAAAAAACAAAAAAGTTTTTATAATATTGTAAGAACCTGAATTTTAATGGAAGTTTGTATGGGAGGTACCCTCCCGATCAAACTGAAATTCCAACAGTATAGATTTCTAATGTATGGCCACCAACACTTAAATTTCAAAAACATGGAATTACTGGATCGTATAGCTGCCATACAAACCAAAATCTTTCTTGTATGGGGACCCTTAAAGTTTTCGAAAATATTTTAATTTTAGTATTTGTTGCTGATGCCCGGATAGAACTACAAATTCTTTGAAAATTTCAAATGACCCGAGGACAGACGGGCAATAGGGTTCCCTTTGGTACCGTTTTCGACCGAAACTCTAATAAGGACGTGAATTTAAAGCTGTTTTCATATGGGAGCTATACAATCCAGTAATCCAAGGGTCTTGCAACACATAATGTTAGTGAATGTGGATCAGATCTTATACTAACCGATTTTTAGTTCGATACTACAAATATCAAAGAACTTTCTCTAATAAGAAAATGAGGTCCGATTTCGCTGATTCCAAGAAATGTACAGCGTCTAGTGTAATGAAAATTTCTTGCGATTTTAGCTCCTCTCTACATTAATGAACACGTCTCGTCGAGTTCATCAATAATATATATATTGTATGGCGTCTCCAGTGTTCATTTCTGTTTGTTGCAAACTTTATGAAAAGCTTATAAAACTATTGACTTTGTTAAGAGTATAAAAGATAATTTTTGTGTGGATACTATCTGTTCCATTAATCGGAGAAATGCAATTCCAATAAAGATATAACAACACAGACTATAAACCATTTCTGATTCTACCGAAGCTTTCATTCCTTTTATATTGACAAAGTTTAGGAAAATGATAAGAAAAACTTCCCCGTATAAAACAACAATTACTCAAAATAATTTATAACATGTTTTGTAAAATTACTAATCTTTCCATATCTTTGATTCATACAAGAAATATGGAAACTGGAAATGTTCACTTTAATTAATACACAATTTACATTTCGTCCTTTTCCTCAAATTATTTTTTATCTCATTTATATTACATTATGATTATGATTATGATGTCACACTGAATGATCAATCCATCCGATGTGATCCAATCCGATCCGATCATTTGACTGATCCGATCCCATTCCATTCAATTTGATTGCTGGGATTGTTGGACATGTTTGCGATTTTATATGCAAACTGAAGCAGTGTTGTGGCTCAAATCACCACACAACCACAATTGGTTGTCGCCGATCCAAATGGTAATCATGATTCTGGTTATGCACCATCAAACGTTGACGATGTCCTTGCAGGAGGCGCCGTTGCTAGTAGTACAACGCCGCCGGATAGTCCAATACCAAGTGGTGCAACATTGCAACGTTCCAGTGTGAGCAGTCGACGAAATATTGATGCTGGCGGCGGCGGAAGTAGTAGCGGTGGTGGTGGTGGTGGAGGTGGTGGTACCGATACCGGTGAGGATACACCAAAGCGTGGTGGTGGAAATGGTGAACCAGCACTAAGGTAAGTGAAATAAAATTAAGCAAGCTCGTATGTATTTCCATTGTCATCATTATTTCCGTAACATTGTGTTGTATTTTTTTTTATTTTTTTTTTTTTGTAACAAAATGTAATTTGAATCAACAAGTCTCTTTTGGGAATTTTCACTATTCAACTTTCTTCATCTTTTCTTTTTTTTTTTTTTCTTTTCTCTTATTTTCTTGATTTTAGCGTTGCCATGAAGCCATTATCCTTTGTACGTTATGGCGTACAGGAGGCCATAACATTGGCACGCAATGATTCTACGCTATCGACAACATCGAAAACGTCCTCGCGCAAGGATAAGAAAAACTCACAGGCCTCAAGGTAAACCAACAAACATACACATAAATACATCCATACAATATATATACACAAGCACAAACACATTCATTCATCTATCAACATTAATTACAGTTATTAGCTTAGTTTGCGGTTTCCATGCGAACTTCAACTTGAATGTTAAATGAAATTTTTCTTCCTTTAGTTTTGTTTCTTTTAACCTGCATCCTTAAATGTGTAAAATAGAAGGGTATATTAAGTTTTAACAAACGTATGTAACAACTAAAAATACTATAGATTATAAATACGTGTTAGTTCAATACATATATTTGGTTTGAATAATGAAATCAATCCATGATATGATATGATATGATATGATATGATATGATATGATATGATATGATATGATATGATATGATATGATATGATATGATATGATATGATATGATATGATATAATATGATATGATATTTGATATGATATGATATGATATGATATGATATGATATGATATGATATGATATTCAAAATTGCCGGAAAGTTTTTGTTTTGTCCTGAAGATATGATACTAAGTCATTTGAGTTGAGACCTGGACAACTCATAATCTTCGAGTATTCCAAATCGAAAATATATTTAATCGGGGAATGAGGCTTTGCATGTTGTACTATAGACATTTAGAATCATTTTTGTCTGTATTTTTTTCACTCATATCTTTGTTTCTCATAGCTAAATCATTTAGTAGGTAGGTAGTACTTTCGTTGGTTCAATAGGACTCACCCAACTATGGTGACCTTATAATTGTAGTATGTATGTAGTTTCCTTTATTTCTTTCGCACGCGAATATCATGTTTGTGGCAATTTATTTAAAAATGAACACTCACGTTTAATGCAGATTCACAATCTACAAAGTTCACAAGGCATCAAAAAAGAAACGTGAAAAATCCTCAGCGAAAAAGGAACGTAAGGCAACCAAGACACTTGCTATAGTATTGGGTAAGTATTATATTGTTAATGACATTTGCTTGCTATATAATCTATATTTACCTAATTATATCTAAGTCAAAAGGTAATAGAGAAATGATAAGATATAATAAAAAAAGGAAGGCAATCTTTATTTTTTATATTGTTATCATTATTATTATTTATTATTATTATTATTATTATTATTATTATTATTATTATTATTATTATTATTATTATTATTATTATTATTATTATTATTATTATTATTATTATTATTATTATTATTATTATTATTATTATTATTATTATTATTACACTGAACTACTGAGAAAATTTGTTTTCTGAGTCAGACTGATATGGTAATTGTGGAACCAACAAAGGGAAAAATGATATATTATTTTGTTCATTAGAATGTTGATTTGAATATAAAAATTAATTATGCTTACATGGATATTACATATTATTGTTCTATATTTGCCTGGACAGCCAACTTGTCTCAAAATCTTTTATGGAAAGCAGAACAGAATCTATCCTTTTACAATAATACTCAATGTCACTTTGTCAAGAGATCATATGAAATCATATACCACCGATTATGGCAATAATTTGGCATCCGCTTAACAAGTTATAGGAAAAAGTTCTTGAAGGGAATGTGTATTGAAGCCTAGGTGATGAGCATGTGAATCTGCAGAATCTTATAGAGAACGCGTGCATCAAGAATAGAGATGGCAGTGCCTGAGATATATTTTTCAAAGGACCAGTATTTTGCGCTCAGTAAGACACTTTGCGGGGAATGACAATGCATGCATTCCTGAGGCTTACATTTGTAGAGCAAGCAATGCTAATCCAAATATTCACGTTTCTTTAATGAAATTCAAAAAATGTTTCAGTTTTTCTCAGTAGTCATTTAATTTAAATTATCATTTTGTTTGTAACGCATGGAACCATGCACCGTAGAACCAATTTAGTGGGTAGATTATATTGGAAGAGAAGAATAGTTTAAATGTCTCAGTTTCTGCGATTTTAAAATGACTTTTTGTACACGATTCTATGCGTTACCAACAACACCAACAATGGAGTCTAAACTTAATCCTGGATTTTATTAAATAGAGTTTCATATTTCTTTCTTGCTCTCTCTCATGGTTTTTATTGTTGTTCTATTTTTGTTTTTAGGTGTCTTTCTATTTTGTTGGCTACCATTCTTCTCCTGCAACATCATGGATGCTATGTGTGCTAAATTTAATAAAGACTGTCGTCCTGGTGTCACAGCCTATATACTAACGACTTGGCTCGGCTATATAAATAGTTTTGTCAATCCAGTCATTTATACAATATTCAATCCAGAATTTCGCAAAGCATTCAAGAAGATCATGCATATGGGGTGATTAAAGAAATCAGAAACCCATTATAAAATTAAAAATACATATAATAATAATAAGAAAAGGAACCAGAACAACTGCAAGAAGGACGAGAACAAGGAATTCAGGCAGAAATGTAATCGAAATTTAGATTCAAATGCAAATGCAAATACAAATATCAAGATAAAGATGAAACATATAAAAATTGACTAAATTTGGAACTACTCACAACTATAATAAAGGAAGAAATTCCATGAAAAGGTAAATTTAGTAGAATTTAAAGAAAATACTTAACTAGAAAATTATATAAATATTTTAAGCTTAGTACTAGTAAAAAATTTCTACTGTGCCAAAAAAGAAGGCAATTGCAAAGTTTTTTTTTTTTTTTTTTTTGTGAAAAAGAATAAACCAAAATCTTAACTCTAATCTATTTATATGTCATTAAGCTGTTTGTATATGAATGTGTATTATATGTATTACTAAAATACAGAAAAATCTAGTTTAGAAAACCCCAAGAACAAGAATCTTATTTGAAAACTAAGTAAACATTTGAAATATTAAAAAGAAAAAAGAAATTTTTTTTGAAATTATTCAATATTGTATTGAATATATTATATTGTATATATATGTTAGTATACAACTTTGAACTAACTAACTAATAAACTCTAAAACATATATAATATACTTATACATAGCATATAAGATTATACTATAATAGTAGATACTATGTTAGGTAAGCTAAGATTTTCGAAAAAAAATGAGTATAGAAACTTATATTAAAGAATGCATCTTCTACATTTTTCAATATAACGAGGACATCGTTAAGTTAGTCACTCATTCGCTCATGAGTAGAGTACCTAATAAGTTCTATAAAGACTTTCAAAGTACTTTAGGTATTTAAGGTAATTATAACACAACAATAAAATTTCATTTTCTTGGTGTATTTAAAAAAGCATTTAATAAAAATTAAAAGAACCAGGAATTATTATTCTATTCACATTATATTAGTACTTAGTATAGAGTAAGCTAAATTTTTTGTTTTTTTTTTTTGTTAAGTAAAAAAGAATTCAGTCATAAGTACCTCAATTTCGGTTAAGTAATTCTTATGTTTCAAAAGTGAGTACTTGTGAATTATATGTATATAGTCTTTGTCTTTGGGTAGCTTCAAAAGTTCTTGAAATACCTAGCATGTATTGTGTTTTGAACGTTACAAATATTTTAGTATCTCAAAGAGACAGAGACAGAGACAGAGAGAGTCTTTGCTTGAGTTGTTGAGAACATTGGAGATTACAAGTGTTTGTAGTACAAGAATATACAATAGTATTCTCACTCTCTCTTTCTCTCTCTCTCTTTGTATAGTAAAGTATATTTTTGTTTTTTCCTTCTTTGATTATTTCCTTCAAAATGAGCTGCAACGATATTTCGTTCAATTTTTGTACATATCATTCTACCAAAATAAACAAACAGAACTTCTTCATCCAAGATGATGATGGCATTATATTTTATTGAATTAAAAAAAAATATATATATATATATATATATTAATATTAATAATATAAGAATACAAATAAGAATAACATTAAATATATAAATTTCAACAAATAATGCCGAGTATTTTATCCCAATAAACTAAATTAAACTAAACCAAACCAAACCAAACCAAACTAAACTAAACTAAACTACTAAACCAACGATGGCAGAGCATATCCTTTGAAAAGAATTATTATTTTGATTTCTATTATTTTAGATCTACTATGAGTAAGTAAGCAGAAAATATTATAAGAATATTAACATAATAATAAATTAAATTTAGTAAAACTCAATGAATGGAAAAGTGTTTGTTTAAAAATATAAACAAATGCAAATAATAAGAACGATTTTAATATTAATCAAATTAATATAAATAGGATTAAGTATTCCTAAATAAATTCTAAATGTACCAAAAATTAAGCAACATTACAAAGTTTCTTCCACTGCATAAAACATACGAGTATCAAATATCCTTTTTGATGCCTTACTGAAGAAGTTCAATTCATTTCAGATACTATTTCAACTAAATAGTAACTGAAAGAACATCAAGAACTCATGCTTCTGTTTTTACTTCTTCAATGATGATAATCAAATGGAGGCAATCAAGCATAACACACAAATCAAATCCATTAAAAGAAATTGAGCCCAACCAAATATTGTGAAGAAACTTTGCTTGATGTTGCTTGAAGATATTACGAATCGAAATATGCAAAAATTTAAATCTATAAAATTTTTTTTTTTTTTTTTTTTTGTTAATAGAAATTTAAGAAAATAAAACAATTAAAATAAACTAATTGAATTGAATTGAAATTCTTAACATTTAGTTTGTTTTTTTTGCTTAAGATAAGATAGACAAAATATAAATTAAGTTATTTACATGAAATATTATTGTATTATGTATGGTAGGAAAGACTAGTATTAGGACAAAATTAATATTATATAACTTAAATTTCTTTGTTTTGGTACAAAGTACACTTTATGTCTAGGGTAACGTACGCTGAACAAATCCAAAGGTCTCAACACAAAATAAAACAAAAAATTGTATTGTAGTAAAACAGAAAATATAAATTAAAATATTTTTTAAAATGCATTAAGTAGCAAAACCACAAAAAAAAAAAGAAAAAAAAAATTACTAACTATGTGCGAAGGTGTATGAAGGATTTAAGAATATAGTCAGTGTCATTCATTCGTCTAAATGAATTGTTAAGTATTGATGTGAAAAGTATTTATGGAAAACTATGTTAAGGTGTGACAATTAAGTAACGGGACTGAGTATACCACAGTCGTCTGTCTTTAGCTTTAAGAGTGGGGATGGATGGTGAGTGACCTTGATACTACTACCTACTGCGCAGAATCCACTTGATCCCGCCTCTCTGTCTAGTCTAGTTTGCTTTGAAACCTAGTTTGAGTAAAGTGTTGTGTAATAGAAGTGCCGGAAAAATGATTAGTTTAAAAATCGAGCAGCGAATTAATTTAAAATTTCTCGTAAAATTAAAAAAACCTCCAAGTGAGTGTTTTCAATTGCTAAAAAATGTGTTTGGTGATGACTGCATGTCACGTACTAGAATTTTCGAATGGCAAAAACGATTTTCTGAGGGCCGGGAAGAAGTTGATGATGAGGAACGGACTGGACGCCCTGTGACATCAAGAATTGCAGAAAACGTTCAAAAAATTAATAAAATTGTTCGGAAAGACAGGCGTTTGAGTCTTCGGATGATATCAGACATGTCGAATGTAGACAGAGAGACAGTGAGAAAAATTTTACATGAAGATCTGAAAATGACAAAAGTGTGTGCCAAAATGGTGCCAAAAAACCTCACAATGCACTCTCTGTGAAGCAGTTCTTAGCGAAAAAATCAATTACCGTGCTCGAACACCCACCGTATTCACCAGATCTCGCTCCCTGCGACTTCTACCTGTTCCCCAAAATCAAAAGTTCGTTGAAGGGAACACGTTTTGAGTCGGTTGAAGAGGTAAAAGCAAAAACGGCAGACCTGCTAAGGAGTCTAACACTTAGTGACTTTCAGCACTGCTTTAACCAGTGGAAAACTCGCATGCAGCGGTGTATAGATAGGGAAGGGGAGTATGTTGAAGGAGATTAATTGTTATTTGTAATAAGTTTTCAATAAAGTATGTTTTACAGACCAGTCCCGTTACTTAATTGTCACACCTCGTATACAAATTAAATGTGCGTTAATAATAATTACTACTTACTTCTACATAAAGAAAAAAAAGAAAATCTATAAAATAAATATACCTAAAAACAAATATAAAAGTGTAAAAAAAAAAAAAAAAATAAATAACAATAATTAAAATAATGAATTATAAATAATAATAATAACACGTACATATATAAAACTTTTACTTATATTAAAAAACAAAATGGAGCAGTATCAGGGTATCAGATAAAAGATATTGTATAGTAAAATTATCAACTATAATATTTGATTAAGTAAAATAAATTTACCAAAATTGAGAAAATTAGCAAAATTTTTTGTTAGTTATACTAAGTATGTTCATGATAATGGTGATGATGATGATGATGATGATGATGATGATGATAATGATAATGATAATGAAGATGATAGTGCATAACTATTAACTATGATATATCGGATTTGTTTTTCAAATAATTCTGATTCTTACCTAGATCTATCTGTCATGAAAATGAAAGAACTTTTTTTTTTTTTTTTTCATTAAAGAAAAAAAAATTATCCATCAAATATTATTATAAAAATTCATCTATTCGTAACTTAGTTTTAATGACCGTCCTCTTAATTGTTTCTTATGTGACAAATAATTACCAAACAAAATAAAAAATGTGTGTGCAATAAAATTTTAATATTTTATAATAAATTACACATATAATATTGTATTAACAGAACAATATAACAAACACAATCAAAAAGAAAATTTAATATAAATAAATAAAAAAGAAATATTGTAATAAATAATAAAATCAAACAAACACTTTAATAAAAACAAAATATATAAGTGAAATACTTTAAAAAATCAAAATAATTATAAAATGAAGATTATCATATACAAAATGAAAACTATAACTAAATAAATAAGAAGAAAAAATTGTATATCTAAAAAAAAATGGAAAATCCAAAAAAAACATTGAGTACGTAAATTTTCTTTGGTTTGATCAAAGATTTAATATCCTTTGCCTTAAACATTGTATTGTACTAAATTTTAATGAGTTGTTGTTGTGGAAAATTAAAACATTTTCGGGCCTTGCAATGAGCTCAAGATCCTTCTCAGCAAAGAACCTCGATATCTTCTCGCAGTTAATCAGTTTCATTAGGGAAGCTTGGGCAAATGAGCAGGCAACATGACTGAATCCTAATACTTTAAGTAGATCGGGGACTTTGAATATGCGTATGTAGAACCTTTGACAATTGTGTGGGAAGCCCCGAAATTATATTTTGCCCAGGGTCCCAACAAACCCGAATAACTGATTATATAAATTCAAGAGAATCTTTCGCAAAGTAAACGACTCATTTTCAAAAACTCTTTTTATAGTGATGCTATCTTTAAAGTACGACTACGAGTAGAAAAGGTACATCCTACGTCACTAACATTCTGTTATAATTTCATGACCAGCGAACATTTCGATGCCGAGTTATTGCTTTATAAGTAACAGTGTGTTTATAGCATCGGTCGAAAAATGAACTTCGAACAAAGAGCGAATAATACAATAAGTTTTGTTTTAAACTTGGAAAAACTTTAACTGAGACCTTTGAATTAAAGAAACAATTGTATGGTGATAATTGTTTATTCCAATCCAGATTCCATGAGTGGTTTAAACGTTTCAAAGAAGGTCGTGAAGACATCAAGGACGATGAACATCCCAGTCAGTATAGTTTAGTGACTAAAAATCGGTCAAGTTAGATTCAGAGGAAGGGATGTACCCCCGCTAGTGCTCCGATTTGGCTGATTCCAACAAATAAACAGCACCTATGTTTAGAACTTATAGTATGAAAATTTCTGTTCATTAGTGTAAGAGTCAAATAGTTTTTCTCTTAAGAACCTGAATTTTAATGGTGGGTTTCTATGGGATGGTTCTGACAAATGTACTGTAATAGTATTGTACAATTTCAGCTCTCTAGCTGAAAAACTTAGAGACTTGTTTGCATACATACAGACGGGCAGACGGGCATGGCCTCTTTTTACTTGTTTTTTTATAGTTTTAGTTTCTAACAAACTAATCATTATAACCATCATCATTATTTTCGTAATACTTATTTGTTAAGTAAGCTAACCCAGTTTTACTTATAGGTACTTGCAATTGGAAATGGAGGTACAGGGTATACAAACTTTATAAATGGTAATCTACTAATAAATAATAAATTTTAAAACAAAACTAAAATTGCTCACAACTTTTGTACTTTCCTAAAGTCAAATTTAATCAAGAATTTTAAATATTTGTCTATATATATATATATATATTTACAATATAAATTGATAAAGAATAAATATTTAAATTAATAAATAAAAAGACAAATAAATATTTAGCAAATTATATGTAATAAAAAAAAAAAACAAAAACAAAAAAAAAATACCCCAGAAAATTAAAAAAGAATCTATTCTGAAGAATGAAAAATTAATATAAGGAAAATCAAAAAATTCTAAAAAGAAATAAATTAATGGAAATATCTAAAGAATATGCATAAGATACCCAACAATTGCAATACTATTTGCAATAAAATACAGTTGTGAATCTCATCTCATTGAGAATACACTCGTACATCTTCCAACAGATGCTGATGAATTGAATGTTTGAATGCTCTACAAGAGAATTGTCAACAAGGCAAAAACACTCCTCGGTAAAACTCGAGTCTAGAGGAATATGTCCGAGAATTGTATGCCATATAGAAAAACATTTCTGAGGGCTACTAACTAACCAATGTACTTATATTAAGAAACTACAATATTTACAAAAAAAAAAAAACTAATTTGAAGATAATTTTTAAACAAACCAAATATCCTGCAGATTAACAGATCAACCCTATCAAGGTTTATACTACTTATAATAAATAAAAATGGTGTCCCATAATTTTCAGAACAACTACAATGATTTCCATACAAGTTGTATAAATTAAAAACTGCTCACCTCTTAATTGATTTGTGTGAAAGTGTGTCTATTACAATAGTATTGTATATGATACAGTAAATCGCAAAAATTGAAGTCCAACGGCATTAAATCACGTGATCTGGGTAGGAAATTTAGACTATCAAAATGCGATATTGGGGACATAAGACTCTTGTTCTAGCTCCATTGGAGGTGCTCGTATGTCGAATATTGTAGCATAACCTTTGATTAGCCTTCTCTCCCAAAGAGATATCTTGATTTATTCCACTCGAAAATTAACAAAACTCAACCAAATGGCGTACTATTGAGTTTTTGAATGAATTTTAAAACACCTCTGACAGATGCATACAATATTAACTAGTACATACCTCTGTTCTACCTTAAGTACCCTTAACATCCTGATGGATGTTACATAAAACTATGTATTTGCATAAATTTAATATGCATGGATTCATATAACCATTTACCTACACATGGCTGTGGCTGTGGGTATGGATATTTGGGGTCTTATAATAAACAAAAAGTATATTTTTTTTTTTTTTGTTTTATATAAAAAAAAAAACTAAATGGAACATTAAAAATTTATAACATAATGCAATTTTTTTTTTTTGTAGCAAATTTTTTGTTATAAATGTGTTGTTGGTGGTTAAACTAAATGTTAAACTATTTATGTGTATAAAAAATAATTATAAATTTAAGAGAAAATCAAAGTTAAAGAAGCATAAACCACTGGTTAAAAAATATATTTATAAAAAATAATACTAATAAAAAAAAAAATCTAAAATAAAAAGTAACTAAAAGAAATTATGAAGGAAAATATTAAAGAAAACTAAATATTTAATTAGTTAAATAAATAAATTATAATTGATGATTTATATAAAGTAAAAAAGCGAAGCAAACTAAACACTAAACTAACATATTTTCAAGCAATGATTTGTTAATTTTTTTTTTTTTTTTTAATAATTTCTATGTAAAAGCATTTAAAAATAATAAAGAAGAAAAAAAATTATGGACATAATAAAACAAAAAAAAATAATTAATGAAAATAATACCGAAACTTATTTAAAAAAAAAAAAAAAAAGAAAAGAAAGAAATTATTTTTAGGTGTAAACTTATGTATGTAAATGTTAAAAATACTTAAAAAAATCAAGAAAGTATCAAACAAAAAGAAAAACTATTTCGACTTCATAAATATGAAAATACACAAATAAAATAACAATAAAAAGACAAAAATGCATTTGAATTTAGTTTAAATGGGGAAGGAATCAAACGAACTGCCGATCAATCAAAGGAATGGTAAGTTTAGCTAAGTTGATATCATTCTTTATCTTCATTTAAGGGCAAAGTTTGGTGCTTGGTGAGGACTGGTAATCTATTTTCGCAAAATAACTTTGACCATTCATAAATTACGTCACACGAATTTCATGATTTTATAATCAACAAGCTATCCCGACGTGCATTCCTTTCCTTCATTCGTTTGTTAGTTTTTAGAATCTCAGTATTAAAATAATATATAAAAACACCGACTAAGTGCCAGTCGATTAAACCAGAGCGGTCTAGTTCGGTGGCAGGATTGCTGCCTTGTACCGAAGGCAATTTAATGCAAGCAGGCTTGCCATCTTTGCTAAGTGTACCGTAATAATTCCTCTACAGTAAAACCGCTAAACACTAGGTCGCCATTGCCTAATTTGTGAAAAACGGAGGACACCACGAGAACGTTGAGGTTAACAGTTGTGTAGAGAGGTTATACGAGACACATCGTACACCATGACCACCAAAGGAAGGGTTCCATACCATTGTACTATTTTAACTGAAGTTATGTAAAATTTGCTTTTGTATTCATTTTTTTTTTTTTTTTTTTTTTTGTGTTTGGTCGCAAAAGGGCCTTATAAAACAAGGCATAAAAGTATACTACAAAAAAAAAAAAAAATTAAAAAAGAATATTAAATACAAAATGGTGACAACATGATTCTTGTATGAGGATACGTTTCTTGTATCGGGCCCACTTTCATGTTTTAACATGATTTCATTTTTATTATTTGTTGTAGTAAGCGTAATGTGGAACAGACCAAGAACAGAAGGGCGGACAGCGAAACTTAGTAATAAGGTTCCTATTGGTTCCCTTTGGTCTCTGAATACATGTGCCATCTTACTTCCTTTTTAGATTTTTTAAGGGAAAATATGTTACTTTAGACTGGTCGTATTGTCTTTTGTAAGGTCCTTTATTTATGTCCTAATAATTTCTAAGGTTGTGGCTGCCAAGTCATGATTGCAGTCATGTGCCGGAATCAAATTTTGGTTGCTACAAGAAAATTCGGTTCAGTATATTTTGCACAAAATAGAAAAATGATAAAAAATAAAATGTTAAAGGACTGGTGCACGCCATAATGGTGGAAAAAAATATACTTTACTATTCAATATTTTTAATACCAAAAACAATTTAGATGATGAAGAGAATCCAGATCTACCGCTATCGGAACCAGTCCAGAAGAAGAACTGGCCAACAAATATCCTGATTTCCTTGCTCTTGGGATCAAGTTTCTTCCAGAAATAGCAGTTGTCATCGACTCTACACGCCAAAGATGGTGCTGTCATTGACATCATCGAAAAATCACACTTAACCGAAAGATTGCTAGCGTATCTTGTCGATACTTTGGAATATATGAGTACCGGTGATTAATTTGCATAAAATGAAAGTTTTGATCAACTCTTTAATGAATCAGAACCAGACTTGGTAGCCTTCAGTCAAACTTATCACAGAAATACGGAATAAAAACAGTTCCGTCTTCATTGGAATAGACGTGTTTACAGCCGTCGAAAATTGAAGATACCGTTTGGCATTGAATCGAATAGATCATTTATTTTGAGTTCAGCTGCTTTAGCTTCCTCTTCGGAATCTAAAATCTTTTCTATTTAGAACGTTCACAACTTGTAATGAAATCCAGGTTTTGACCACGACTACACCTATGTATTATAATGCAATTCCTAAAAAAAGAGAGATCTGGATAAAAAGTTTAATGATTTTTATTTCTATTTAAAAATATATTAAACTTATATACAATATGATGATAAGTAGAGGCTTCATGAAGAAGTAAAGCTATAAACTAATATTTGGTGGTAGCCAAAAAACAGTGCAAAGGGTTAAACTTGAATATTTCCAATTTAAGCACACACAAAGAACGTCTTGCAATCTCATATGGATATACCATAAACCATGTAAGGAAGCCTTCAAAGGTATAGTTATTTGCTATATAACCACATAGTAGAGGGCTGCACGAGTACAATCACTTTCTTACAATAAATGGGTACCACTGAATATCGTACTCACTTTCCGCAACCAGGCACCTGAAGCAATTAGTGAGTACTCATTTTTTTGAGTGAGCGCTGCATAGTAAATTTTAACACTCATTTGATTGTTTGGTTTGTTTACCTACAAATGAGTAAAAAAAAAATTTTAAAAAAACTTCTTCTTACTTCACGAAATAACACACGAGTACAAACACAATTTAATTCGGTATTGCTCCGTTTGAATGAATGTATAAAACCTTCACGGACACGTTTAACTAGAATATCCCAAATGAAAAAGAAGTTCGAGAAAAACGCGTTTCAAATTTTTAATTTACTCACTAATTGGATAATTTTAGAAGATATAAATATTCTCTTATCATGCTGAGAGTACCATATGTACGTTCTTCACACTTTAATTAAACGTGTGCGATATTTGTATTCATTCGAATTCATTAAATATGAATGAGTGTCAAATTCATTTAAATTAAACATCAGTACCAAAAATGTCATTTTGAATGAATTCATGTAAACCTCTAGTACAATATATGTTAACATTAAGCTGATATGTACATTGTAGTCTCCGTTGGTAGAATCTTAGTTTTGTCATGCGTACGAGTATCACCATACTACATACAATGAGCTACTTTCCTTGCATAACTAAATAATTGCGTTTATGTTGAGATACTTTATAGCATTTCAACGCTATCATCAACTTTATTGTCATCACTCAAAGCATATTTTAGTCCTATTTGTATGACACAGCGATATTATTATACTCGTACAGAAAGATGTGCATCTTAAGGATGCCGAATTTATTCGAAAATGGTATAAAATTATTATAAACAAAGCAGTTTGCATGAATAAATAAGTAGGCAACGATAAGAAGAAAATAATAATAATTTGAAATAAAAAAAATATATGAAGATTTAAAAAAATATTATAATAAACAACAAAATAAGGAGGAAAAACTAGATGGGCACACCCAGCCTAAATAGTCCTTAGAAGTCTCTATAAAAAATTTAAAGCAATTTAAACTGCGCGAAACTGCGTTAAGTTGTTGTGGTACTGAGAATATCTTTATACCCTACACCTCAATAAAGTACATAAGGCATATTAAATTGTATAAATGGAGCAAAATGAGAAGGACCCCTCCAAATTCATGAATTTGCTTGACTGTAATGGTTTAGTTTAAAACTGTTTAGCGCCTAATAAATTTTGTTTTAAACTTAAGTAGATACAAACTCGTTCTAAATAGGAATGTTTAAGCTGCTTAAAAGCAAATGAACAGTTCTAAAGACCTGATGAATTTATACCTGACGTTCCCAACTTGATCATTGAAAATAGCGAGTCATTGCTAGTCCCTGAACCTGAACTCCTAAGCCACATACATACATTTTTAAGTATAGAAACACAAACTCTTGGAGCAGCCAGTCCTGTCCATTTGATGTCACAGTGTCGTGGTAGATAAGTTCCAATCCTTTTCCAATTTAATGCATTCATTGCTAAAATTGCCATGAATTTGAAATAATGATTTTTAGTATGCATTAAATTATAGTTTATAGGGTACAGGATATTCCTTAGTCGTTCTTATATGTTGTCTTTTTAAGTTTATTAGTTGTTTGGCACTCGTTGACGTTGTTGGTTGTTGGTTGTTGGTTGTTTCTTTGGTATGACGTGCGCACATGTGGCAAATATTAGTAGACATAAACTTAGTTAGTCATAGCCACAAAGATGTGCAAGTATATACTTTCTATATAACCACACATATACACAAACAGACATACCAACACAGATACTTTGAGATACATTATAGAGTTGGACAAGTTTACAGTTTACTTTACCTACACACATACACCAAAATTCTGTTGAAAGAAATTAAGACAAAATTGTAAAAAAAAATAAATCTTACAAAAAATGCCAAAAACTTTTAACTCAAGAATTTTACATGTAAGCAAAGAAAACACATATCTGAAATATGTAAAATATAATAAAAATGTAATATGTACTATGTTTCAAGGAATTGTGGTACATACTGCAAGAACTAAATAAGCAAAGTGATCATTATGTGATTAAAATTTAAATTACATGACTTCTAATCAATTTTAATACTATTGTATATCATACTAGAGTTGTGAAATATATTTAGTAAGTTGGTCAATTAAAATGTCTTGGGATTCAATAAATATAATAAATAATAACAGTTGCAGAATTTTATTTATATTCGAATTACTATTATGGTTGAGTTTATCTCATTTCTCTCTAAACTGAATTTCTAATGGATTATATTGATTGGTTTCTCGTGAAGTTTCCCTATTACTAGAAACATTCGTGTCTTTATAATTTATTTATTTATTTCCTCTTCATATACGAGGTGTGACAATTAAGTAACGGGACTGAGTATACCACAGTCGTCTGTCTTTAGCTTTAAGAGTGGGGATGGATGGTGAGTGACCTTGATTCCTACTGCGCAGAATCCACTTGATCCCGCCTCTCTGTCTAGTCTAGTTTGCTTTTAAACCTAGTTTGAGTAAAGTGTTGTGTAATAGAAGTGCCGGAAAAATTATTAGTTTAAAAATCGAGCAGCGAATTAATTTAACATTTCTCGTAAAATTAAAAAAACCTCCAAGTGAGTGTTTTCAATTGCTAAAAAATGTGTTTGGTGATGACTGCAAATTTTGATTATAAAAAAAATAAACTATTAACTATACGTACATAGTAGTGGTTTTAATTATCGATTAATTTAATTTAATTTAATTTAATTTAATTTTAATTACTAAGGAAACGAGGAAGGAAAAACTTTAATCTCAACATTAACTTAGGTAATTGGCACTTCATGGTAATAGTACAACTTACAGATTTGAGGAATAAATACTTATTATAAAAAATCTTATAACTACAAATATAGGACTTATTTATTTATTTATTTTTTGTATAATAGAAAACTTAATTCTAAAATACAATATGAAACCTCAAGCAACTAAGGCCTTGAGCTAAATTAAGTTCCATGCAGAGAAACGCCTTCAACTGATGAATCGTAAGGGTGTTTACGATTCACCATACAAGCTTGGTCAATTAGAAAAAAATTGTTGAAGCTTGAGAAGTTGAGATATTTTATTACATCATCATATCTATCTATATATATATATATATATACTAGGTGTCCCGGCGTGCGTTTGCGCGCCCTTCCTCGCATTCTTCTTTTGTACTCTACACAGCCCGGCGTCGCACAGGCAACCGAAATCCTTAAACTTGTGTGATCAGTACGATCATGAATAGAAAAGTTGAATTATATTTTTGGTCTTTCATTCTCGCTTCCCCCTACCGCTTTTTTTTTTTTGGACAACCGGACAGGCACAGAAAAAATTCCAGTGACTTGACAAATGAACAGCAACGTACACCTGGCCTTGTCTTCAGTATTATTGTATTATAGAGTCTTTCAATTTATTCAAAACAATTTGTAGTGCGTTGCACAGCACTTGAAATACTTTTTAAAAAAGGAGACGAATCGAATAATTTAATTCAAAAATTGGCATAGTATCCTTAGGGTTTTAACGCAGGCGACCTGATTAATTTAAAAATATGTCTCTAAGCTTTATATGCAACAATTGATTCACCAATTACGCGACAACTGCCCCAAATATCGGATCTAAAACTATCCTATGTCCAAGGCGGGAACCACTATTCACATACAAAAAATTTCATTGCAATCAGAAGAATGGTATTGCCGCGCATAAGACTCGAACAAACAAACAAACAAAGTTTAATTTTTATATAATAGATCACACACAAAAAATTTCATCAAAATCGGTCCAGTCTTTAAGAGAAGTTCAGTGACATACACACTCACAGAAGAATTATATATATAAAGATATAATCTAGACTACAAACAGAATGCTATCAGACTAACGTTTGCTTCATTCTTCACAAAACTCCTCGGATGGGAGCACTTTGACACATTTTTGGCAATTCTCAACAATAAACTAAAAAAAAAAAAAAAACCCAAAAATTACAATACTTCCATGCCAACCCAATGCAGTAGCAATCCATACATTGATCTCAAAATTATTTTTAATGGCATGTTTTGTTTGAAAGGTTATCTTTATTTACGAAAACAATTAGCATCTTGATGGTCTTGGTAGTTTCCAATTCCAAAGGATTGATTTTTTAAAGAATCTTACTTTAACTTTTGCTAGAACCAGCGTAATTCAAGTATTGGAAAACAGTAACATTGTAGTTCCCTTTGTTGAGGCCTTTAATTTGTGAACTGGATATTGTTCGGCAAGCATGTGAACAATGACATAAAATGGGCATTACCTCATCAGCATCATGGAAAGACAGATGGACCTATGCAAATAATCGCCAATATAACAACATTAATGAGCTCAAGACTCCATTAATTGCTAAATGGACTGAGCTTGATGTCCGTCTACCTTTTAAGTATCAAGAATTTATCTAAATCAATAAAAAAAAGTATCACTAGCATAGTTATATCAAATATTGTGAATATTGTATAGACTGGGCAAATCGCTAACGAAATCGTGCCTCTCCCCAAGCTTTCAAGATTTTCGAGATACTTAACAACAAATTGTGTGCAATTTTACTTTTGAAACACAACGCTTTTTTTGAGCGATTTCCATCTATTTCATATTCATCATCTTTGGTTATAATCAGTGGAGCTTGCATTGACTAGTTATAAGTCTATTACCTGCAACAAATCTGAAAGGATTATTCGGTCCGAAGTCTGAAACTTGATAGTCAATTGAATTAATTTAGTAAAGAATTGCTTTGTATTAACCCTTTCCATTCCGTTATCGGCGTGGTAACGACTGGCAAGCCTAGAATACAATTTGTATTTCCTTTACAGAGGAATAATATTTATCAAAATATACGCTAACACCGGCGGTCAATGACCTTAGCAGCATAGCGATGTGTCAATGCACCAAAGCGAAATATCTTGGGCTTTCCTTCAACAAAAGGGCCACCTTCAAGAAACATATCACCATAGTAGTTGGAATCTCTCAAACTAGACTAAAAAAGCCCTACTGGCTTCTCAGCATCAGAAACAAACTATCGATGTGAAACAAACCAACAGTGTACCAGCAAATAAACCCGCCATCCTGACTATATGACATACACGTCTAGAGTATAGCTGCAAAGTCAAACCGCAAACAGGTCCAGGCCACGTAAAACAAAGCCTTGCGCTTTCTTCCTGGGTGCGAAGAGTATGTGCGCAATATTACTCTACATCATTACCTCGAGCAGGTATAATGACCGATTGATGGCACACAAAAACAGATTATTCCGGTTTCTGGCTAATGCAGTACCTATAAGAAAGCTGAAGCGACGAAAACTTCGGATTCCTTATCCCTAAGTATTCCTTAGCAAATATTGTAAATATCAATAATAAATTTAGCTAAACTTTTTGACTTGCTCAAAAACTGGCAATCACTACCAGGTGTCTTACGGTCTTTAAAAACCATTTTCTAAGAAAATCTTGACAGATGTATTAATTGAAGGCTTGAAGTTGGGATAGTATAAAAATTATTGATCACTTTCCGCACTTAATTTCCTTACCACAATGTTTGTTGCATGTTTTTTTACAAGTTCAGTGTTTGTATTACTATCTTATGTTATCTTGAATTCTTATGAAAAGATTCATCACATCGAAATTGACGAAAAGTTGCAAGTGGCAAATTATATAAAACATTGAATTGTTCGGAAAGAATTAAGTACATACTATGTGTTTATATCAGAGTTCGCAAATAACTCTTATCATTTAGTTTTAAAATGAAGCGTTCATGAAAAACGGAAAAACCTCAATTTTCACATATGTAAAAACTCATACATATACACGAATAACCTTTAGAATAAATATCACCTTATATCGGTTTGTAGCGGACCTTGTCATAAACAAAAACCAAAAATAAATGGCAAGGTCCGCCACAAATATTTAAAAACGAAAAATAAATCACAAAGTCTTTTTCATCCCCACCAAGGAGGGAGTCATATTTACCAAAATAAATAAGACTCTAATTTAGTACCTGCGGATATACAATATATCCAAGGGGACGTTGATTGACGTTTATCAATCCATGTGCTTGGCACCGTGCTCTTAAGTCTTCTCAGATAGGTGAGCATGTAAAACAATGGTATTTCATCCCTTTACATTTCGGTTTCTTAACAACTGGTTGCTTGACAACCAAATGAAAATTTTGCCATTTATTTGCGAACTTTGGTTTATATGGTACAATTACTACTAGTACCAGTAAGAAAATGTCAACAGTCTTACATAAATATTAGCATATTGTCTCTTATTATTATTGTTTTGATGATAATGAACTCTTGAACTTGTTAAAGTTATTTATTTTTATTATCTTTTTTTTACTTAGCTTTATTTCCTCTGATCGAATTTACTGATAGGCAGTAATAGATTGGGAAAAATCGTATTATTTACATTTTCGGTTACTTAATTTTGCAAAATACTAAAGATGTCATTCAAAATAATCTTGATTTTCTTTTTTGAACCTTTTTTTTTTTTTTTTTTTTTTGTACTGAAGAAAAACAAAATTCTTTTGTTGTTTATAAGAAAAACCAACCATCCGATAACGAAATTCAACAAAAGCACAAATAAGGTAATCATTGAGTTGCAAGCTAAAAGAAAGAAAATTTGAAGGTAGGTTGATGTTGCAAGACTGGATATGGAATCTAATCCAAGTTGACAGATCAAGTATTGCAATTGTCAGCACGTTTTTCTTACATTTTCTCAACATTTCAATTCTGAAAAGAAACGACGCGGAAATTTTACAAATATTCACTTCACTTCATTTTAACAAAAAATCCAAATAAAGAAACGAAAACAATGAGATATAGAGAAAAATTGAGTACGCTTTAGTTGGGTTGGGTCCGTTCCAACTGTGGGATACCATGCATCTTACTACTATAGTACATAGTAAATATATACTGGCAATACAATTAAGTAGAAAAAGCGATACAATACAATTCTTAAAAGTTTATTATAGTACAAGTTTTTGTCATTGCTCGTCACTAAATTTAGTGTAGAAGGCAGAACCAGATCGTATCTTACATTTATTATTTACTGGTGGCAGATATCTCTTAAACTATACAAGGCATATTTACTTATTACTACTATTATTGTGATACTTAAAGGAATCATTTAAATTTTATATGCTTTATTATTTTTCAATCTTAAATGAATGATTTGTCTGAGAATCAAACGAATCTATTTATTACATTTTCCAGCTTCTCTCTTACTCTTATAATTTTCAAGATGTAAGCTCTGGTTGAACCGACATGGCTATGCCTCCCTTCACATAGATCAATACAACAATATATTGTTTTATGCCTTACTGACTTCTTCTGTGTGCCACATTTATTGTACATGCCATAAATTATAAACTGAATAAACCTTCTAATTAAAGGCTACTTAGGAAGCCAGTAAAAGTTAGCCTTCCTATATCTGGGAAAAGAAATTGTTTTAGATTTTCTTAATTATAAATTTTATCAGCACTTTGAGGAACGTTTCATTCAGGTTATTGGCTTCGAAATTAAAATTTGCTTAAAATACTACACATATAAATATTTACTTCTATTTATATATAGGGTATTAAAAATAAATAAAAGAATGAGAAAATTTGGCGATGACTAAAGGAGATGAAGAACGACGAGGACAACAACAATGATTCTGTCTGTTCTTATTTGTTGTCTTTTTTTTTTATTGTTGAATCTGAACTGAACTGAACTGAACTAAACTGAAAGGTTGTCATGAAATAATTAATCACGTCGAAATTCAAGTAACAAAATTTCAAATGATTTTTAAATCCCAAACGACAATTTCTCTGATGCTTTAAAATAAATTATATCTAGGGAAAACTCGTAGTACTTTTCACTATTACTTACGGATATGCAACGAAAGAGCAACCATGAACAGTGTTGATGGAGCCCAACATGGTGTATGAGTAAAAGAAGAAAAAGTTGTGTATAAAGGAGGGAAGTAAAGAATCATAGAATGAAGAAGAGAATACCCAAAACTGACAGCAGAAGTAAAATGCAGCAATTGCTTAATAAATGTTAAGTTCAAAATGAAAGTAGGAGGATTCTGGTAGTGGCAGATATACTCGTAAAACTATCAAAATGTGGATGAATGAATTTGATAAAGCAGAAGAAGAGAAGAGTTGGGTTACTTGAGTTAAAGTAAGAGTAAACTTAACGATAAACTTCATTAAGTTCTTTTTTTTTAGTCTTTTCTTTTTAGAGAAGAAGGCAGATACATTAGGAGTACAAGTAGTTAAGTATAGAAGGAGCAGGAACATAAAGTAATAAGTGTTGTCCATAGATTAAGCAGAAGAGTGAATGGTGTGAGTCTGAGTGTAACACAAAATTTATAACCTTACTTTAAATTCCAACGATTGACGACGACGACGACGACGACGAAGACTCTTGTAGCATTAACAAATGATTGAATGAATGAATGCAGGGATAAGAGAACCCAACAACTTTAGCAATTTTAGTTCCCTTCTCTAGTAATTTTAAAGTGGCCACTGCCAAGATCTGGACAGCTAATGTCGTTTGGTCATGCTGCGCTTAGTCAATGGGTCTTGTATTTAGATTCATTCGTACTCTTTTGTTAGGACACAGAGTCAGACTTTGACTTGGATTCGGGCGTGGACACGGACTTATGCTCAGACTTGTAGTCTGATTCTTTTTGTTTTATTTTCTCACCATCATCAACATCATCATCATTATGGTGTTCAAGTGTGTGCTACTGTCTAAATGGCACTTGATGCCATCATCGTTGATTCGTCTTTCGCATTCCTGCTCCTACTGCTTTAGCTCTTTTGACTATGCTCTCCATTTTTGTTTCTCCCTCCATTCGTTTGCGCCTTCGGTTACTGGCCAAGAGCAATAATAAATTTTATAAAAGTCATTAATCTTTTTCTGTTGTTGCAAAAGTAGCAGCAGCTTTTGCTTCTAGACTCTGCTTTACTTGTTGTCATCTTCTTTCAGTTGGCAATAAAACAGCGTAATAAGATGTCCTGACAACACACAAATCTCTCTTTTTTTCTCTCTCACTCTCTCTCCTTCTCTATATATTTATATGTATATGTATGCATTTATGTAATTTTATCAATGATTTTGTATTCACTGCATTTTAAACCATAAAATTCCAAATACAAATTTTTATTGCATTTAAAGATTCATTTAGATTAAACTTATGTTTTATGTCAATATAAAAATTAAAATTATTAATTACATACCTTTATATATAAAAATGAATGTCGAAATCTGTACGAACAATCCTCAATTGAAAACGGCTGAACCAATTTTGATCTTGTTTTTTCTTTTGTTCTACTTATGGGGTCACCACGATGGTTTGTGCTTCAGTTGGACCCAGTAGGTGGCGTTGTTGTCGAGATACAGGCACTTCACAGATCTGATTTTGTAGACACAGTCACAGGTAGACATAACCATCAAAAAAATATTCATACTTAGATGATTCTTTATAAGAAACTCTGTTGAAAATAACAAACATTTGGATTTTTATATTGTAAGTGTTTCTCTTAAAGGTAAAATTATTTAATGTTTTTTGAAATCTACTACAGAAATCTACTAAAAACCAACAACTAGACAACAGACAGGGACAAGTGCACACACACTTATTGGTAGGTAAGAAATGTTACCGAGAAGGCACTGAAGTAGAAATTCACCAGATGAAAAAGGGCAATATGAAGAATGAAATGAAAGTCCAATGACCAAAGGCAGCAAACCTTTTGGGGCATGTTAAATGAGGAAATGAGTGGCGACCTAACAAGAAGAAATGGAAGTAGAATACGAAAGTGACGCTTGTTGCCTGCTATACGAATACAACACTATATATACTCTTATGAATATAACATACATATGTGTGTAGAAATGTACATTTGTACAGAAAGTGAATCAGTTTCAAGATGTGTATGGGACCTAGGGATTTGCAACACATATGAGTTGCTGATACCGATGCTGTTGCTTATGCTGATGCTGTTTGACTGTTAAGTCGTTCTTTCACTTCACTATATAGCATAGTAGCCAAGAACCAACTTCATCGTTCTGGTGCAAATTTTGGATGCCAAAAGCAACAAGATAGTACAATATGATTAAGGCCGCTTAAGGGTCGTGGCAAGAAGTTGAGTTAAAAGCATCCATTGAGCGTTGTACTAATCCAAATGTATGCTTCACTGACTACATGAATCTCTAAACATTATACAAAATATGCTCTACATATGTACACACATCATATCCCCTACTAGATAACCTTTATACAAATAATGAAATGAAATGAAATTACTTAAATTGAATTAAAGAAATATGAAGTCAAAAAGTTCCAATTTATTGAACTATAAATTTAATATGAAAATGTTTTTGAACTTCAAATTCAAGACATATTAAGTTCATGAATTCATTAAATTTATTTTATATTGGAAATAGTTGTTTGTATTTACTATTTACTTCATAAAGACTAAATGTTTGAATCTTAATACTGATTCCTAGCTTCATAAACTTGTGTATGTCTACAATAATTTTGAATGCATTAACTATAATTGCAATACCTAAATTCAGTAAAATGAGACTACACAATATTCTGAGATTGCTTTTGTTGATGGTTGACTATGCGTTAGCTATATGGATTTGTGTGCAGTTCCTTTCTAGTGTTTGTTCAGTGATTTCATTGTCTGGTTTAGTCTTGGTTGTGTTCAAAACTAGATTTCATATTATGGTTCTATGCTCATACATTACGGATTCTATGAATTTTTGTTTAGTTTCCGGTCAGTTTAATTGGTTGTCGTTCTTGTTTAGCATGGTCGTTGCTTGTTTGGTTTCAGTCTTCAAGCTTTCTGGTCTCAAAATTGTTGTATAGTTTTGGTTGTATGCATTTACTCTCAGCTCAATAAGTTAAGCAAGGGTTGACTTTGTAAGTTGTGTCTTTATCTAATGCGCTTAGGGATATTATTGTAGTTCATGATCTCTCAGATCGAGACCAATATGTTTGCACGTGATTATTGTATTTATCATAGGGAGCATAAAAGGAATGATTTTATATTCATGTGGGACAGCAACAACTAACTTTATGTCCAAGTGTGGGTCTTCTTTTCCCTAGCAAAGCATCTACTTAAGGGGGAGGCACCCATACAGTCACAGTCTGCTTGGCACATAGTAAGAGCAAAACTCAAAGTCGCTTCTACCCCATGTTAAAACTTCTTGTCAATATCAAACTAATGACCTATCACGTCAACTCGTCGTAATCGTTCAATACGACGCAGCTCTATCTGTGGCCTGACTTACCACGTCCCAATTCAGCTCATTCGCCGTTCGCATGCAGTTCGGCACTTCACCAAACGCAAGATCATTGATCTGGCAACATCAAGGGGCAATGCAGAAGACGTGTTCTGCATTTTCGTTTTCGCCTGTGCTGGGACAGAAGGGATCATCATCATATCCCCACAGATATTCCTTAAAGCACCCGTGACCAGGAACTGGGCTAGGTGATGGTTAACCTCTCCAAACGGTTCACCCATTCTTCGACGTTGTTAATAGCAGACCTGCTTTAGTCAGAGCTTTGCCATCTCCTCTGCCACCTCTCAGCCACTCTCACTTCACCAGTGCTCCTCTTAGCGTCAAACAGCACTTTCTGCAACAACTATGTCAATAGGCATCATACTCGCCATGACCAGGATTGCATCGCTGGATACCGTTCGAAAAGCAGCACAGACGCGGATTGCACATGATCACTGCACATGATCACTGAGTTCACTTCTCTCATGTATGAGTGTATTTTACTAGCATCAAACCAAATCGGCGCAGCATAGACTAGAACCGACGTTACGACACTTGCTAACAGCCGTCGCTTGCGCTCCCGTGGTCCTCCATAAGTCGGCATCAGGCTTAGAACAGCTCCTGATATTTTTGATGCTTTAGCGGCTGTTAGTGTCAAATGTTGCTTGAACGTCATTTTTGAGTCCAATTCCACTCCCAAATACCTCAAAGATGGCTTTGATACAATTTCGAGGTCGCCAACCGTTACGCTAAGGTGTTCCGTCAGTCTGCGATTGCTGACAAGCAGTACTTCTGTTTTGTGCTCAGCAAGGCGCAGATCTTTTTGACTCAGCCAGACACCAACTCTCCTAACAGCATCGTTGCAGTCAAACCTGAGCTCGTCAATAAACTTAGCCACAACCACAATTACCAAATCATCGGCAAAGGCCACCACCCACGTTGTTTGGCATTTTAATATTTAGGACGCCATCATACAAAGCATTCCATAACAGGGGGCCTAAAACTGACCCCTGCGGTACACCTCCTGAGACTTCATATGTGTGTATGTGTGTGTATGTGTGTGTGTGTGTGTGTGTATGTATATATATATATATATATATTATATATATCATACTAAATTTGTGTATATTGAGTTGAGCTTTTATTGCAAAAATGTCTCTCTTTTCTTCTACACTTTTATTAAATATTTATTGAACAACTTATTTAACATTTATAAATGTTTTTTGAAATTTATGATATTTGCCATTTTTATATCATCAGAATATTTGTTCTACCTAGTAATTTTTTTAACTATTTACTTCCTATATGCCTATCTAACTTCCTTTATACCAAGAATATTTGTTTATTTATTTATTGTTAATATATAAATCGAAGTGTAAATTTTCAATTCATTTTATGTAAATTATTTTTAAAAATGGTACTTAGTATATTGTATATATTCTAAATAAAGTAAAACTTATGCTTATAAATGTAATAATAGTATTTAAATGGGTAAAGGTAACCCTACACTTTCATCAACTTCTAATCTTCTACACTACTTAGTAAGTAATAATAACATATATTGCATTTGTGAATTTCTAAGAAATGCAATGGCAAAATGAAATAGAAGTAAGTGATTAGTGATTAGTAATTTATTATTAAGTTAGCCTTAGTTTTTTAAATTTATCTGAAATAAAATAGAAACCCGAACAGACTTTGTTCTGCTTTCTATGTATCTTTTAGAGCTGTTGTCCGAAAATTTATGTTTTTGTTATACAATGGAGTGTCGAAGACTACAATTCTATTTCATTTATCAATAATCTTCAGTTTTATAAAAAAGAAAAAAGCAACAAAAATATATTAATTTTTGGGGAAAAAGTATACAATTCGGACAATTTACATATTTCAATTCTGTTTTGTATTGCCCAAATCATTCGTATAACTAATTAGATATTAATTAGAAATATTTACAGAATTTAGTTATTACTTAATGTAAACTTTTCTACAGAGAAATTTAATGTATGGTTTGGATTTTGAAACCCTCCCCTTCTCCAACGGCGCCAAATTTTATCTTGGATTGTGGACTGGACTTTAGGACAGCCACTTCTCCAACTAAAATGGTAACTATGACAGCTAATTCTGGGTTTTATTCGCATTATGCTTTGGGTCATCATCTATCTGGATAATCTCATTAAGCTTGGGATTGGAATGGCTTCCACAAGGTAGTTTAAACAAGTAATAATAAGTTTAACTTAGCCTATGCCGAAGTTGATATATTCTTCACGCACCCCCTAGAAAAGGTTTTTGCCAACGCTTTATGATAGAGCATTCAGAAATATTTAATTACTGATTTGACTTATGTTTAGGGTATAATCAATTCGTCTCGTCGAACTGATCAAGACTATATGTACAATATATAATTTATGGTGTCTCTGATGTGTCCTTCTGCCTGTTTCAAACTTCATGACAAACTTATAATATGCATGTATTCAATGCGTGAAGAGTATAAAAAAGTGTATTTGGGCTTAGTTTCTTATGTAACCCTATATTCTATCTAGAGAATAACTTTTTTACAAGCTAAGTATCCCCCTTTCATTTTATCCGCCATTATCTCTTCAGTACTAGGCCGACGATCCTTTGGAATTCTCTTACCAGGTTGCTTTTAGAAATTCTACCTCTTAACTGATTCAAATTAGTAAAGTATAAATATATAACCATACAATTGTGTCCAATCATCTACGCTACAATTAAACCATTTTATAGGATTCCAAATTGTCATTGCGTTTGGTTTTTGTTTCCTCATTTTCCTCAAAATTAATATATTCTTTTTTTTCTTTTCTTTTTAATTAAATTGAAGATTATTGATAAATTGAATAAATAAATGAAAGACATTTTCCAAATGTATTTTGTTTAACCTTTTGTAATCACTTTACACGTGCAAAGTAACCGAATCACTCACCACTCACCGCACATGGAAAACATGCGCTAGCCACATCCATCGTTGATATTTTTTTGAAAATTCTATATTGATAATGGATACGAATTAAATGCTAAACAAATGAGGGAATTTAAATTTATTGTTGTGCTATTTTGTGAAAAATATTTCTTGACAATCCGTCTTTTGCCAATATGAATATATAAGATATTTTACCAACAAGAAAGCATGCAAAGTACAATTGACCATAGGAGAAACATGGTTTTCCTAAGTCTAGGTCACAAATGTTTGCATGTGTGCATGTGTGCCTTGTGATTTGTTGATGGTCTTTGTGAATGGTAAACGGATTGGAAATTGAAGTCGTTTGATTGGAATTGTAGTCGCCGACGGTATCATTGGGATACGTGCCAACAGAACGATATCTCCCTTAAACTTAACGCTCAAAATGGTTGCTTCAATAACAGTTCCTTTGATCCGTTTGATGACCAAACGTGTGCCGTTACATAATCGTGAGGGTTTAAATTACAAAGCAGAATTATCAGCGAACCAATCTCAAATCGAAAATTGTATGATGGGATTCCTGGTGTATCTAGTGAATTTACAAAATTCAGTTGGATCATTTACTGCTTCATTTTCATCAATAACAGTATCGATTGATTTGAAAGATATTAGTTCGATTATTGTATCTAAAAGTCAATTTCATTGACATCAATTTCTCTGGCTGCTAAAATAACTTGTTTACACTGAGCCAATGTTCAATTATGATTCAAGTAAATTTTCAGTATCGTCGGGCAGACATTCTCAGACGTCGATTATTTCTAAAACTGATTTTATATTTAAGTGGAGAAAAGATGGTCAGAATTCCAGTTGGACGGGTTCAATACATGTGACTTATTTGGTTCGTGACCGTAAGCTGTGCATCTAAGGCGTCTCTTAATCCCTGCAGCTCTCTATCGAATCAAACGTCTTCGTCGCAATGGTCATGGCAACGCATACATCATGGGCCATCATCATGCTGGAACCTGCACAGGCACTGCCGAAAGAATCCATGTTGTTTTGTTGAGATAACACCGCGGGTTACCTCCTCCGGAGTCCACGATCTTCAACCATAGGCATATGCTATCTCCAAGGCGGCTTGGTTTATTGACACTAGCCGAGCGAGTACTGCTGTGGTATCCTCCGAAGCGGTGCGAAGTGAGCTGATTACTCTGAACCCAGCCAGAAAATAGACACTCTCAAGGCGTCGTCTCTTTTATGAGACCTTGTCCATTGTTTTGCTCATACTGCTGCACCATAGTATAGTATAATGGATTTGGTGTGTGTGTGTGTATGTGTGAGTAGTTGTATAAGTAACAGCATAAAGGTGTACAAAAATATACTTTTTCATTTGGTTTCACTTCTTTCATTGCTCGTGTTATTATTCTTCTTGTTGTTTCTTTGTGGGAAAAAGTTTTCAACCAAATGTGGTCAAGTCACTTGTTCTTCGTCATGTTGTAACGATAAAGTTTTCCTTAGTGTTCCATATATAATATGTATATACTACATAACTATTCTCATTCTTAACAGTAGAATTTATATAGCATACGAGTATGTTTTTGTCTTGTTTATTTGTTTATTTGTTTCTCCTTTCACTTACTAAAGAGATTCAATGGTGGTTCTTTTCCATTCGTTTTACGTATAATTAATTTATTTTTCCCAACGCTATGTTTCGATTTCGCCATCGTGGATTCCATGTGGAAATTAAATATAAACACATAAAAATAATGGTCAGGCAGCAGGTAGAGTTCATTCAGTCCAAATCAACCTTCCAGGTTCACCTGAATCACAAATCCCTACCAACCAACTCAAACCTACTATGGTAATGTTTTAATAAACAACCAAAGTTATTTGCAGATACTTTTACTATTTAGGCTAACGGACTATGGGTTATGTACCACAGATGTCTTAACACTGATATATTCAACAGATACGAGATTAGACTAAAACCACTGTTTCTTTTGCTATTGATGTTAATGTTAGTGATGTTACTTTTGGCCGTACTTTTATTGTCCATCTTTTTGGCATTCGCTTTTCTATTGACATTGGCACTTAATGAAAATGCGAAAATACGTGGAATACTGGTTGCGGGCCTGGTGATGACGTTAGCAGCGTTGTCGGCTTTGGGGTTTGGCATTGACACATTGTTAGCGCTTGATGATTCCTGCACATGTACCACATATTCATTCTATATAAAACTCAGAAAAGAAAGAGTGGGAAGAGTGAGGAAACATACTATGTAAGAACATCAAACGCATGATGAAGTGTTTCGTTGCTACAATCTTAGTGTTCAATTTGTTTTTCTATCCATTTTCAAATCCAACCTTTTTCTAATTGATTGATTGATTGACTGTTAGATGAAAAAATGTATGGATGATTTCTTCGTTGGTTTAATGACTTGATCAAATGATGTAAAATATTCTCACTCACATTGAATTTAGTTAATCCTGAAAATAAATACCAATCCAATACTTAATTTATAGGTATATCTTTATAAATAAAATTAGTGTGTACGAAATTTTGTGACTCTTAATCTCTGAAACGGCTAGACCAATTTTCACAATAGTTTATGCTTCAGTTGGACCTGGTAGGTGGCGCTGTTGATGAGATACAGGCACTTTTTACCACATTTGTACCTTTTTTTTTTTTGTAAAGCGCACAATAACCTGAACCAATTTTAATATTTTCTTTTTTTTTTTTTTTAAATGACAAATGAATGCTATTGAAAAGAGTTGCATACTTATTTTTTTCAGTTTTTAACTTTTAATATAATATTTTTAAGTATTAAGTTTTTTTAAAAACCGCTGCAAGACCAAACATAAAAAGTTTTTTACGTTTTGTAAGAAAGAGACAGTGTGTTTCGTTGTTTGTGTTTTGCTTTGTTTGTGTTTCGTGTTTGAAGCTATTGATCAATTGGTGGTTTGTTGATAAGGTAAATGTACCAAAAACCAAAATGTGTTCTGTCGATTTTTTTTTTTTTTCTCTTCTTCTTTTACGTATTTAAGTATTACAAACATATTTCAAATACCACGTGTACGAAATCGCGGGCACAGCTCGTGGTAAGTAAGTAATGAGAAAAAGTGCATTATATTATATTTCATTTAAAAGGAATCTATTCTCGATGTAAAGAAAACAAGATATAAACTATTTCCTGAAAATTGCAAAACCAGAAACAAGATTAGAATTATTGCTATAATATTTCAGCATGATATCTCAAAAACTACGAAAATAAAAGAAAATACTCAATTGACTTGCAATTGTAAACTGAACCATTAGTTAATATTAATCAACAGTTATTTTTGAATATCAACAAATATAAATTCCATTATATACAATATCTTGTTTTCCTATTCAAGACATGTTCAAATCGTTCGGATTGAATGAAAATGTAGGTATATAAATTACATACTTAGCAAACACTTGTTGATGACACTGAATAAATAAATATATTTAATAATGTTAAGAAAAAAGAAATTGAGTGGTGATAACGCAATAAAAACAATGACATTGCAATTAACATTTTGAATATGAGAAACAAACTCTTACTCATGGTCATGATCATGACGAGTATTGTACAAATAGTATCACGTTGATTGGAATAAAATGACATTGCATACTTTCTGGCGAATAACAAAATCTTCTCTTGCTGATATATGTATGTATTTTCTTCATTTTATACCTTTCACTCTAATGTGAGTAGGTATTTTCTTTTTACTTTGTTATTTGTAACGAACAGAGCCGTACGTCCCTTGATGACCCCTTATTGTATAAATAGAGTGACAAGTAGAATTTACATAATAAGCTATGTGCATCTGTGTGCTGTTTATCCATGACTCTATATTATCGAGCATAGTTGTAGTTCTTAATGGATTACTTAAAGATATAGTTACCATGATAAAATCACTTTAATGAGTGAGTGTCAGAAATCGCCGATGGTTTGCAGTTCGAATGGTCCAAAGAATCCATATGTGTGGTAGCAGAAGCAGCGATTTCATTTTGTCAACATTGATGTTCGAATAAACAGCTATTTGCAATACGATTTTTCCTTGGTGTCTCTTACTTGTGTTCACACTCGTTATCGGCCAAATTAAGAGAATATCAAAGATTGGATAGTCCACCGGAAATGTTGGAAACTTGGTTGTGTCTGAAATCTTTATATATAAAAATGAATGTCGATATCTGTACGAACGCTCATCAATTGATCTTTTTTTTGTTTTTTTGTTGTACTTATGGGGTCACCATGATGGTTTGTACTGCAGTTGGACCTAATTAGGTGGCGCTGTTGTCGAGATACAGGCACTTTTTCACCAAATTTTTAACATTTTGTATCTAGCGCACACTATACTAAGCCGATTTTAATATTTTTTAAAATATCAATTGAAGGCAAATGAAAAGAATTGCATACTTATTTCTTTCAGTTTTTAACTTTTAATATAATATTTCTAAGTATTAAGTTTTTTGAAAACCACTGCCACCCCAAGCATAAAAATTTTGTTTTTTTTTCATTTTTAATACTTTGGTTGTTGTTATTGTTGTATTTTTCTTCTCTGAGAACACTAGCCTTGTGTGTATTTTAATTTTGGTTTATTGATAAGGGAAGTGGGAGGGTCGCTTTCGTTTGTTTTTTGTTAAGTGAGGGTGAGTGTAATAGTAAAATCAAAGTGGTCTCTGTTCCAAAAAAGGTTGAGAACCTTAGCACTAAGAAACAAATCCCGTTATGCAGGAGAACGATACTTTGGCGTTTAGGTATGATGCAACTGTCGATTACGCCAGTAATAATTCCGTGCAGATTGGAACAATGAACACAAGTTGTCAATATTGCAGTTCTTTGCTAAACGGCAAGGTCAAGTTACCATAACTGTAAACGCCACCTGAACCTTTAAATTCATTACTTTCAAGACAAGAACCTCTGTCAAATAATTTTATACAGAACATTCAAAGTTACTACAGTGTGTTCCAAATGAGAATTGAGGAATGGGATTTCAATCCAAATTTAAGGTATTTTTTTCTTCTGTAGCACATTCGTTCCAACATATAAACACGAATATGAAAACTCCATAAATGAATTTCTATATTAAAGATTCAAGGACAAATTCACCATTTCGCTGGAGCATTATTGCCATTTGATGGGGAATATAAATTTCTTCAAATTTATTTCCTTCGAAATTCTGAAGCTGAATTGAATCAACGCTGTGCCATCAATCGTGTAACTAGGTGAGAGATCTTCGTGCAACTGCAACAACTTTTGCAATTGGTCCAATTGTTTAAAACGGACCTAGAAATGATGCCGTCGGATGATCATAAAATAGTGATCAGAGCAGGCAAAAGACCAGGAGGTGAACATGAGAGATGCTTCAATGATCCAATGTTAAACGGAGTTGCCATTGTGGTTGTTGGAGAGAATATGGAGTATCGCGATATTGTAATTCAACGACGTAATGGAGGCAACCTTCAGCGTATATACCCTTTAATATTTTGCCGAGGAGAAGATGGATATCATTTTGGGCTCATCTTCTTCTCTTTTAGCTATAAACAAGACTATCTGTTTAAAAAAATATGCAAAATTTGATTGAAGCTACTATAATCATAGGAAAGTTCAAAGGCGACGATGTGCTTATTCCAAGAATACCGCTAATGCCAACTGACTTTCCTTTTGACTTTAAGCGTATTCAGTTTTCGGTGCGCCTTGCATTCCCAATGACAATTAATAAATCTCAATAAACCTAGAATTGCCATGTTTTTTGCACGGAGAGTACAACTGTACGTAGCATGTTCGAGAGTCGGGAAACCATCGGCGCTACTTGCTTTTTCTCCGGATGGAAAAACTAAAAATATTGTACACTATAAGGCATTAGAATGGAGTATCTAACTATTTTGTACGCTGCAATACTTTAGTTATATATTTTCATTGTAATATATTTTTTTATATTTTTAATTCGATTCGATTATCTGCCGCATAAACAAACCTGATATATTACAATATTTTTAAAAAAATATCTATCCGGGTATCAGCAACAAATACTGAAATTAAATTATTTTCAAAAACCTAAAGGGGTCCCCATACAATAAACAATAGTGTAAATAGTTTTCTACGAATTGCTTTTATAGAGCAAAATGATTAACTTTTGACACAATTTTTTCTATGCAAATTTGTGCAAACTTTTGACGGGACTATGTTTAACCTGTAAAATTTTAAACACAAGTGTTTTGAAGTAAAAAAAAACAACTCACACGCAGTTACATAAGTTAAGTCAGGTAGTGTAGAGAATCATAGTAATCAGTAATTTTTTTTTTTTTTTTTTTGTCGAATAGAAATATTTTCTTTTTATTCGACCGAAGTTGACTTTTGGTTTGTAGTTAATATTTGAGTCAGTAATAAAGTATTTTCTCAGCATTCCGAATCAAAAAAATTTATATTCATTAATTTCTTTCAATTTTTTCTTTCGTTTGTGTAATAATTTTAATTTTTTTTTATTAGTCTAAATTAAAAAGTTGAAATATGAATGAGGTCATGGATTACTCCTCAGAACCAAACTTGCAGCTTAAAGGGGAACAAACATTTGTTGCTATATATCGTTCGTTTGATGACAACATAATAACGCGATATGCATTATTCATTGGGAAGTTTTTTTATCCGGCGTTTTTGATAGAAAATATGGTGGATAGTCCTGAGACTGAACCGCATACTCGAATGGGACCATTTTACCTTGGATTATTCGTATTGCTCTTGTTCTTGGTTGGATTTTTGTTTGCGGCACGGTGGTTCATACGGTACATGGTAAGTTATGATATGAAACGGTCTTCATTCCTTCAACATAAGATAGGTTAGGATTTGCAGGCTGCTCGCCACAGAAAGTTGGTTTTCGAAAAATCCTTATCAAGCTGTAAGGGGCCGTGGCCCATTGTTGTGTATGCAATCAATGGGGGATTGGGAAGTTAGTGGTTTGGTGTATTTAGTCAACCAACGAAATCAACGAAAAGGAGCCAGGATCCCCAGTGGAAATTTTGCAAGGTTACCCAAGTTTTGGACGGAAGGTTTACCATCTTCCTAGAAATGCAGGGCAATTTCATTAAAAATATTGTGTGTGTTCTCAGAGAAATTTTAGTAGTCATAGGCTCGATGGTACAATGCCACGTAAAGACTTCCGTCATCACTCAAATCCTGCTTTTGCTAAATTGTAGGAGTTCGGTTTTCCCTTTACGTTGTTGCCAGATGTGACAAGAAATTAACGGAAAAAATTTTAGATGAATGGGTGGTATGAATAAAATTGAGTATCGCGTAAGTTGGATATCGGCGACTAGCAATCGACACATGATTTGCGTAGGCAAGATACATGGACAAGTCTTTGCCCAAATACATAGACATTTTGCACTACCCAAAAATTTATACAATATCTATGCAATTTTTAATTTCAGCAACATAAACGAGAGGCACAAGATTTGTTGAACCATGCAAGAAATAACGCTGAACCTAATCTGCCACAGCCAGGGGAAGGGGAGGGAATTATCAATGAACAGGGGAATGAGCCCGGAAGGAATGTCTGTGAACAAGCACAGGAAGTGGCCCCTGAACCAATAGTAGCACCAGTGGAAAACATAGCAGTGGATGGAGGTGATGAACCTATAAATAATCCAGATCCCATTGAAGTAAATGTCCAGGTAGGACCTGTCGTGAATGTCGCTTGCGATATGGAAATCAGCCCGAATAATATCGGTGAAGGCGGAGAAAACAATGAAAGAATTAAGGAAGAACCCGTAAAGGAAACAGAACGCGTAGTACGCAAACGTTTTGCGCGTGCGCAATTGGAACGTAAAACAGTTACCACATCTACCGAGCCAAAGCTACGAAAACAAACTATTCGTAAGCCTAATACACCCGAAACGCCGGTTTCCCCAAAACCCACGGTCCCAAGCTCGTTTAAAAGTGCCGCCGCTAAATCAACTGCTCGTAAATAAAAATACGCTGCAACCGTAACTTTAATCTTCAACCATAAACTAATATAATGGCAACCAATTCAAAATAAGTCTGCATTTAAACCAAAATCAATAGTTTAACTTAAATACATATACATTCGAGTCAGCCGAAATCACACAAAAAAAATCAGCAAATCTAAGCCCGAATCTACAGTAGAAACGTGAAATCAACTTAATACAACAAAATTTTTTGTCAAGTCTCTAGTAGGGAAACCGGCAATATCAGTTTTATATTAGTGCCTAACGTAGCCGACAGAATCAATTGTATACAAAGCATCCAATATGAAATTCAGAATCATTATCGAACCGACAAAGAAGTGGAATTTATAGCATCCAGATAGATTTTATACGAAACACTTTTTTCAATTGTTAATAAATTCATTATAAAAACTAAAATTATTTTCTTCATTTTTTCCAAGAAGGCGGAGGACATTTGTCGCAACCAGCCCAATCGAACCACTAGGTGGGTACCTCCCATACAAACCAGCCTTTTGAATTCATGTTCGAATTAGAAAAACTTTTTGATTTTTGTCCTATCGAACTTTCAATTTCCAAGAAAGGTGCAAAACATTTGTCAGTACCAGCTCAATCGGACTACTAGGGGAGTACCTTTTACATGCAAAGAAGAAGCGTGATTTAGTAATACCGGACTTTTTCCTCTGAGGCTACTTGAAATCGAAAGCTTACAATAACAAGCCAAGGACCCTAGACGAACTTAAAGCCAACAGCCGCCAGGAAATAGTCCGAAACATTGGCAGATGCAGTGGAAAATACCGAAAGCAGAGCACATTACGACATTCGAAGTCAGGGTGACCACTTGCGCCATATCATATTCAAAAAGTGATGTAATCAAATATCCTTAAACAAAATGAAATGATCTCTTACTTGTAAAGCAGACAAAATATTTCTTCCATATCATTTTTTTTTTTTTTGTCATAAAAGGGTCCACATAATATGGCCAACCCTTTAGAATTGGAAACCTTCGATGAGAATTTCAATTGAATAATTCATATGGTTTTTTAAGTAAAATTTCCACGCTTATTCATGCATTATCACTCTCCTCAAATATTTAGTATGCTACAATTTTCGGAAATAATAGGTATTATTTATAACTACGTTATTTCACATGGAGCCATTCCATTCCATTCTCCTTGCAAGCAATACCCATTCAATGTATCGACATTTGATATACATAATTTATAAATCATCTAGTGCCGCGGCTCTTAAGTAAAGATATCCACGGTTTCAAGGGTCAGAGTCCACAAAACAATTTTAACAAACACTTTATATTCCCACATTGTCAGTATTTAAGAATGACATTTTCATTAATTTACCATCCTAATGTAAACAGATTGGTGGTTGCACTTTATTGTTTTGATGATTGTACAATAATTCATAGAACCATTTGTCAGAGAATCCATAAAATGTATATATAAATGTCGTGTATCAATCAGTCAGTCCTTTAGTCAAACTAAAAACTTTAAAAGTAATGTACGTCTCCACGTTCAACCATCTATTTCTTCTATTAGAAGTTTTAAAAATTATACAGGTGAGTGCCAGAAATCATTGAGTTGAAATGGTTCCAATTTCACCAAAAAAAAAAAAAAAAAAAAACTCCGTAAAACAAATAAAAAATAACAAAAAGAAGGTTAACGTTATGCCGACGTTGTTATACTCTTCAAGCACTTCTGGAAGAAGTTGAGTTTGTAGAAGTGAAAAGAAAGGTTCGTATAAAATTTCAACTTTCTCAAAAAGCAAGGAACTGGTTTGCCTATATTAAAACGAACAGACGGACATGGCTTAACCAACTCGTCTCGCTGTGGAAAAATATATACGAGTATACTCTATGGGGTTTCCATTTCTCCTTCTGGCCTTTACAAACTTCATGACAAACTTATTATACTATTCACAGCAGGAAGATTATAATTAAGAACCCATTTCAAAATTTCCTGTTTATATGTTCATACACATGCTGGTTTTATGTTGCGAAGCATCTTCTCGCTTTAAACGTCAGCAATAATCTTCTAATATAACTGCCCTTCAACGACCTTAACACCGTTCTTCAAGCCATTTTACATCCTGGTGAAACAGCTCCCCTTACGCCACTTACAGCCCTTAGATTTGCAGGGAGAAAGGAGTAATGGGAATGGAGAAAATGATTTTTACATATATGTTTAATACATTTCTTATCAAAGTTTCCGCGGTTTTGGCTCTGTAGTTGCCTAAAAAACCTTTTAGCACTACTTTTACCTATGTCCATGCGCATAGTTCTTTAGTTTTTTATCGAAATTTTGGTGTCTTAGTTGAGCGATAAAAATCCCTTCTTTTACATTTACTTAACTTAATTTTGAAAAATAGACTTTAAATATAAAAATCCATAACTATTTTTATTCATTGCCTTCTCAAAATTCGTCATTAAGCCAAGTTTTATATGTAGGGGAGGTCATATAACTTCTGCTCCTGCACTTCCCTAATTTCCTCCTTTCCTTTTTAAATTTCCCCTAAGCTGAACCACTCTGTCACTATTGCTCATATTAAACACTGGGTTATAATTTGTAATTATAATCTTAATTCTAATAAATAATTAAATAACTTATATAAGTTATAGAAGTTAAAATGCATAGCCCAAGTCAGCGATATCACCAGCAATTTCTCACCAACAGTCTGCTGACACAATGTCTTCAAAAGCGCAAAAGGCGCAACGTTGCTATTCCCACAATCTACACATTGAACGTCAACGTGGGACAACTGGACACCAAATCAACGTGTACACTTACGTTGTCGACGAGCTACGCTCCAATTGGCGAACCGCCAATTATATAAGTTAGAATGAAGTTTTCTTTTTGGCTTAAGAATTGTAAGTTGGTTAGAAATAAATTGGTACTTGAACGTCCAACGAATTCAAAACAAGACATGGTGGAAACAAAAGACATCTATTGGCGGTATACTGTAACTAATAGAAATCTGTAATAACAATCAGTTCTTCAATTACCAAAATCGTGTCACACAGTGTAATTTGTGCATTTCATAAAAGATTTAAGTATAACGAATCAATTTGAAATGACAATCAACCCACATGGAATTTACAAAGACTGATGGGGGAAGTTACGTAAGCTTCATTAAACCGAGTCATGTTTTTGTTTTGCATTTCAGTTTTTTTTTTTTTTTTTTGCTTCTGTTTCACTTTATATTTTGTTGTACTTACTTCTGCAATTCATTCATTTTTGTTTACTGCCTTGATGTCTATCCAGGAGTGTCTATCGAATAATAACTTTGTTTGGTTGTACTACAATATAATATTATCTGACAAGTATTTATTAATTTTGTTGCCACTCTAAATTTCCTTGTTGCTTCTGTCAAAATAATAAAGATGATTGCGTGTAAATACCATTTTATGTTAAAACCAGACTATGCCGAAGATGATTTGTATGGGAGGTACCCTTCTTAGTGGTCCGATTCGGCTATTTCCAATAAATGTACTATGTTGTAAACTTATAGTGTCCAAGTTTCAGTTCGATAGGACATAAAACAAAAAAGTTTTTCTAATAAGAACTTGAATTCAAATGAGTGGTTTGTATTGGAAGAATTTCAGCTCTCTAGCTCAAAAACTATTGTAATATAATTTTTTCGATATTATAACAAAAGCTTTTAAATTATTTCTCGTTTCAAATTGTTCCTTAAGTGAGAATGAGATCTCTATACTCTTTTTTCAATCAATTTCTTTTGCTATGATCACAAATCTCTCTTTGTTGATGGAGATTAAAGAATCCTACTTATTGTAATTGAATTCTTCATTCACATTTAAAACTTATTGTCAGTATTTAAGGAACATTTTTTATATCATTCGATTTGATCATTGTGATTATATGACTAAACATTCTAACCAATCCTTTGGATCCTTTCAATGTGTCTCAACTTTTAATCAAATCAGAAACTTATAGTTTCTAAATTTGAGTTCAGTGGTACAAAAAACCAAAAAATTTTTCAAATAAGAACCTGAATTTTAATGGTGGGTTTGTATGGGAGGTACCCTCCCCAGTAATTCGATCAAACTGAAATTTCGACAGTATAGGTTTTTAGTCTATAGCCACCAACTCTCTAAATTTCAAGATCGTGAGATTACTGGATCGTATAGCTGCCATCCAAAGCAAACTGTTTCTTGTATGGGGACTCCTTTAAGCTTTTGAAAATATTTGTTGTTGATGCCCGAATTACATATTCTGTGAAAATTTCAACTCTCTAGCTATTGCGGTTTTTGAAATATGACCCGAGGACGGACGGGCAACGAAGTCTCTGCAATAGGGTTCCATTTGGTACCCTTTGGGTTCGGCACCCTAAAAATGACTTTAGATGACAAAAGAAGTAACTCAGTTAATGAATAAATGTCAACAGAATGCCATAGTTTCTATCTTTTTAATTTCGTATCACAAGTTTATGATGATATCTTCTCGATTATAAAAACTTAAGTTGACAAAGTTTTGCTTTGATTTTGTGGCATTGTGTATGGTTATAACGCATTTCATCATCATCATCATCATCATCATCATCATCATCATCATCATCATCATCATCGTAATCATCATACTTGTAGTCATCATTGTTTTTTGTTTATTTTGCTCATTTCAAATGCTAACTTTCGCAACTGAGTTATGCATTGCAGGTACTACTACAAAGCGTGACATTCTAAGACTACATCTTTGCACTGAACTCTTCCCTATTGGGCAATAGCAAGTTAAACCAACCATCTAAAGTGTATTTGGTTATGGGTATGGACACTAAGAGTGTAACCAAATCAGCAACACTGGCCATGGCCTTCGGCATAAAAATTTCGTAGTGAATTCAAGTCTCAACTCACTCCGAGCTATGCTATCTGACAAGTTATAAAGTATAACACAGCACACAATGCGCACCCAATGTCAGTGCCAAAGTGCACTGTATATATAAATATATATATATATATATATATATATATACCCATTGTTGATAGTTATTGTGAATGTGTATCTAAGGGTAGATGCTGTATAGTGGCTGGTAGTTGATGGATATCCCCGCAGCCTCCATTGCTAAACATTTGCACCTGCAACGCGATCCGTCAACAAAAGTTTTGCGCAATTTTGCGGAACAATTTCTGCTTGTTTGTTATTTGTCTGCGGATTTAGTGGTGAATAGTGCTGAAAGGTGATGAAGCGGTAACTTCACTTCCTTTACCATTGCCCACGCATTTGATAATGGATTCCATTCCATTCTTTTCTATACTTTCTAAAATTCTAATTTTTTTCTTATTTTGACTTCAATTCCTGGCCTTTGTTCTGTAAAGCATGTTCTTGGCACGCTTTGACTGAGATCCAATTAGATTAGGGCTCTTAGTGTCTGTTCCATTTTGGTTGTTCTGACTGACTGACGAATGAGCTTGGTGTTTTGAATCCAATGTTGTCGCGCTTTGGTGCTACTTTCATGCCATGTCCAATGACATGATGGGAATGCAGATGACGGGTATGACAAGGCAAACCAAAGTGTAGTAAACTTTGCTTCAGCTTCACTGCATATTATATACCTTTCACAAAAGCAAATATGTATGTTACTTTACTAAAATATACATATTATAGAAACCTAAGAATGTAAATGAGTTATTCGTTAAATTTTTTGAGGCGAACGTTCGAATTTTTCTTGATAAAAAGTTTCATTGGCATTTCTTGTCTTTTCACTATAAGTTTAAAATATTTGGTCTATAGATATTTTTAGTTGGTTGTGCTACACCTTACGGGAAGCTGCCATCGATAATTGCATGACATTTCAAGGTTTCAAAAGACTGTCGTAGACCTAAAACAATTTGTCAAATATTAATATGTTGATGACTCAGAATTGTAACTGAGTAAAAGAATCCACAAAAATGAATGAATAGACTAGTCTACTAGATTGTATTTACTTTATTTATGTCGGTCATGATGATGATGATAATGATACTTAGTTTCTTGAGTTACAAACGTCGTGACAAAGTAATGTATTGTTATTTATTATAATTTCACTATAGTATCAGATTAGTGGCTTAACTGTTGTTCACGGACATCTGGGAATTCCTAACGAGCAACAATTTTGGCATTTATTTTACATGCAAAATGTTTACGGTTGTGAAAAACTTTGAATGTTGCTCATGGTCCAAGATCCATTCCATAACCATAAGACATGCTGGACTTAAACATTGTACTGCACATGAAATAAAACAATACTTATAATAATTTCAATAATTTGGTATTATATTTGAAATTCTTTGATCCAGAAATGAGATAATCTTTTAAGCATTAATTTTTTTTTTTTTTTCTAATTTTAATAGTCTTATTCCATAGGAAACAACCCAAGCAAGGGTCTTAAACTCAAAGAAATGAAGAGTTAACATAATTATAGATAATTTTTCTTTTTTTTTTTAATTATTTATCCAAAAAATTTAATAGTAATAAAATTTTCTTAATCTATTATACTTTTTACAGAGTTTAGTTATACATATAAAGTATATTACAATACAATACAATACTATTTATGAAACACCGAAAAAGAGGAAAAAAAACCTTAAACTAGATTATTTAAAAACTTAAATTAATTTAAAACTAACTTAAATTAACTTAATTGCGATCATTAAAATTTAAGTTGTATTGAACTATTTTTTCCTGAATTGTTTTAACTTTAGCTTTTTTATGTAATCGGATAGTGGAAAAGTAGAATGGTAAATTATTGTAAATAACATTTTAAGCAATTTGTTTTGCACAATTTGTAATCTTTTTATGTGCGTGGAAGTACAATCACCCCAAACATGAGACCAATATAGCGAAATTGGGTTGAATATCGATTTGAAAATAATGAGTTTATTGTCCAGTAAATGTTTGGATTTTCAATTTATGAGGGGAGAAAGTATACAAATATTGTAGTTTTCTTTATTTTATCCAAAGTTTTATCAATATGAAATTAAATGAAAGTTTTTTGTCCAAGTGTAATCATAGATATCATAAGCTATTAGTCAAATGGATGTCAGTATTATTGATATTTATGCTAAAATTGGGCAAGTGAATACTTTTCCTTAAGAAATAGATGCCACTTGTCTTGCTAATATTAAACAAAATTTTCCATTTTTTGTAGTATATGTATAACCAGGACCGTTAAAGAGTTTTGAAGGGTATTGTGTCTATTTGCATACTTGTTGCCCGTACAGTAAAGCACTGTGTCTTCGACAAAATACAATGGATACAATGCAGTTTTAAAAAATCGGTATATCATATTTGTACACACTCATTCACTCTAACAATCAATTGGTCCAAACAGACCTAGAAATGATGCCGTCGGACGATCATAAAATAGTGATCAGAGCAGGCAAAAGACCAGGAGGTGAACATGAGAGACGCTTCAATGATCCAATGTTAAACGGAGTTGCCATTGTGGTTGTTGGAGAGAATATGGAGTATCGCGATATTGTAATTCAACGACGTAATGGAGGCAACCTTCAGCGTATATACCCTTTAATATTTTGCCGAGGAGAAGATGGATATCATTTTGGGCTCGTCTTCTTCTCTTTTAGCTATATACAAGACTCTCTGTTTAAAAAAATATGGAAAATTTGATTGAAGCTACTATAATCATAGGAAAGTTCAAAGGCGACGGTGTGCTTATTCCAAGAATACCGCTAATGCCAACTGACTTTCCTTTTGACTTTAAGCGTATTCAGTTTTCGGTGCGCCTTGCATTCCCAATGACAATTAATAAATCTCAATAAACCTAGAATTGCCATGTTTTTTGCACGGAGAGTACAACTGTACGTAGCATGTTCGAGAGTCGGGAAACCATCGGCGCTACTTGCTTTTTCTCCGGATGGAAAAACTAAAAATATTGTACACTATAAGGCATTAGAATGGAGTATCTAACTATTTTGTACGCTGCAATACTTTAGTTATATATTTTCATTGTAATATAATTTTTTATATTTTTAATTCGATTCGATTATCTGCCGCATAAACAAACCTGATATAGTACAATATTTTTAAAAAAATATCTATCCGGGCATCAGCACCAAATACTGAAATTAAATTATTTTCAAAAACCTAAAGGGGTCCCCATACAATAAACAATAGTGTAAATAGTTTTCTACGAATTGCTTTTATAGAGCAAAATGATTAACTTTTAACACAATTTTTTCTATGCAAATTTGTGCAAACTTTTGACGGGACTATGTTTAACCTGTAAAATTTTAAACACAAGTGTTTTGAAGTAAAAAAAAACAACTCACACGCAGTTACATAAGTTAAGTCAGGTAGTGTAGAGAATCATAGTAATCAGTAATTTTTTTTTTTTTTTTTTTTTTTGTCGCATAGAAATATTTTCTTTTTATTCGACCGAAGTTGACTTTTGGTTTGTAGTTAATATTTGAGTCAGTAATATAGTATCTTTTCAACATTCCGAATCAAAAAAAATTTATATTATTGTAATTAATTTCTTTCAATTTTTTCTTTCGTTTGTGTAATAATTTTAATTTTTTTTTATTAGTCTAAATTAAAAAGTTGAAATATGAATGAGGTCATGGATTACTCCTCAGAACCAAAGTTGCAGCTTAAAGGGGAACAAACATTTGTTGCTATATATCGTTCGTTTGATGACAACATAATAACCCGATATGCATTATTCATTGGGAAGTTTTTTTATCCGGCGTTTTTGATAGAAAATATGGTGGATAATCCTGAGACTGAACCGCATACTCGAATGGGACCATTTTGCCTTGGATTATTCGTATTGCTCTTGTTCTTGGTTGGATTTTTGTTTGCGGCACGGTGGTTCATACTGTACATGGTAAGTTATGATATGAAACGGTCTTCAGTCCTTCAACATAGGATAGGTTAGGATTTGCAGGCTGCTCGCCACAGAAAGTTGGTTTTCGAAAAATCCTTATCAAGCTGTAAGGGGCCGTGGCCCATTGTTGTGTATGCAATCAATGGGGGATTGGGAAGTTAGTGGTTTGGTGTATTTAGTCAACCAACGAAATCAACGAAATGGAGCCAGGATCCCCAGTGGAAATTTTGCAAGGTTACCCAAGTTTTCGATGGAAGGTTTACCATCTTCCTAGAAATGCAGGGCAATTTCATTAAAAATATTGTATGTGTTCTCAGAGAAATTTTAGTAGTCATAGGCTCGATGGTACAATGCCACGTAAAGACTTCCGTCATCACTCAAATCCTGCTTTTGCTAAATTGTAGGAGTTCGGTTTTCCCTTTACGTTGTTGCCAGATGTGACAAGAAATTAACAGAAAAAATTTTAGATGAATGGGTGGTATGAATAAAATTGAGTATCGCGTAAGTTGGATATCGGCGACTAGCAATCGACACATGATTTGCGTAGGCAAGATACATGGACAAGTCTTTGCCCAAATACATAGACATTTTGCACTACCCAAAAATTTATACAATATCTATGCAATTTTTAATTTCAGCAACATAAACGAGAGGCACAAGATTTGTTGAACTATGCAAGAAATAACGCTGAGCCTAATCTGCCACAGCCAGGGGAAGGGGAGGGAATTATCAATGAACAGGGGAATGAGCCCGGAAGGAATGTCTGTGAACAAGCACAGGAAGTGGCCCCTGAACCAATAGTAGCACCAGTGGAAAACATAGCAGTGGATGGAGGTGATGAACCTATAAATAATCCAGATCCCATTGAAGTAAATGTCCAGGTAGGACCTGTCGTGAATGTCGCTTGCGATAGTGAAATCAGCCCGAATAATATCGGTGAAGGTGGAGAAAACAATGAAAGAATTAAGGAAGAACCCGTAAAGGAAACAGAACGCGTAGTACGCAAACGTTTTGCGCGTGCGCAATTGGAACGTAAAACAGTTACCACATCTACCGAGCCAAAGCTACGAAAACAAACTATTCGTAAGCCTAATATACCCGAAACGCCGGTTTCCCCAAAACCCACGGTCCCAAGCTCGTTTAAAAGTGCCGCCGCTAAATCAACTGCTCGTAAATAAAAATACGCTGCAACCGTAACTTTAATCTTCAACCATAAACTAATATAATGGCAACCAATTCAAAATAAGTCTGTATTTAAACCTTTGTCAAGTCTCTAGTATGGAAACCGGCAATATCAGTTTTATATTAGTGCCTAACGTAGCCGACAGAATCAATTGTATACAAAGCATCCAATATGAAATTCAGAATCATTATCGAACCGACAAAGAAGTGGAATTTATAACATCCAGACAGATTTTATACAAAACACTTTTTTCAATTGTTAATAAATTTAATATAAAAACTAAAATTATTTTCTTCATTTTTTCTTTAACGAAAATTCTACTGAGTATAATACCTTAAAATCATTTCATCATCATGGGGTTGGATCTAATTGAATAAAATTGAGTCGTCATATGTATTCCAATAATAAGCGTACTCTGGCACTGTTTTCATAAGAAAAACTATTGTGTATCGGCTTTTTTTTGCCAAGTGAAGAAAAATCTATGATGGTATACGAAGCTTGGTACAAATTGGTTTTGGTTCTTAGTTAATTTGGTTATTTTCCAAAAACTTTTCGAGTGTCTACCTAAATTCACCATCTTATTGTCCCTAGTGATATTATTTTGAACAGATACTTGTTGTTTAATTTAATAATTCATATAGTTTAGTTGGGCTTTACAAATAGGTTGCCTTGTTCTAAACCAGTGTCTTCTAACTACGTTTCTTTTTTTTTCATAAGCTCGGTGATGTCATTAGGCAATTTCTTACAAATAATTTTAAAAAGCTTCCTAGGCACTGCAATTTCGTGTACTGAGGCTACTTCTGTTGTAAGCGAGTCAACTATTTTATCTATAAGCTCAATGGTGGGACTGCAGACTGCATGTTACAGTTAGCTTCTGAGTACATAAGAACGGTCTTTCCATCCATATTTGGCTTGGAAGCTACCTTAGCAAATATCGAAAGGTGATCTGATGCAAGGTCATTACAGGAAATATATGTGTTATAAAAAGGCGCTTTGTTATAAATCTATGCTTAACATCACATTTTTACCAATGATCGGCATACTACAGTATGTATAAATAACTAGAAAGAAGGTTATCTTCGACTATTCCATTGCCTTGCTTTGCAAATGGATGACTGAGCGAGTATGAAATGAAATATTGAAGGAGATAAAGAATTAAGATAAAGTTATCAAACATAAAATTAAATAATACTACACTGTATTTTAGGCCTTCAAATACTACTGCTATTCTACAACCATACCAAGGTATATAGTATTGTCATTATACGATATTATAAGGCAGCAGCTTAATGTCATAGAATAATGTAGACAAAACTGTCCATCAGTTTTTACAAGAAGTCTAAGCGCTCTGAATTGCAAAGGGCAAGCTTAGGGCTGAATAAAAGTTAAAACAGTTTTATATTGTTTAAAGAAGTAAATAAAATTGCATAAATAAACAAAAATTTAGGTAGTGTGAACCACACCTCATAAACATAATATGGAAGGGAAACTTCTTTAGCGAAGGGGAGTAGATCCAAAAAATATGAAAATTAAATGTGACGAAAAGCAAGCCCTACTCTCTAACCACTACACCACGGAAACATTTCACCTCTAGGTGATCTCACAAAAAAAATTAATTTTAACAAATAAAATAATATACTTTCAAATTGCATATCGATGGAATTGGTTGCAACTCTATGTTAAAATGAGAAATTATAGGGCGTTGCTCTCATACCATGGGAAGCATTCATCTTCTCCTTCTAGGTAGACTTCTAACATTATCTATCTCTGTGGCATTTAAAGAACCTTGCCATGGATTACACCACATACACAGGAAAAATATGATGACTTTTGCACCTACCCCCATCTCTCTCGTTGAAAGTATTGTATATTTGTTATTTTATTTTTTATTTTTTTTTATCATTATCATTATTATTGTTATGACTGTGTTAACTGTGCATAAAATAATTTTTTCATTCAATTCAATTCGATTTGGTTTGATTTGGTTTGATTTTTATGCTGAAATATATTGCAAATATTCCAATTTGATTTTTCCGGCATTTTTGCACATTTGAAATAAAATAAAGTAAAATCAAATAAAACATAATAATAAAATATTTAAACTAATTGCTGCGAATTGATTAAGTTTTTAGTATTTTCAATTTTCACACATTTCCATATTGAATTTTGAAACGAAATTATTTTATTTATTTCCTATAAATAAAAAAAAAGTAAAGTTAGCAAAGATAACAACAACAAAAAAAATATATCAAATAAATGTAATAAATAGGAATTAAATTCAATAGAATTAAATTAATTTTTTCTGTTTCTGTTTTTGTTTCTAAAATAAATTTTAAATAAAAATATATATTATTCGCAAATATGTTTTTAAAGAATTCAATTAAAATAAAAATGTAATTCTGCTCATTTGCTGCCTAATAAATAAATAAAAGCACAATCACAGAAATTTAAACAAAATTTACCTTATTTTATTGAATTAAATTTTATTTTTTTTGTAGTATAACTTGTAAATATTTACAACTCTTTTTAAAGATACATATTTGGGTACACCTATCTTCTGAGAAAAGTCAAAATATTTAAATGAAAAACATAAATCAGTCATTTATCTCAAAATAGAATAAAAAAAAACACACGTGGGAATAGAAGGGAATGAACACGCTGATACAGCAGCAAAGGAAGCGGGCTATGCACCATGTCTGACAGTCATTCCGGTCGTAGAACGCGATATCTGGAAATATATAAAAAGTATCCTAAGAGATATGGAACTCTCACAATGGTGATCATACAACCACTGGTATAAAAATTCCAACCCTTCCAAAACACCTATCCACTTTCCTGACTCCTGCGATCGTCCAACTTGTTCCTTGTTAGTACGATTGAGAACGGGACACAGTCAACTCATTCACCAACATCTCCTCGAAGGCAAAAGCTAACCTCCTTGTCCATTCTGTGGTGACTTCTTGTCAATAAGACACCTGCTAGATGATTGCATAAATCACCAAATCGCTAGAACACAACTCTGCGGAGACATTCTACCTTTCATATTAATTCAATTACCTTCCCACGATAATATTTGCAAAATAATATCCTTCATCAAATCCTGTAACCTTAGTAATTTAATCTAATCTTTTTTATTTAAGATAGACGAGTCGAAGGCCGTGTAGCTAGCACTCCTTAAAAAACTTAGGTTATATATTATAAGTAAGTATGCAATTTTCAGTGTGTGCAAATACTTGAACTTCCATTTGCATTCCTGGTATGTACTTTATTAAAATTTTAACAAAACGTCTACAATTTGAAATTAACTGACATCATCATCACCTGTTTTTTGTATAATCGAAAAAAAAATCTAAGAACAAGTCAGGCAACAATTGCGAATCCTTGCCAGCACTAGCAGTAGTTTCAAAAGACTGCATGGTTAGTCTGAGGTCAGAAAGTGACTTTCACTGAGGAAGCAGCTCAAAAATAGTTTTCGTTTTACAAAAAAAAAAACTCTACATTTTATTATTTTCCCTGTTGCAGTTGGTCATTTTTGAGCTGATTGCATATTGAAGCTGCTTATGCTCTACTGTGAAAAGGGTATTACATTTGTTGTGTTTTATTGTTCTCATCTCTTATGTTATATGCATGTCATATTAGATGACCATTGCCAACTGGACTAGTGACTTATAAACTAAATGCCGATGACTTTATCTTACCCAAACTTTCGTTTTTTTTTTTTTTTTTTGCTTAATAAACTGAGTTTCTTTGTTTCCATTAGTCACACAGTTTCATGATTAAGTAATGAAATCATTAACAAAAATGTACAATAGACCTAGCTTATTGATTCACCTATTTATGCTAATCAAGAGAGAAATATTATTAACTTCCACTTAGTGTCCTCTTTCTTCACAGAGTGGAAGAATTATTTTATAAAATAACAGCAGAACAACGGTGATACAAAATTGTGTATTCCTTAAAACAAATATTATTTCAATAATTCCTCAAATTTTAATTGTCATTAATTGTCATCATATTGTATGTATTGTATGTTGCATATAGTACATGTTTATTGATCTGATCTATCATTTATACAACACCGTAACCTTAAGATGCCAACGGTGATTGAGGAAAGAAATTTTTTCAGCAGCCCTTACAATCATCTATTACTAAAGCACTCCAACTCCCTAGCAAGGGCCCTAATTCACAATAGAGCTCCTCGTCGGCTAAAACGGCTTCACATTGTGTGAACTCCTCATGAAGAGTTTGTAATTACTTACGGCATCTTTTTCCTTTAAGCACATGTGACTTTCCTTTGACGATACCAATATGTAAAAACCTTCCTTCGGATTGATATTATATTATATAAAGAGAAACAAAAAAGAAAAAAAAACCACACAATACGTCTAAGACAATAAGAAAAGTTTCTTTTAAACAAATGATTTATTAAATCTTTCAATCATTCATACAAATAATGATGACCTTTTACTAAATATAATAGACATCATGGTCAACTCATAACATCAGTCACACAATGTATAAAGATTGCACGCAATACACAGAATATATAATGAAATATATAATATTCATAAATAAATAAATAGAAGTATCCATAACCACTCAATACAACAACAACAACAACAACAACAACAACAACAACAACAACAATAGCAACAGCAACAGCAACAATTTGCATAATATAACTGAAATTATAATGCACTTGATAGTCATTTATAAATAAAATACGAGGGTCATTCAATATATAACGAGACAAATCATTGTATTGTAGCTAAGAAATGATTTATTCGATCGATACAAAACTTTGATTACTTTTCAACATAATATAGTAGTATCCAGAAAAATGTCCCATCGTTCTCTGGCATAAAATTCTTTGGGTTGATCTCGAATCCACTTTTGCACTTTTTGATTGTTAACTTCTTCATTGGAACAAAAATTTCTCCCAAGTAGAGAATCTTTAAGGTGTCCAAATAAATGGAAGTCCGATGGGAGTGAGGTCGGAGCTGTAGGAGGATATGGAAAGATCTCCCACCTCAGTTTTTGAAGTATTTCTTGAGTCAACAGTTTATGACTTTTCAATCAAATGGCATGCTTTAATTTATTTGTGAGCTATTTTAATGGTTCATTGATCTTCGAAATATTCACAATAAATAGGCTCCTGTGAATCCCAAAATACTGTAAGCATAATTTGACAAGCATACGGCTTGGTCTTGAATTTCTTTCGATTGGGACAACCCGTATGCTTCCACTCAAGGCTTTGCCACTTAGACTCAAAATGTTGAACTTACTTTTCATCTTATGTTACGACTTCGCTAACAAATTCTTGTATTTCAATCAACCAACGTTCGTTTAACTGTTGAGTGAGTTTCTTTGTGGGCGTTCCCAAGTTGTATTGTTTTTGTACTGCAGCTTATAGTAGTAAATAATGTTATAGATAGTTCAGGTATCAGTTCAATATTAACAGTTCAACCTATTGCCTGAATTAATGCGTTATGCAAAATTCGAAGAAGGAAGTCGCAACTCGTCACAGACATTCTCGTTACAATTGAATAACCCTCGTAGATGACAATCTATATATATACATAAAGTACTTTATAAGTATAATATACAAAAATTTAAAATGTATCACTGACCCATTAATATAGAAATATAAGTACAAAATATTCAAATGCAAATTTGTTAAAATATATATATATATATATGTATATATGTATATATGTTTCGCCTGTTAAATCAAACTAGGCAATTCGATCAAATAAAAACATGTGACTGCGACTCAATGATCATCAGACGGGAGTCTAAAATCATCAGTCAATCATTGTAAGCCATTACAAGTGTAGAATGTTGAATTAGCACGAATCCTAATTATCATTTAGTCAGAATAGATAGATATAGAATATCCAAACATAATTGCGTATGGATAGGACATTAAAACTAGGATTTAACAGTTCAAATTGAAGCATTTTGGATAGCCAAAATATTCAAAGAGTTCGTTCGACAAAGTCAATTGAATGTTAAGCAATTAATTGAAGGTTATGATCTAAGTTTCTGCCACAAGTTGAAGAAATATCAATGAATAAACATTAAATGGTTGGATCAAGAAATATTAATAGAATCAATAGAGGGCAAGGGTTAAGGGTTTAGAGGCCCTAATGGATTTGATAAGCAATTCTTAGTGAAGAATAGAAGCTCTGTCTATAAAAGTATAATATCTATTTCGAAGAGGTTAATATTGATGGGCTGATGGATTTTGGAATGTTTTAAATACACCTCATTTGTCGGATGAAATTTGTTGGATTTTGATTAACTTTGTTCATGCCACCATTCTATCCTTATGTAACGTTTCCGCGTTTTCGTTTAGTTTTTCATTTTATTTGCATCAGATTTTTATTGTACACATTTCGTGTTATTGAACTTATTTCGCCAATCAAGTGGAGAATTTAGTTGGAATCGTTTCTTGCTAATTTTTGTTTTGATATCATTATAAATATATGAAGTAACCACATTCAAACTTGATTTGACTATATAAAATCAAATAAAATGTATATTATAATTGAATTGGTGATCAGTTCCCGCTCTACAATATTGTATTGATACAATACAACACTACTCAACTCCTATCTATTCCTTATTACTCATTTGTTGCTCTTAAATATTGCACTGATCCAATGATCGACTATTGAAAATTTTTAAAAGTAACGCAAACTAAAGAACCGTCTTAATAACGCATATAACCAATATATTGGAACCTGAAACCTTTCTTCGATTACTGGCAGAGCGAGGCCACAGCTGACTTAAATGTATAGAAAAGATAGCAAATAATTTGGTTACTTAAAAAATATATTTACAATACAAAAATATAAATCATTCTTTACAAATCATAGATGCATGCATAACAAGTCGTAAATACAAATGTAAAATTCAAAATCAAATATGATATGATGTAATATACCATTTCAATCTCCTTAAAAGGTTTTCATAACTTTTTCAATGCGAATCTACTACTAATTTCTGCGATATTCATAGATAGTAATGCTATCATCACTATCGTCATCACTTTCATACATTTTATCATAGTTGATGCCATAGTTTTTTGGATACTGCCTGGCATGAAGTACACAAAGAATCTTATGAAAGTTCGATTGAGATTGCGATTTTGATATCGTTTGGTCTTTTGTTTCTCTCAAGCATAGATATTCAATGGTACGCAATTTTTCATAATACAAATCACGTTCCAATTTAACATCAATAAATTCTTGATCGCCTTCTTCATCAAATTCCCATACTGATAAAAATTCTTTTCGCAATTGTATCTTCCCAGCAGATTTGTTTGCCGCTTTAATTCCAATCCTTTCTAAAATCTTCTTAAACCATTGTAGGAGGAAACAAGTTTTCTCTAATTTGGGTTCCAGGCTATGTAGACTTTCGTCTGGCGTGATTCTCTTTAATAGACCGCCTTGGGTGCTTAGGCTAAACATAATTGCGACCCACAATCCAAATCAATTGTCCTGGGTATAGATATGTAAATAGAATAGAATTTCTAGATATAGTAATCATGATCTAATCTAATATGTGTAGGTATAATTACCGTGATTTGGATTCAATCCAAAAAAATCGTGTGATTGTTATACTATTTTGTTACCCTGTGTGATATGCCTACAAAATATGAAGTGAATTTGATTCAAATTACATTTGAAGTATCATGAATGAGCCTACTTAGTTTTGAAAAGTTTAAAGTTTCAATGTTGTTCAATGTGTACTAAATTTCATAGAGGATGAAATAGTTTAACAACAAGATAAAGAATCTTTGGAAATACAAAAAAATGGAGAATATATTAAAAATATAGACTACAATTTCAAAATATTCTATGGATAACTATACCTATATTCACAGTTCAGATACAAGCACATGAGTACAAGAGAAAATTTTAGTAAGTTATTATTCGATGCAGGTAACTTGGAATATTATTAAAGTTTCATAGGTTTTCATAAGGTTAGGACTATTTTTTCTTAAGATTTGAATATTCTAGGTAATGCAATGTGTAATCAAACCAATTGTAGGTCATAAATAATAAGTATTGGACATGACAACAAGATTTTATTTCGATGGAACGTGAAATTCCTAGAATAGTCTAAATAAACTTTTATAATCCTTTGAGCTTGGTTTAGTTTTAAATGCTTTACTCCTTCGCCACTTCCTAAATGTAAGTTCACTCCAGTATAAGTTTTAAATTCTTCTTATTATCTACTTACATGACTCGACATGATTAAATGAATTCCATGACAGCGTCACTTGTTCTAAGAAGGGACTAGACATTAAATATTTAAAAGTTTCTGCGTAACTTTCTCTTGTTTTCTTTTGTTGGTTTTGAAAAAAGGCAAAAACATGACGTGACATGATTCGACAATTTTATCATTCTACATGCTACATTAGTGTGCTAAACTACTGTGTTACATAAGTGTACGTGTGTGTGTGTATTAAATAAATAGTTTCGTGGTTATTTAACTGTCTTAGCTCTTAGTTGGTCGAGATCTACCTTCACCTTATCAACTAAACTTAAAGCATAATAGCTCATATTTAGTATTCATATATTAAATACTTGATGGTGATTTGTTTTTTCTTTTTTACATGCATTGATGGTGTTGGATAACAAAACAACAGTGTTGATAAAACAAACAACAAAGAATGAAATAACGCACACTAATTTCTTTGTTTTCCAATGAGTTCCTTCTTATAGAAAATGATGATAAAATTTTAAAATGTCTAAAAATCTGTTGCAATTCATAAATTATGTAAATAAAATCTTTGAGTTAAATAGATACAGAATATAGTACAGGAATTGCAAAAATACAAAATAAAAAAAAAGCAAAACAATTCATGTAACAGTAAATTTGCATAGTCAGTATTTTTTTCCGAGGGGCTCTAAACCTCGGACAACACGTATGTCAACTACAATTGAATCAAAATTATTGTTTAATCATTTCTTCCCTGACTTTTTAAAACAATTGTGAGTCAGTCCATTTCTCCGATGACACGAAATTACAACTGTAGCACTGCGATTCACTGATGCTTTCCTCCGGCCGCGTTGTGATTTCTTATGCTTCTTGTAGTAACCATTTCGTCTCAACTGCATCTCTCTTTTACACATATAGAATTTAGATTTTTCTATTGCTTTATATAGAAAAATACTTGCTAGTAACATTTTTCCGATTGGCACCAAACCTCTTAGCAAAAGATAATACGCTGGCGGTGACAAAGTCTTTATAAGATCTCCCAAAGATGTATCCAAGATGTAAGATACTAATTTCTGTAATAATGGGCTAGGAAGTTGCCAACAGATAGGAGTCAGGATATGCGATAAAAATGCCAATGCTACCACTCCAAACATTTTGCAGCTTAGGCGACACTCAAGGACTAAGGTCTTTGCATATAGTATTAACGCATAAACTAAAATATCGTAAGACAAGTCTGGGTCTTGACCGAATATTAATAATACGTGCGGAATTAATGCAAGAACAATTGTGTTGAACAATTCCTTTTGATTCTGTAGTCGAAAGTCCATTGTAAAAATTAATGTGAATGAAATACAAGTACAAGTTCTGAAGTTTATTTGAAATAGAATTTAAAGGTTACTTGACTCGTTGGATTTGTTCGACTCAAAAATGGGTTAGGCTGGATTCCTCAACCGATGGAAGTTAATATTGACAGAAAGCTAACTATCCTACCAATTTTTGAACTGATTGAAGAGAGTAAAGATCAATCTTCGCCTGTCTTCTTATTATAAAGAGTTTCTCATGGTTTCGATTTCATATTAAGCATAACAATAATTTAGACATGTTCAAAGCCAAACCTCTAAAATCTATATTTTTCCACATACTCGTATATCTCTAGTTCTTGTGAAAATTTCTTTGTTTTTTGAGACTAAATATTTCATACATATACTCGTATATTTGATTTAGTACATCAGTACTCATCATCAATCAAATTGGAATTCAAGTTCTTAATTTATCATTTATTGACATTGTCGATTTTGTTTTATTAATTCTATTAGAGAAGTTTGAGATATGCAATTACATTATAATCGAAAAGATTCTCAATAAATTCCGAACCCTTTTGTATTGTTCACCTACTTATTTTAATTATTTTTAATTACTTATCATTTGCCAATTGGCTCTTCCCAAAATAGGTTTATTTATTTTCATAAATGATTTTAGTAGTTCCATGTTATCTCCATTTGTTTTGTTCAAATAATTCACATGACTTTCTTTCTTTCTTTCGTGTGGTTTTTTCCTTCATCGGGAACAGTATAGCAATTGTATAAATATACTACAAGTACAAGTATCTGCAGGAAACCATCAACGAACTATAATCAACCAACCAACTTTGGTTACACTACACTAACTAAAGTCAAACTAAAATGCAATTGTTTGAATGAAACGAGTTCATGTGTGTCAAACTGTGTCTATAAGGGTGTAAGGTTGATCCGGGGGGCAGTCGGGTGATGGTAATGTGAGTTGTGGTGTGATATGGCGGCATTATGTAGAACATGCACTCCGAAACTAATTGCGCACAAATTGCAACAAATAATTTCATTAAACGCTAGCAACTCAACTAGAGAAGGGAAAGATAGACAGGGAAACAATAAAAGTAAGTGTATCCCCTCCTGAAATGAAATGAAATGAAATGAAAGGAAACCTGTAAACAAAACCTAGGCTTGCTGAGTGCATGTTGTCTATAGTAGATTGCATGGGTGTTTGCATTGCAAGTGTGTATCTATGTGTTTATGTACTATAAAGATTCAATGTACTCGTATAACACACGCGGTTTGCTTTTAGCGTTGCATACTTTAAGGCGACGCGTAGGTGGCACGACATTTAACCGTAGCTGTTTTACTTCCGCAACGGAAACGGAAGTCGGCAAAGTACCCATTGGCATACACCCTTACATAAGCACCTGCACACACTCTCAGATACACATAAACACTTACATAATTCTTATGCGATACTAAACTTTATGCATGGGATTCCCCGCACGATCTCTTCGATATTTCATCGCACGTTTTTTGGATGTTTTAAATGCAATAAAGTTTTTTCTTTCCACATTTCCATTCACTTTTGCTCTTATGTTCCACTTTTATACATTTTTATTTTTATTTTACTGTTTTTTTTTTTTTTTTTGTTTTTTGTTGCCACAAATTAAATTTATTGAGAATTTTGTTGCTTTATAAGCATTCACTGTCGCCATCATTGCCGTCAATTGGGGGCTACTTAGTGTGAAATGAATGGGTAGAGAAACAATTCACATTCACCATTTTCAAAAACAATGGTCAATGAAACGAAAACGATACTTACGTTCCATATATATAAAAATACAGAGAATGAAACTCGATACAATTTTCATTAAAGAATAAGTCATATGCACTAATAAATTGTTTACTTTGCGGGGGGTTGATACTGATTTTTATACTTATTAGAGAATAGATGAATATGATGAAGATGGGCAACTGATACTATGGGAAATTTAGAACAAACTAGGCAAAATTGAAAGTTGTTCTTCTCCAAATCAAAACTTGAAAAGTTGCCCTTACAAGAACTAAAATTCTTAAGACAGTGAATATTGCAGCTATAGGGTATTTGAATCTAATTAATCAAGTCTTATAGATAGACCTACTTCTTCTAGGTGTTTCGCTTGCATTTTATAATTTGATTCGTGCCCAAGGTTTATCTAGAACAGTATAATTCAATATAATATTGTATATAGTATTTATACATTAGATTTTCACTTTAGAGGAAATCCATGATCCAAGCTCTGACTCTGCCTAAAGTGTACAAGAATATCTTGTACTTTAAGATACAATTGTAAAACTAAGGAAAGCACTTATTGTCAGTTAATTCAATTAATTTGTATTATTTTTTTCTTAACTAAATCATATAAATCTGCTATTGTATTTCAAGGGCAGATAATTCAAGAGTATTTATATCAAAGGGTCCAAAACAGTTTAATGACCTTCATTAATATCTTGAATTCTGGGCTGCCATCCCAAGAGTCGCGATCCCGATTCTTGCTCAAGGCAAGTCTGATCCTGCACTTTTCTAATTTCCTCCTTTCCTTTTTTACTTTCCCCTGAGCTAAAGTTCTCCGTCGTTATTGCTCATATTAAATACAATGTTATAATTTGTATTAATAATCTTAGTTCTAATGAATAAATAAATAAATAATAATATCTTGAATTATATTGTAAGTAGTTTATAAAATGCATTCTTAATTTATTAAGAAATTTATTTTTAAATTAATCAAGTTGTCTTTGTCAAATATTTCTTTTTAATTGATCATTTTTAGAATCAATAATACAATATTTTGTGCGTAGATAATTTTATTAATATTAAATCAATTTTATTTACAAAGACTAGATGAAGAAGATTGAAGTCATCAGGCGTTGTGGAAATACACTGAAAACATTCAAATTAAGTATGAGGATGAAAACAAAACAACATTTGCCGGGACAGTTAGTTCTATACAAAAAGACATTTTCTAAATTACTCATTTCAACAGATGGAGAAATCTAAAATTTATTGTAAATACATTACAATAGATAAATGTATGCCATTGTTTGCATCCTCATTTCGTTCAACTTGTAAATTTTATTGTTAAACAAAAGTCATTTGTTCTTTTCTGTTTCTCCTCATGTAATCTGCAACTTATTCTATTTTTCAATTGTTTACAAATTCCCAGATGCTTTAACATTTCTCAACGTTACTTTTACTTCTACTTAATTGCATCTGTCTCTGCATCTGCATTTATCTGTATCTGTATATCTTTTTACTTACAATATTTAATTCCTTATGGGAATCATGATCATTTGCAATATCTGTTATTGGTTTTTATAATTCTTTATTTAATTTGTCTGTATATTTTCCTTTAAAAACAATAGTATTTATAATGACAATAAAACCAAACAAAGAATAAAAATGTTAAGAAAAATCTTATGAAAATGGAAGAAAATGAAGAAAAATGCATTGACTTGAAGTTGCAGTGAATAAATGGAATTAATATAAAAAATGAGTACATGGAATAAAAATATTGTATGTTATAAAATAAATAAATCAATAAATAAATTAAAGTTTCTTGTTTGATTGACTTCAATTTGATTTTAATAAAGAATGCATCCTTCCTTAATATACAACATTATACTTATGATAAGATACAGCAGACCTAAGAGCACTACGACAGTTGTCTGATGTCCAGTGTCTGATTTGGATTGGTGTTAGACTTCAGTGGCACTTATAATTTTAATAAACAAACAACACCAATGGATTTGCATTGGATTTTTCAGATATTTATTTATGTTAATTTCATAGCAATTTTTTGTCATTCATCAGATAAAATGGCAGTCATCTTCTTTACAATAATTTTCATCTAATCTTCATAAAACATCTTAACTTATATGTTCAAACTATAAAACTTAATAGCGACAGTTTTTGTAGTGAACTAAAGAAGTTCACTGGAAAATCAATGTCATCAAAATGATCAACTAGTCTTTATATTTTGTAAATGATTACAAATTCCAATGATGATGATGATATATTTAAAAATAAAACATTATTTTTCTGCAAATCAACTCAATTTTTGTAATTATTTAAAAACTTGATTTTCAAATCGGTCAAGCCTTGGATAGGAAGATACTTCATGGTGAAACATTTCTGAAAATGTATGAAATTTCTTTAATAGAGTACAATAGATTTAAAAGATTTTTTCTTTTTTTTTTCCTAAAAAACAAACTGACCTACACGTTTTGACTCTGAAGACTGATTATAATTCTTACTTTACAAATTACAGAAAGTAGTAAAATTGAAATAAAAACTAGAAAGAAGGTTATCTTCGACTAGGCCAAAGATGAAATAATCTTCACGGGACGAAGTGAATGTTTCATTGTAGTATTCAAATGGTTGGTTTGTATCACCTACCCTTACAAGTATTTACTTAATGAAGAAACCCATCTTGTCACCTACACCGATCATGCGGAGCTCTCTAGCTCAAAAACTGAGGGACTAATTTGCATACGTACAGGCGGACAGACTGACAGACGGACAGACGGACATGGCTTAATCAATTCGGCTAATCGAGCTGATCAAGAATATATATACTTTATGTGTTTTTTTTTTTTGTGTCCTTCTGCCTGTTACAAACTTCATGACAAACCTCACTCCGTGAAGAGTATAAAAAGCTAAGAAAGATTTCTGCTGACTTTGATGAATGTCAATCAAAGAAATCGCTACTTTATTAACAATTTTTCACTCGTTGCTATCCAATAAATAGTATGATAAATCATCGCCCATAAGTGAGTGTAAAACTCAAGTCAATTAATTTATGTAATATTTGGGCAATTCCACACTTCTATTTTATTAATATCTCAATCTATATCTTTTATTCATTGACAAATGAAAGTGTACAATTGACTTGATTGTTTTGGGTAGATGTTAGTTTTACAACTCTTTTGGTTTATACTTAGTTTGAATTCCTTCGAATTGTTTAAATTTAATAATACGTTTAATGTGGAGAATAATTTGTCAATAAAATCTTTTGAAATTCAGATGATCTAAAACAGCGATACATTTTAATGCATAAGTAGTTGCTGCTATTAAAATGTATAACATGTTAGATTCTTCGAAGCCTTTTTAATCAAATTTTATTTACAAACCCATCATCATCATCACAATCGACTCCGAGGACCAGAAAAGTGCAAAAACTAACTGTGGTACTAGTTTTTCCATGAACACAGCTGTACTTTGATATCACAAGAAATAACCATAATCCAACTTGAATAAGAAACAATAATAGATAATATAATAGTTCACTAGGAGTATCCTATTATGGACCATAGTTCACAATACATGGATCTATTCCATTATTTATATTAATTTCTGATTGAAGTGAATGACCAAAAGTGAAATCAACTTGTTCAGCTTGTCTCAACCAAATCATCTGTCGTCTCTACTTAATGAATCGAATATTAAGAAATAGAGAAGCGAAATTTGTGGTCAATATACAATTAGTGAAAGGCCTCTGTAGCTCACAACAGCTGACAATAG